>QAOC01047410.1:215626-280099 GCA_003255005.1 Begonia fuchsioides
TTATCGAAGGTGCAAAAGGTCCTGACATCCCACCAAAAGACGGCTCTGCCATGTCAGTATGAAATTCTGCATCATTCGTCTGATATTCTTCTGAGTGAGGCATGATCAGACGCATATCGGACGAATGAGACAAAAATTTATTACATCATTCGTCTGATCATGCCTCACTCGGAAGAATATCGAACTAAAGACTAAATTGTTGATCTGATTTTGATCCGGTCCAATAATATTCAGTCCTAGTTATGATCTTAAAATTTTAAAACTGAAAATTTGATTTGATTTTCTTTTAAAACTTGACTACATCCACCCTTATTCAAAATTTATTATTAAGAAAAATTTAAATAAAATTTACTTACAATTTTGCCCCTAAACTATATTATTTAAGCCTTCACAACATTTGCCCAGCTGATTAAGCTGCTACACTGCCAAATCCCGACCTTCTCGTTGACTCATTCATGCCCTAAGAAAATCTTTCCTTATTTTTAATATAATATTATTTATTTTAAATCAGAGTAAATACGATTTATATATTGAATTTACAATAAAAAACACCGACATAGCCATAGCCCGACCATCTCGTTGACTCATTCGTGTGCGACAAGAAATATTGTGTACTAGTAAGATGAAAATGTAAAAATTATTTATCTCGTATATAATTAAAAATATATATTTCCACTTGAAGGTTCACAATCGATAGAATATCGAGTCGTCTGTTTTACGAGGGGATAGGTCATATTTTATTTAAATATTCATAATACAAATATATTTATAACTACTTTAGATTCAAGATGAACGACATCTTTTATGGTATCTACACATATTCGATACGTCGAACTTGCCTAGGATCGCCTTGGAACGACGACGTTTCCCTAATCAAAAGGTAGCTTGGCCAGGCCCATAGTTAGGGCATACGATAAACTCAGTAGATGTGCATGCTTTCGGCAATTTCCCGTCACTTCCAACGCAAAGACAAGGGAGGCACTCGATCCGCCATTGCGTTTCTCTGACTCTCTCTCTCTCTCTCCCTCTCTCTCTCTCTCTCTCTGGTAAGCCCTGTCTCTCTATCTATCTCTACGCTTCATTTTTCTCCCTTATGTGCTGTTTATTATCTGGACCGGAGTCTGCATTCGTATAGAGGAATATAAATAGGAACTTAGCTCGTATGAAATCACCTATGATTCAGCTTTTGTGTTCTTTTTTTTTTCGTAGGCGATATCTGAATTATCGAATTGATTGTTAGGGTTTCAACTGATGAATCTTGTTCTTCTAATTTATTCCTGAGTATTGGTGAGTGGTTGCCTTTTGATTCTGGAATTATTTGGCTGGTAATTGTCTGGTTCGGGGGGCTCAAATTGTATCCTTTTTTCTCCAGCAGTTTGGGAACTATGTATGAATAGTTTAGATAAGCACTTGTTTGTTTCTCATATCTTTCCATTATGAGTGCCTTTTGAATTTAATGAATATGCACTTTCCAAAAGCGGAAGGGGAGGTGCTTTCTATTTCGGAGCAGTAATTATTATTATATTTGTTATTATTAAGGTAGACTAATATTAGTATTCAGAAACCTGTCTAGAAAACTTTTTCCATAGAATTTTACGTGGGAAATTGTTTATGTTTCTTCTCGTATGTCTAATTTGGTTATGAATGATTTTGCAGGGAAGTTTATAATGGCAGAACCCTCTAAAGTGATTCACGTCCGAAATGTGGGGCATGAAATCTCTGATGTAGATCCAATCTCTTTCTCTTCACTTTCTAGCTGTTGGTTTTAGAGTTCAGCTGAAGTTTTAATTATAGTACTTCGCTTGCTAACTTAACCTCGGTTTTGATTGTCTTATGATGTTTTTCTCATGATAATATTGTTTGTCCGCTAGCAAGACATTCAAATACATATTAGGTCACGTACAATATAATATTGAGGTGGTTGTGGTGATCGTGCAGCAATTACTCATGAAAATTTGCAATCAAGTCAATTAATAGTGAGGCGATGTTTTGAGAATGAATAAGACTCACATTCAGAGGAATCTTATCTTCATCTTGTTGAACAAGTGCAAAAACACCTAAAACATAAGTTAACAGAAAGAACAACGTACGTAAAATGTGAATATAGATTTCCAATCATATATCTTTTCGTGACCAGCAGTTAAAAATGTAAATCTAAATTCTGAAGAACTTAACGTTATGCATATTTGAAGTTGGGGCTAATATAAAAGTAGCCTTTGTTATTTACTATTAGTTGATCCTAATCAACTTCATATAATATTGGTTGACTGTTATTATTCTTGTTTTTTTTACTATTATAGAGTATTTATTTTTTAATACTTAACGTGTTACTGTGGCTTTATGATTTGTATGCATATGTCACTTGCAATGAAGAGTTGAGTATCTGTGAATTACAGAAGAAAATTCTGGTTATATATTTATAGTGTGGTCTCCTTGTTCCTTAATTTAACTTTAATCATCTCTCTGTCTCTCTCTTGGCGCTTCGCATTCTGTACTCTAGAATGACCTGCTTCAGCTATTCCAGCCATTTGGTGTTATAACTAAGCTTGTAATGCTCCGGGCCAAAAATCAGGTTTTACTAATATATTTAGTTTGCTTGTTTCACTAAGGATCTTGTTGATTTTAAGACTAAAAGAGAGTCTCCTTTACTTTAAGGCTCTTATCCAAATGCAAGATATTCCTGCTGCAGTCAATGCTTTACAATTCTATGGAAACGTCCAACCAACAATAAGGTCTTTAGATATAGCTTCTGACGAAGCTTTCTTTTTGCTGCATTCCAGTCAAGCAATACTCTAAGCAATACTCTTACTTTTGTCTTTTGCAATGTAATATTCCGTGAATTATGCTTGTGATCTTGCTTTATCAGGGGGAGGAATGTTTATGTTCAATTCTCATCTCATCAAGAACTAACTACAATGGAGCAAAACACTCAAGCACGAGGAGACGAGGTTGGTATCCTTTGTTAACGAAGATACATCTATTACTTATATCTTGAAAGAACACATCCTACTATCGTAGGTCTTTCTTTTATTGCCTCCTCTAACATGTAAATTTATTTTCATTAAGACAAGTAGGTAGAATAATAAGTAGCTGAATTAGCAGATGAGATGATGTAGATAATTCAGTAATGAGCCACGCTAGAGTATGTCTTTCTAGGCAACAAATGAAATAGTAAAAGAGTCTTTTTTTCCGTGCAAACTCATTGAGGAAAAAAGCTCAAAAGTTATGATAAGAATTATATACTTTTTACAGTACGAGTTATACTGTTAGATGTTTGTGACGAAATTTAAAGTGTTTGATGTTGCTGATTTTACATCTTTTTTGCTGTTCAAACTAAGTTCTAAATTATTGTATTTTCATTTATCTGTGTTCCTCTTGTTATGTTATTTCCTTTAAGTCTCCTCATTTCTGATGTTTATTCATACTTTTTCTTTGTATTGATAATTATTTATTATTTAATAATCACTCCCCCGCATTTCTTTCTTTCATTCTCTATTCTTCTCAATATACGTTTTCCTCTCTTTTATCCCCATGCCGGGCTGCTGCGGGAACTGTCTGGATGCACAGCCAAACCGTATTCTTTTAGTCACAATTCATCATATGCTTTATCCAATAACTGTGGAAGTGCTTCATCAAGTTTTTTTCCCTCACGGATTTGTGGAAAAAATAGTTACATTTCAGAAGTCAGCTGGTTAGCTTCTTCAAGTTCTCTCTTTCTTGAAGGCACTCTTACGTTTGAAGTATCTATGTGTGATTGATTTAGTTGCATGACTTGTTATTTTATCGAGAAGGTTGTTGCTTTTTTCTCTCTTTTTTCATTGATAAGGATTAAAATATTCAAAATGAACTCAAGAAAATTGTTCAAGCCGATATCGTTTGAAAGAATGTACCCATGCAAGTGGATAGAGGGACAGTTGGAAAAAGGAGCAGTGGTTTTGGGTGGATTTCTCGAGAATCAGAAGGGGCTATGGTAGAGATTGTGGGATGACATGGCCTTAAAAAACGAAGGGTGTGGGGGTCAATATAAATCAGTAAGGAAAGGTCTAAGGGACAAGGAAAATTTGTAAAGGAAGGAACTGGGGAGAACGAGTGTCCGTATTAACTTAATATTGTTGTAATCAATTTTCTTTGATTTTCCATCAGTTTTTTATAGAATTCTGTCAGTGTTTGACTAGACATACCAGAATGACTGCACAATGCCAGTACATGTGGCTTCATCTCGTTTTCAGTTATGCGAATAATATTCCCTGATTTTTATCTGAATTTTCTATGTACATCTATGCAGGTTTTCAAGCGCTTATTCAGTATCAATCACGCCAAAGTGCAGTTTCAGCTAGAACTGCACTACAGGTATTTTCATTCCTTTACTCACTTTGAATTGAAGGTTTTATTTAAGTGCTATATTCGCTGTCTTAGTTTCTGAAAGACTTGACCCTGATGTAACTCTCTAGGGGCGTAATATCTATGATGGATGCTGTCAATTAGACATTCAATTCTCAAAGTAAGTGCTGTTTTTTTTCATCCGCCGGTGATTATGCTTCATAGTTTACTAGATAACCCATTTAATCTTTATTTTTTGTTTCAAGCTAATTATCAATCTTTATTGTATATGATGCAGTCTTGATGAGTTGCAAGTAAATTACAACAACGACCGATCTAGGTTTGTGCTGGATTACCATCACTATAATATCAATTTAATCTCCTGGCATAAACCATAAGCTTTGACTATGATTTTATTATTTTATGCGTAGGGATTTTACGAACCCCAACTTACCCTCTGAACAAAGAGGAAGATCTTCCCAGGTTTGTTTGATCAGCATTTTAAAGTAACCTGATACTTCTGGTTTTTCATGCCTCTTCAAACTCATCTTTCTTTTTGCCTCTTCCTTTTCCATGCGGTGCAGCCTGGGTATGGGGATGCGGGAGGCATGTATGGCCTTCAACCATCTGGGCCCAGACCAGGTGCTTATTGCTATCTTATTTTGATAATTTAATTACTTAATGTCATTTTCATGATGTGCTTTTCTCTCATGTTAGACTGATATTGTTTTTTTTCCTGTTTTAGGAGGATTTCCTCAGGTGGGTATTATGAATTGGTCATCAAAATTCATTTGAGAAGTTGGGATTTCTTTTGGCTCTTGTGTATTGACGACATGGCTGCTTCTTTCTTCGTCTAGTAGTGATTCATTTTCTTGTGTTCAGCATTCCAGAGTTTTTTCTATTTAGCAGATTTTTGCCTCTTGTTTTTCTCGGTGTTTGTTATGTCTATGACTTAAACCCTTATACAAATTTACATTATTTCAATATGATTGGTCATCTCTTTGATTTTCCTCTTGTTTGTACAGTTCAGTCCTTTCTCCTGTTTTTATTCCGATTTATATTTTCATTTATATGAAAACGTCACTATTGCTATTCTAATTTTATATAGTTTATTTGACACCTAGATGGCCAATGCTGCTGCAATTGCAGCTGCATTTGGAGGAGGTTTACCTCCTGGTGTTAGCGGCACAAATGACAGGTGTACAGTTCTCGTTTCAAATCTCAATCCTGATGTGAGTCCCATCTTTTTTTATTACAAATGAGCTATGGTAACTTCTTGTCATCATTCTTCACAATTGATTCTTTGTTTCAGAGGATAGATGAAGATAAGCTCTTTAACCTATTCTCTATTTATGGTAACATCGTAAGAATCAAACTCCTCCGAAATAAACCAGATCATGCCCTTGTTCAGATGGGTGATGGCTTCCAGGCTGAGTTGGCAGTTCACTTCTTAAAGGTTCGGTTCATTTCAACCTATCAAAGTTTAACGCATTACTTTGTAGAATAGATTGGGATGATACTCTCACAAATAAGTGTTGAAGGGGTAATTATCATTGACTATTTTGTAGTTAGTAGGTGTTTCTTCAGTGAAATCATAAATTTTAATTGACACCTTGATCTTGAATTCCCATGTCTAGAAGTATGAGTACATTTTTAATTGATGATCTCTAATTTTAAAATTTTACCAATTGACATTGCGACAATAAATTTCATTTAAGTATGTGTTTTCTTAAAGTTCAATTTTGAAGGTTTTTTGTTTACTTTCTCGCTCATGATCATACTAATCGAGAGTGGCAGAGTCACCAAAACAGATATTTGAAATATATGAAGTCTTTTGTAGAGTGCTTTGAGAGTGAAATTCTTCTATATTCCGGATCTGTCACCCAAACCTCAAGCCCATGCAGGCAACAGAGACCCAGAAATGATACATCGAAGAATCATGAATTGTAAAAGAGACTAAATTATCTCAAGTTTGACGCTAGGGTGTTTGTTGATAATGTTATGAACTTTGAGGTCTCAATTAATATAATTAGAAGAAGAATTTAAAGTATCAGTAGGAAAATAGTAAGACTTTGAGTAGTGAATCGATGTGACTGGAAAAATCTTATTACTATAGGCTGTCTATTGATTCCCTATTATTTATAAATTTTAGTTTTATTTTTTCCGAGTATGTAGTGATGAATTTTCTCTTACAAAATCTAAAAGCTTCTAGCAAGAAATGCAGGATGAGGAATTTGTTTTTGCTTATCTTGTTGCCCAACTTTCATTCAATTTAGTGCCTAAATTTTTTGGTTAAAATTTCATGTGTAGGGAGCATTGTTGTTCGGAAAAAGATTGGAGGTCAACTTCTCCAAATATCCTAACATAACTCAAGGAGCCGAAACACACGAGTACGTAAATTCAAATCTTAACCGCTTCAATCGAAATGCTGCAAAGAACTACCGGTATTGTTGTTCTCCGACAAAAATGATCCATATCTCGTCCCTACCCCAAGAAGTGACCGAGGAGGAGATCGTAAACCACGTCGAGGAGCATGGAGCCATTGTAAACACGAAGCTATTCGAGATGAATGGGAAGAACCAGGCCTTGGTTATGTTTGAAACCGAAGAGCAGGCCACCGAGGCCCTCGTTTGCAAGCACGCCACCACAATCGGTGGCTCGGTTATGAGGATTTCCTTTTCGCAGTTGCAGGGAATCTAATGAACTCCGACGAGGAACGGGTAAGAAGAAGAATTTTAAGATTTAATGGGGAAGATTATTTGATTTGGAGCTCTCTCCAATGGTGATTTGTCTTTTTTTTTTTTTCAAGTTTGAAGAAGTGTTTTGTTTGCCTTTGTATTTGCCAGGTGGCACTCTCTTATGCTATCTCTCTCTCTCTCTCTCTTCTCTCTCTCTACTCTTATTTGTAGAAATCTTTAGGAAATTTTGCAGAGTTTAGATGGATAAAGGAGGGGAAATCATGAGGTTTTGTAAATGTCTGGCCATTTTCTGCTGTATTTTCATCCCTTTTTGACAGAAATGCCCTTTTCTTCTTAATTTATTATCAATTAACTCTCTTCTTTTAGCCCCCTTCTTCCTCTTATCCCATCCCCTTCCTCTGCCCTGCCCCTCCCTCTGGTTGGAGCCTTCAACCGGCTCGAGAGTGTTCGCCATTGAGACCTCTAGGCTGAGTTCAGGTTCATGTTACGGCCCATTGTGTTTTGAATTATATGACAAGGACGACCACCGTCAAGATTGTTTTAATTATTTTTAAAATTTAATTTTTGTAACTTATTTGTTTAAATTATTGAATAAGAAAGCACGATGAAATAGATTAGTTGTGTTTTAATTAGTTGATTATTTTTTAATTCTTAATTATCGAAAAAACTTGCATCAGGATAATGTAAAACCTCGTCTTCACAGTAAGAGTTCTCAAGATTATTAGATTTCTCCTCCATGGATTCGAGCTGCTTGATGAGATTATCGTGTTCATTTCCACTCACTCATTCCCATTTGAGAAATTTCCCCTCCAATCTCTACGCTTTTTCTTCAATCTCTGCCTCAAGAATTCGGCTCCCTCTATCTCCAAAACTTTCGAAGCTGGCAACTACCAGTTGCGGCAATGGCGGTCCACAGAACAACGTCGGTTTCGACGAGGGTGCTTTTGAGGCGGAGAGGCTAAGCGTCGACGCTGAAGCCCGGAAATCCATGGCTGAAACTTCGATTACAGAGATGCAAGTTGGTGACGATGAAAACCCTAAAGCTTGGAAGTGGATCATCCGGAAACGAATCTGGGATCTCATGGAAGCCCAAAACATCGCTTGTAATCCCCGATCCGTCCACCATCGAATCCCTAATTTCGTTGGTGCATTGGAAGCTGCTAATAATGTAATAACTTGGATTTTCTTCGCTTCGTTTCTTTTCATTCTTCGCTGTCGAATTTCTGCACATCCAATAGGAAACGCCAAAATGTTTGAAAAAAAATAGAAAACAAATGGTAATTTAATGCCACAAAAGGGTCAATTCTCTTGAACTTTTCTTGGTCATTTAATCTGTTCTAACGAGTTGATAATTTTTCAGTTGGGTGAGTTGGAAGTATTTCAGAAAGCAGATTGTGTTAAGGTTAATCCGGATACCCCTCAGAAGAATGTGAGATTTCTGACACTAACTGGTCAGTTATTTTTCTCATCTCTATAATTCATGTTATACTGTCTCGAATACTAAGACTCAGTTTTCATCAATATAGCTCGAGGAAGTAATCAGAAGGTTAGGGTGTCTGTGGATAATCTATTTTCTGAGAGTTAAAATCATGGTTCTTTTTAGAGCCTGTGTTTCACTGGACTTGTGGAGATTGTGTGTTGTTTTTTTGGTCATTTTATTTTTGTGGATCAGTTTTATTCCTATCAATCGATGTAAAAGTGAAATTTCGACAAATTTATCCTCGTTACATCTCGTTCAAGTTTAACTTGGATTGAAAATTGCAATAAAAAAGGTTCTTAAATGCGCACTTTGGTCATATTGGTACATTTTAAGATACTGTATTTGCTACATGATAAAACTTTTGCCTGGACAAATATTGTTCTAAAGCACAAACAATTTAATTGTTTCAAAACTTTTACTTTTTTTNATAAAAAAGAAATAAATCCAAGGTCCGGCGTGAGCCGTTCCGGAATCCACGACTAAAGCTCGGAGGAAAGAACTCTCTTGGGACGGGTTTCCAAAGTTGATATTAAAAAAATGAGCAATACAACCCTAATAGATCTATCCTTCATAATATACTTAATACCAATTATAATATCTCCTTTTAATATTAAACGAAACTCTAATTATATTAGCAACGCATATTTCCCCTGAAAATTTAGTAGTGAATAGAGCAAGTAGGTCGTTGAATTTTATTTTTCGGGAAAACTGTCTCTAAAACGATAGAGTGGTAGCGATTAAATCGCCGTTGTTAAAGATTTTATCGAAGCAATCTTGTTTTTGTTATGTTATCTTTTATGTTTTATCGAAGAAATCTTGTTCTTGTTACGTTATCGTTTATGTTGTGTTGTTTCTGAAGACAAACAACTCTCGATAGAATGGTTTTAGCGATTATGCACGTCCATTTTTTCGACTCGTTGTTCTCGAGAACCCAATATTAATCGCAAAAACAGTTCTATCGGAGAATTTTTTGTTTTGAAATCGAATAACGTAGAAAACCACGTGACAATTCGCCCTCCACAAATCTATTTTCAATTTTTTTTTAGTTTTTTACTGCATGAATTATGAAGTCTAATATTGTTTCTTTTTTTCAATTATAGGCATTTACTGGGAAATGTTGTCCCCGGAAAAGTTGGGGCAAATTAGAATTCTTCGTGAACTCAAAAGACGAATTGAACGGGAAACCGGTCGGTTGCTTCCCACGGGGCCATCCGAGAAACTACCTCCTTTGGCTCAACGAAAACAAAGACCGGTTAAACCGGTGTACAGAAGAAGGGAAGGACGAACTAATAAACCCTAGAAGAAGGGCTTCAACCTTCATTATGTATAAAATGTGTAAATCCGATGAATATTCGTTGGAGGAATATAGTGCGAAAATTCGTGAAAAATATAAATTATGTTATGTCAATTTTTTAGATTCATAATTAGGGATGGGCGGATCCGGGTCCGATCCAATCTGATCGGATTCGATCGGATCAGGCCAGGTATTCGGTTGAAGAGTTTTTCATTTGATCTGACTTTCGGATCGTTATCGGATTCGAAGCCAATCCAATCCAATCCGAACGTCAGATTACTTAATTCAAATCGGCCGAAAGTCGAAATCCTAAATCATTCAACATCTCCGACTCCGATTTTGGAATTCGAAAATCACTCGTCTCAATTTCTCGACTCCGCTACTCCGACGACGAAGCTGAGCCGCTTTGCCGACCCTCTGCTCCTAGACTCCGAGTCTCCGACGACAGCCGCGAAAAATAGAAACGAAGATATAAATAGGTATGCAGATTTGATTTTGGATTTGTAAATTATTTCTGTAATTGTAATTGTAATTGTAAATGAGTGGATTCGTTAAAAACGATGAAGAACAGAAGAGGAATCGACGGAGAAGCCAGCCGGCCGATGGTACCCTCATCGGATCGCGTCGCGAATTATAGGTTTTTGCAATTTCGGGAAATTTTTGAATTACAGGTTTTTAAAAATCCGATCCGAATCTGATTCGGATCAAAATTGTTGATCCGATTGTTATCAGATCGAATTGAATTTGCCTCAATCCGATCCGATAACACCTGATGTCCACCATTATTCATAATTGCAACATTCTAACAACCAGGATTGCACAATTTCGTATCGCTTTAATATTATTCATGGGAGAGGAGAATATATAAATATTATATTTATTTTATTTTTATTTATTATCATAATAAATTTCCGGCTCAAAAGTAAAGCTTGAAATTCTTTTCACATTGTTCATATTTCTTTTAATTTAATATTATTTTTCCATTTCACATGTAATATACTTATTATATGTACATTTTTTTGTATTAAATAATAAATATTAATATAAAAAATAAAAACCACGTGACATAAAAGAAGTAACGTAAGCATTTTAAATTGGAACAATAATTTAAGACTACTTTTAGAAGCCTTGTGCTAAGGTGCCACGACCTTGTCACTTGCATCTAAAAAGGCAAAATTCTTCATCCTAGAGCTCATACACTTTGGCCCGATAGTTTGTGAAGAGGTTAAATCATGGTGACTCAGCGGTTCAGAGATAGAAGGACTTTACCTGATATCCCAAGGAACTACCCTAACATTGAGGGTAACAACATTTTTATTACTTCTACCTAATTTTAGGCAACCTGAGAATTAAATTCCAGGTGTGATAGTTTTAGTACGGTCTATCCAAATCAACTAAAATTCAAATATATAGATTATCAATTCAAACTGACTAAAAAATAATTATTTTTTTTATAAATTTAAGATTTGATCAGTTAACTGACTGATCCAACGATTATTTTTTTCATAAATTTAAGATTTGATCAGTTAACTGACTTGATCCAACGATTTGATTAATATAAAATTAGATTTAAACTCAATCAAATTATATATTTGATTCGATTTTAATTTAACTTAAAATTTAATTTGATTTCGATTTAGATTCACATTAATTTTTTTAATAAAAAATTGAACTCACACCCATGTTGTATTAAAATATTGGCTGCACGTGTGTTTTTATATACGAGACAATTAAAATAAATAATGAAAAATACATATATTTTAATTATATGTCTCCAAAGCACCCGGTAGACGACCCTAGAGACGTGCTTTGACCTCGTGAATGAATTGAAATATAGCTATATTTAGAAAGAGCAGCCTTTCTTATTATATTTACTTTGAATTTTTTTAATAATTTAAATATTATTTATCGAGGAAGCATCGATGTTCATACCTGATTTCCTACTTTAAATTACGACCAACCCATTATTAGCACTTTATTGTCACATCTAACATATTATATTATATAATTAGCCAATTTTTCTTTACAAAAATCTCGAAAATATATACAAATAAATTAAACGATCGGAAACTTGGAAGAATAACTTCAAAAAAAATGCTATGCGTAGTCATTAATTATAATTTCAAAATTATTACATCAAATGTGTAGAGAAATAATAATTAAATATTTTAAATAAAATTGATTATTTAAAATAATAATTATTCGAATGATTTTAAATGATTATTGTATTTCTTAATTTGAAATTAAAGATTAATTAGTTAAACTTAGATACTTCATTCGAAATATAAGCTTATCGTTGTTATGGACATGAAATTCTACGTCATAGGATTCCGATTCCGGACATTGAGCTTTGTTCGAAATATAAGCTTAATTTGAAAACCGAGGCTTCCAGTTCAGTTCACGGTTCTGGGTCGGTTTTCTTCTTTGGTTAAGTCGGCGAAGAACAAAATTCAAAGAAGAACTCTCTCTCTCTCTCCTTGAATCAAGACCGAGTTCCGTAATTTGTCAAGCTTTTTGATATTTGCATCGAAATCTGAAAACTCCATAGCTAAGACGGCCAAAAAGCTTCTCTAAACTCAACTGCAAAGATAGAAAGAGGTGAAGGTGATATTGTGGAGTTCTTTTGGAGCTCTGAATATACTGCTCTAATGGCGGCTGCATGTGTTTATTATGAACCATCTTGTTTTCTCAGATGGTTAAACGGGTCGTCAAAATACAATCTGGACGGTCCTTGTTTTTCAAATTTGACTGAAATTTTTGATCTTCTTGTTGAAGGTGGCGAATCAGAGAAGCTTTGGCGAGTTTGGCGGCGATGAAAACCAGTACGTCGACGGCGAAGATAACCTCTCCGGTGTACCAAAGCCGACGTTGTTTAGTGAAGTTCAGGCGAGAGAGATGTCCGTTATGGTGTCTGCGCTTACCCAGGTAGTTTCCGGCCGTGTTTCTTCGAGCTTTGGACCGGACTCCCATGGCGGTTTTCAGTCGTCTTCTTCTTACTCCTCCGGTTCTGGTTATTGGATCGGCCATAAACGAGGGCGAGAGCTTGGAGATGAAACTTCTACAGAATTTGTTCAAATTCAAACTCCTCCAAGCATTCATTTTCATGGCGGCCTTTCCGATCCCGGTGGCTTACAGCGACAATTATCTTCTTCAGCTGGTTCGTTTTTGTTCATAATTATTATTTCAATTATCACTTTATATAGTTGCATGTTACGACAAATCAAGCTTTATAATTCCAAACGTGATAGAAATATTCTGAACAGTTGCAGTAGATCAAGTTCCGATATCGACGTCCATGGCGTCTTCAGGTTCAGCGCCGCCAGCCGACGAAGAACAAGCTGGAAAAAGACGGTGGCGATACAGAGGAGTCCGGCAAAGGCCGTGGGGAAAATGGGCGGCGGAGATTCGAGACCCTCACAAGGCCTCCAGAGTTTGGCTCGGAACTTTCGACACCGCCGAGGCCGCCGCCCGTGCCTACGATGAAGCCGCTCTCCGACTCAGAGCCAACAAAGCTAAGCTTAATTTCCCTAAACATGCCCGGATTTTACCTCCTATCTCCGCCGTCTCCGGACAACCTCGCTTTGTCTCTCCTGCATTACCGCCGCCTCTCCGGCCTCCGTTTTTTCAGCCTCCGGCGAGTTTTTCCGACGATCGCTTCAGAGACTATCTGCAATATTGTCAGTTTCTCCATGGCGAAACCTCTGGTTCACTCGAGCAGTTGCTTTACAATTCACAATCTCCATCTTTGTTGTCTTCTTCGTCCTCTTCGGCATCATCTTCTTCTGTTCTTGGTTCTGAATCTCGGCCTCCGTTTACAGCTCCTCGTCAGGTCACGTTTCTCCGGCCACCACCAGACGACGGAACTCCCGGCGGTGAGTCTAGTTCTCCGGCTACTTTGCCGGATTCCGGCCACGATCCATCCACTTCTGGATGACCCCCCCGGATTTACTCTTTTTTTCTGGTGTCTGGATTTTACATACAGTGTCATTGATTATGGGATTCGTTATTGTTTAACCACTGAAGATTAAAATAATTACGATATTGCCATAAGTCAACTCAGGTAGATCACGAAGCCAATAGAATGTTCCAGTCAAACTTTATTTTTTAATTAATTAATCGATAAACAAATAATAAATATTAATTACTGTGATGGGGAAGCTCCTTCAATTTAATAACTCATTTTCTATCATTTGATTCTAATTAAATAATACTTGATGGGATTAAAACAATCTCTTGTAAAATCTTACACATATTATATATTTAAATTTAATCCTTTTCTTGTTAAATATTTTTTATATTATAAAAAAAAATCTTTTATTTTCTAATTATAAAAAATATCTGCGAATAAAATTTAGTTCGGTTGGCATCATCATCGATTCATCTTGTCCACTTGAGAGTTGACAACATTCAACACGTTATTTTGATTGGGTAAAAATATATATAAAAAAAAACTAAATTGAGCAAGGATTTTTTTATTATTATTTATATTCTGTTGAATTTTTCTAAATAATTAATTTTGCAAATATATATGAATTCATGAATTTATGGGTAAAGCCTTTTAAATTGATATATTTTATTGAAAAATTAAAATATGATATTAATGGTATTTATTTAAATTAATAAAATGGAAGAGGGTAAAAATAAGATACATAGGTATGGAATGACGTGTCAGTTTTCGTCCAACTAATCGAGATTGGATAAGGACGTGTTTGGACACGTGTTTGACTTTATAATTAGAAATAGGACAAAAAAAACTTTGAAATGGTCCACTAATAAACCGTGTTAACTTTTACTCTGCAAATAAAATAAACCCGGGTTTACTTTTATTCTGATTGCTANTAGTATAGGTCTTAAGTTTGATTGTCAGAGAACACAAAAAAATACTATTAAAAAAATGATGAATATGTGAAAGAGAATGTTAAAATCAAATTCCAAACTATAAATTTTTAGGAGTGGACAGCCCGAACCAATCTAAAAATCCAAACCAACCCAAACAGTTTGAGTCGGCTTTGAGTCGGGCTTTAGTTCAAATAATCAGTTTTGGGTCGGGTTCAATTGTGGCTATTTTGGTTCGGTTTGATTTTTGGTTTTTGTTCGAAAACCCAAATCAAACCAAAAACCCGATGTCTGCAAAAGGGGGTCGACAGTTTGCAAAAGGTGGTCGACACCTTGTATTTGCGGTCGACACTTTGCACATCGACCATAACGAATTGTTACAAACTTACCAGAGTTACAATGTATTTACATTTATAATTTTTTTTAATTTTATATGTGAAGCAAACCAAACCAACTCAACTCAACCCGAAATCATTTGGTTTGAGTCGAGAATTTTTTTTTCAGTTTGGGTCGAGTTTTGGATTCTCCTTTTAACCCAAAACACATTCGGGTTGGGCTGGCCAGGTGAGAACCCGACCAAACCCAAACTGGATTTCATGAAAACTCCAAAACCTCTGAGCTCAAGAGGGTATGAAGCATCAAGCTATTCCATGGTAAAAATCATAAACACATAGAAACGAAGTCAAAGTTAACTTTTGAAGTCAAATATCCAATTGCTAAGTAAGAAACAATCAATCAAACACCATACCCTTAAATCCCAATTTGGGAAACTTTTGGCCGACAACCAACTAATCGAATCATACAAACTAAAAAAAAAAGAAGCGAAATCCGAGGCAAACCCAGAACTCAAGATAGTAGAATTGAGAGGAAGATTGAAGGAAAAACTCACATTATTTCCCTTCCAGTCTTGATACACGCGCATAGCCATGTTGAGGATAACCAAGTCTTCTAAATTCACCTAATAACAGAGTCAACGATTTCGAACATCTGGGCTCTCATCTCACCGGCATTCAAACGACCCAGAAAACAAAAACGAAGTGAAAATCGCGGGCGAATTAGACACGGATTGAGGGCTGAATTCAAGGTCCGGCGATGGGGGTTTCGAGCTTTTTCCATTAATATATTAACATATGAAGTTATAAATTATTTACGTTACAAATGATATAAGGATCGAGTCAGTTCCACGATATAAAATGTACTTGACGAAGACGTAGATCAGCCTAGTATGAGAAATTGAAAAGAAAAACGACCCAATATTATGTTAGATTATTTGAATTTAACAGAAAAAAATATTAATTAACACATTTTACGCTAATTGTAAGAATAAATATGCACGAGTTTGGTTTGAATTGGAGAATTTTACAATGAAATCATTGAGAGACTCAACATGCGGCGTATTTAGTAGAAATTCGCGTTGATTATGTTCGATTTTATCGATAGAATTATACGATTTTCTGAGGAGTTAGTTTTCTTATGGAGTTCATCATGCATGGTGATCTGGAGATTGGTTCTTATTGGCTACATAACCTCATCACATGCTAATAATTGATATAAGAACGATTAGGTAAGAGTGGATAAAACTAGACTGAGAGAGTAGTTCAAAGCAGAACCATATGTTTTGTACCGTTTATCAATCCTATTTTTTAAAAACCGTGAAATCAAAAACTGGATCGTGAATAAAAAAACTCAAAATTAAATAAAAATTAACCTAAAATTAACTAAATTCTAATAAAAATTCAAAATTTGGTCTAATCACTTAAAATTCGACCTAAATATAATTAAAATTATATATTTTATTTTTTAAATATAGAACTAGACTATGATAAATTAGAACCGACTCCACTCAGATTGTGCCCACCCCTAACGTTAGGTTGGACAACTCAATCATTTATAGTACGTAATCGCTCATGCCTACAGTCAGACTCGGTGTTGGTCGGTTTGGAACCGACCCATTCGGTCTTCCATCAAGGTTTAGAATAAATGATTAACTCAAATATTCATTTTTGTCTCTAGATCAAAATTGAACATAAATATAATTTTTTATTAAATTAAAAAAATCATTAGGTTTCATGATTTTTCTTAATTTAATAATGTTGATCATATTTCAATATTAAAAATTAAAACCGTCTCAAATTGTATAAAAAAACCATAGCAAACCGTCCCCATTGACCATGTTTCAGATTTGGTTCGGTTCCATCAAACCTAAACGAGATCCGTGTCGAAAGCTAATAGAAAACCTTTGATTTAGACATGTGAAACACATGTGGACTTTGGTGGTCACATTAAATGATTTAAAGCAACGTTTTAAATGAGCAAAAAACATCATCGAATAGGCCGAAGAACAAGTAAGTTATACTTTCGAATTTCGAAATTTTAAATGATTTCGTGTCAGGAAAATAGCCTTTGACTTTGACTGTTCGTTGATTAGGGTTTCCCACGCTCATACTTAACCTTGAATTTTCCTGGTTTGAAAAGTAGATTGCAATTGCTTGAAGCCTTGAACCTTCCCCAATTGACTTTTCCTACGACTTGGCAGCCCTATCTTCCTCTCTCTCTTATCTCTTTATCTCTCTTCCTTGCCCACCACTCCATTTTCTAGCTAGGGAAATTGGTCTGGTTCAGAATCGATGCTCAGGGTTCTAAAAATTGAGAATCAAACAGAGTTTGTCACAATTTGATTCTATATAATTTTAAAAAATCTAGTTTCATGAAATTAGGTTGGATTTAGAATTTTGTTGGTTTTACCTTGTTTTGAATTAGGTTACAACTAATTTTTTGTTTGGTTTTTTTGTCGCACTTGAGTTTAGGGTTTTAAAGTTTTTACTCAGGCTGTAGATCGAACCGTCGACATTAGGTTTTTAATTAAACAAGAATCGCATCGATTTCTTGGATGGACAGAACCGGATCGAACCTGTTGCCGCTCTTGGTCCGGTTCTCTATAGAGGAAAACAAGCATAAAACCCTAGAAAATAAAGAGACTTTTCAATATCTTGGTCATTCATTGTTTTCTTTGGATTCCATCTTTCCGATTTAAAAACCGAAACTTGGAGATTACCCATTTCATTTGGCAACAACCTAGTACGAACCACGAAGTTTCATTTAAAAATTTTATATTTTCTATAAATATTTTTTAATATTAAAAAAAAACAACCTTCAGTCCTATAAAACGAGGAGTCTTGAGCTCGAGTTTCGACACCTTAAGCCATGTCTGCAACTCTCTCGTCTGTCCTCTTTCTCTCTTCTCTCTTGCTTTCTTCTACCCTTTGCTTCGCAGAGATCAAGCCCACGATCCCCATCGCCAAGGGTCTCAAATGGAACTTCTACAAATCTACGTGCCCTAATCTTGAGTCCATCGTCAGATCGGAGCTGAAGAAGATCTTCGCCGGAGATATCGGCCAGGCCGCCGGCCTTCTTCGCCTTCATTTCCACGACTGCTTTGTTCAGGTGATTGTGTTTGTCTTTCTGTTTTTGTTTGTGGAAAGAAAGAGGAAGCCATTTTTAGGGGTTTGAGGTGAGGTTTAATGGCTGGAAAATGGTTCAGGGCTGTGATGGGTCTGTTTTGCTGGATGGATCGTCGTGTGGACCTAGCGAGCAAGATGCGCCGCCGAATCTGAGTTTGAGAGCTTCTGCGTTCGTGATTATCAATGAATTGTCGGAGATTATTCAGAAGAAGTGTGGTAGAGTTGTTTCTTGCACCGACATCGTTGCTCTTGCTGCTCGTGATTCTATTGCTTTGGTATCTCTCTCTATCTCTCCCGTTCTCCCCCATCTCTCTCTCAACCTCTCTTTCTCTCTCCCCCTTCTACCGTCTCTCCAGTCTCTACCCCCTTCTCTCTCTACCCTCTCTCTCACTCCTCTTCCTCTATCTCTCTTTCCCTCTCTCTATCATCTCTATCTCCCCCCCCCCCCNCTCTCTCTCTCATCTGGCTTCTCACTAATTTCCAAAACTTTTCATGGTTTCAGTCCGGCGGACCCGACTACGAAGTGCCCTTGGGAAGAAGAGACGGCCTAAACTTCGCCACCAGAGCCGTAACCACCGCAAACCTCCCTCAGCCGTTCAACACCGCCAGTTTCCTCATCGCCAACCTCTCCTCCAAAGGCTTCGACGCCACCGACGTCGTCACCCTCTCCGGCGGCCACACCATCGGAAGATCCAACTGCACCGCCGTCACCCCCCGCCTCTACCCGACGGTGGACTCCACCATGAACGAAACCTTCGCCGTAGATCTCAAAACCACCTGCCCGGAGCTCGACCTCACCGCCACCGCACACCTCGACGTCCGTACCCCGAACAAATTCGACAACAAATACTTCGTCAACCTCGTCAACCGCGAAGGCCTCTTCACCTCCGATCAGGACCTCTACTCTTACGAAAAAACCAGAGATATTGTGATCAGCTTCGCCGAAAGTCAAGATCTGTTCTTCGAGAAACTGGTCGATTCAATGACGAAAATGGGCCAACTTAGCGTTTTGACCGGCCGACTGGGGGAGATCCGGGCAAATTGCTCCGTCAGAAACTCCGACAACTCTTATCTAATCATTGACGAATCGATCGTCGAAGAAGAAGATCTGGAAAGCTACTCAGAGCTCTGAAGATTAACGTAGAAAGTCAATAAAAATCATCGGTCAACCAAGAAAGTCAAACTGCGTGGAAAGTAAATCGAGCTACTCTGATCAAGACATTCGTCTTTTGATTAACGTAAAAGTGTTATTTTCCCACGCGCTTTAATTCAAAATCCATGTATTTAGAAAACTCCATAGCCGTCCATGTTCTATCCATCTTATCTAATATCTTGTGGTCGATTACGATATCTCGTCTATTATTTTTCCATTTTTTATTCTGCCTTTTGAAAATACATGTAATAAATAATATAATAAATAATTATTATATTCTATTACGTCAACTGTGTATTAATTGCATCCATCATAATTGAATACGTCGATAAATAAATAATTAATTCTAAACGAGTAATTGACTTTCAATATTTTAGATTAATAAAAATATTTCTAGATTTAAACTTTATTTTTTCCTTAACGTATTGAAATAATAAATAATTATGTTGAATTAGTTATTATATTCATTAAGAATAAAATCGAACATAATAAAACCTTGGAGCATAATATTACTCAATAATTAATAATAAACTCTTGAAAAATGATTTTTTAAATGTGGGGCTCCCAATTTGCATAGTAAAAAACTTGCAACACGTGGAAATTCATTGATAAAAAAAATCTACGATTTTTGAGTATTTGAAATAAATAATGAGAAAATATATAAAATTAATGAATAATTAGAAAATAGAGAAAATTAAATGCTAGTGCTATGAATTCTACCAACACAAGAATAAAGGCAAGGGTTAAATGGTGTTTCAAAAGTAAAAGAGGGGGGTTGGCTTTGCCCTAATACCACACAACATTACCCACTTGCCATATAACTTGTTCTATCCTTTCATCAATCAAACCTTGCATGTCTCCGATCTCGACCGAACGACAAATTAAAACCGCTCAATATGATTTCATTTGCCGAACATAAGCTTTTAGCGTTTTAACTGAGAGTGTATTATTGGCTCGTTTGACAGTAATAACAGTTTCAGATGAGGTTGAAATTTGAGATGAAAAATGTGATAAAAACTAGAACAATGTTATAACGTCTCACAATGCTCTTATTATAATATTGTCTCTTTTTTATCAGAATACTCATAGATTTTTTTAAGTTTATAGCTCAAAACGTGTTGTACTGGATACAAAGAAACTCTACTTATATAAATGCAAATTTTATTCTCTTAAGCAATATGAGATTATGCATCTCTACTGGTATGAGCAGTACATTTATCATTATTTATCATTAACAATATATTGAGTCGTCTTTGTTTTTACGGGGCGAGTCAACACAAATATAGCTGTATTTGTTTTCGCAGGGCTAGTCATCGCAGATATAACTGAGCAAAATAATATTTTTGAATAAGATTATGGAAAACCCTAGTTCGAGTTCTATCTCAAAACTAGTTAGAATGAGATTTTTACTTATGAATGGGACATCATCGCTAAAAAACAAGTAAAAGAAAAATGTATCGCGTGAAAATCATAATAGAATCTCAATTTTCGATCCAAATAGAATTCGATCGAAGCCAATTTTAATAATTTTCCATTGTCTTTAGGTGGGCTTGAAGACAAGCTGCCAATTTAAGTTTCTTGTTTGAACTGTGACAAAGACGGAGGCTTGGGGCCCACCCAATCCGCCATGAAAACAAATGGAGCCCGGCAAGCATGGCTCCAACATCAACACATGGAGTGCCACCGGCGAGGCTACTGCATTTATCCGCCATTTTTAGGGTTTATAAAAGGCCAGAAATGGAGACGAAGACGCAGAGGCAAGAAGAGTTGAAAAAAATGGAGAAAAGCAAGTCATTTCCCCATTACAAAACGTCGTCGTCGAGAGGAGAGTTTGGGTTCAAAGATCGGCCGGACGACGGCTACTGCTTCAACGGCCGGAGCCAGAGCAGCGGCGGGTTTTCATTCTCCGGCGACCCCGAGCTGAAGAGGAAGAGGAGGATCGCTTCTTACAATGGCTACTCCATGGATTCTACCTTCAAATCTAGACTCAAGCACTCTCTCAAGTGGATCAAATCTAAGTTTACGCTTTAGTCTTCACACCCATTGTCTTCTTTGTGATTTAGAGAGAGAGAAAGAGAGGAGAGAGAGAGAAAGAGAGAGAGAGAGATTGGGTTTTGCATGTAAATATGTATATCTTGTTTCATGCATAATTGTTCACACTTGCAGCTTTCTTTTCTTCTCTCTCAATGTTTACGTGCAATTTCTTTATATTTATGACATTCTTTGGGGTGAAATTAAAACAAAATGTAGAGTAGATAATATATATATATATATGTATATATGTATATGTATATATGTATATATGTATATATGTATATATGTATATGTATATATATGTATCTGTGTGTATATGTGTGTATATATGTATTTGTATATGTGTGTATAGATATATAATTTCGAACAAATAAATTTATGATTTTAATATATTTTTTTCGCACGTCAAAGAGGACAATTACATCGTATTTGCGACGTTTCCGACAATTACATCATATTTTTCCAGCGACGTTTCCGACTGACATTGTATTTCCACATGTTTGTGTTTGCGAACAACTTTGTGATGGTTTGTTGTTCAAGCACTGAATTAGAATTTAAAGCTCATATTCGTATAGTTTTCGAAGCTCGATTTCAAAAGGGCGATATCATGAACCTGTAAATACGTGATGTCGCACCTATAAGTAGCAAAAAAGAGCTTAATGCAAGGGAAAATAAGAGATTGAATTATAAGAAACATTATTAAAACTCTAGTAACAAGATAGCAAAGAAAACCGAACATCGAAAAGGTTGGCCGAAAAACATTATTAACGAAACGAGACATTTAAGCATGCACGATTTTCCCGAATTCAAGGAATCTACGCCTCGACACGATTGGATAAACACGGTTCCATCACATGACTTTGCATGTACAACTTCTTTGGTTGCCGTTTTCGAATTCGCCGTCTGATCCATCTTTTTCGCTGCCATGACCAATAGCATGATATTAATTTCACAAATTCAGGTAGAAAAAACAAAATTAGAAGCAATTTATTTTGAGCCAAAGACAAGGAGAAATGACAGGAAAATGAAGAAATGGCCAATAACATGAACAAGAAGAGTAGTTTGAAGAACAGAGAGCTAATATATAGAATCAACCTTGTTCATTCTTATTTCTCAAGATCTTGTCCAATCAATCTACTACAAACTAGAGAACAAATCACACTTCAATAACTAGAAACATCGAAACAAATCAGCTCGATTTCGGATCTCAAAGACGAGTCAAAAACACATCATAACGATCATAAGAAACACCCTAATCTATATTGAAACAAACGATAATTAATCGATAAGAATTGAGACGAAATAAAAAAACACCAAATTTACATGGTTCGGACAAAATCGTCGGATGTCCAAGACACATCCATCAGAAAAAAAATGTTTCCTCGATTTATGGCCCATCGATCTTAGTTATTTGCAACAAATAGTTCAAACCAGCTAAGAGAATTAACATTGTTAATCAAACTAAGAGAATAATAATCCTGTTGAAATAACCAAGACCCAAAAAAAATAGCAATATATCATAGTCTAATAACAAAAAACACAAGCATACCTGGGCTCAAACTCTCTGATTTCAACAAGGTCACTCCCACAAGCATCTATCCACTGTATTTTCCTTCTTCCTGTATGATCAGAGATATAAATCTTTTCTTCCCCAAATCCTTCTTTTTCATCACTGTTTTGAGCACAAAATGGAGAAGCCTTCAATGGCTTCTTCAAACCACTTTTGAGACCAATCCTCGTTACAGAACCACCATCATCTAACTCAGAAACATGATCTTTACCCTTGTCTGACACAAGATATCCTTGCAAAACATCCACTTTGAGAGGTAATGGTGGCTCGAGCCCCGGTGGAGAAGTGCGACCAAAGCATACAAAGGAACCGCACCTCCGAGAAATCGTGTTCTTCGTTGAATCCAGTTGAAGATCAGAATTGGGTTCTTCGTCCACTATCTGATGTCGATTACACGGTGAAACTCTCATGGATTTTTCTTCTTCGATTGTTTTACCCAGGAAGAGAAGGATTAGGCCCTTGCTATATCCAAAAGCTGAAGCAGAGAAGAAACCCCCTCCTTCTACCGCCAATAACATGTGTTTTGCTCATCCAAGAATGAAATTCCACTAGATTCAACTCCTCCTAGAACAACCAGGAGTACCTAGAATTCGTCTATTCTTACCCATTATCAGAAATAGAACAAAAACACAACCAAGATGGACAAGATCCAAATTTCAATTCTCCAGTGTTTCATGTGGTTAAGCAAACAGTTCGCCAAGAATAAAACCCTTTCAAAATTAAAAAAAAAAACACCAAAAATCGTACATACTAAGGACAGTGGAAGCGTAAATAAAACTTGAGAAAAATCGGTCATTACAGAATGGAAATGAGAGCAAACGAAGAGAGAAGTAGCATAATCAGAGTCGTACCCGGCAAGACGAAGAAAGAGACAGCTCCGGCGAGTGAACGGCGGAAAGCCGCCGTGAAATCAGAGATGAAAGATCGGAGGAAGAGAGGAAAGGTGAAATGGAATTGTTCGAATTCTGAAGTTGGAATTATATAAACGCAGACAAAGCGCATCTTCCATGGCGCATGATTGCCGCCGCCCTTTCTTCTTTTTAAATAAATAAATAATTATTATTATAGAATCACCTTTTTCTTTTAATATTTGTATTTTATTTTATTTTACAAATTAATAAATTACTCTTCTTAATTTATGTATTATTATAACTCTTCAATTATGCTCAATCGTTGCATCAAGACATCAATTTAGAGTTGCTAGGAATTGGTCATGCAAAAGAAAATAAATGGAAAAAAACGATAGAGAACACAGTCTGTTCTGGTTTGGTTTGGTCTAGTTTTGATCATAAATGAAAGAAAAATAATTGTGTGTGCACAATTGAGGTGCGATATTTGTGGTTTGATCTGATTTCATTTCAAAATGAAACCATAGAGTAAGTTGTAGTGTCGATTTGATTTCGATTATATTATATATTAAAAATAAATAAATAATTTTTTTATTAGTGAATGTCTCAAAGTTTGCAATTAATTTTGAGTTTTCAAGTTTTATTTTATTTTGACTTTAATTTTATTAGATATTTAATCTTTTTTATGACACACAATCTGATTCATGTTTCACAATATTTTACTCTAAAATAATACAACATAAATTACAGTTTCAAACTATACCGTTGTTCCAGTCCAGTTTTGCTTATTTTATACACAATTATGTCTGGTGCGATTTAGAATTATTATTAAATACTTTATTAGAATATTTAGAATACATAAAATGAAAAAAGATAAGAAAAATATTTTTTAAAAGCAATGTATTTTTAAAATATTGAAAAATAAATATTTTATGACAAAAAAATATTTAAATTAATATGTACTAATTAGAAATACTTACAATATGCCCTTTAATCGAATTAATTTTTTTTATTATCAATAATTGCCTATAACGACAATATAAATTTTATATATTTGGTGTGACAACATCATTAAGAGTGACATTCATTTGTATAACTGTTTAGTAAATAGAAAATATCAATTCTCTCCCTCCACTAAATCATTTGTTTGGCTACTAGTTACAGAATTTATCTTATATTTATAGATTTTGTTCGGTTTAGATCGATTTTGGATTGTTCAGTCAATATGAAAACTGAATCCAAAACCAATAATCCTATATACTATTTAAAAAATAATAATAATAATGAAAATTAATTATTTAGAATTAATTATTTTATTTTTAAATTAAATATAATACTGTTTAAAAAAGTTAATATCTTAAGTGGCCTCCAATAGAAGTAAATGATAATAAATATTTCAAGAAAGTATCAATTNCGTCAGTGAGAGACCATTCTCAAACATTTTGTCGGCTCAAACAAACCGACAACGAACCATGACGATCATTTCAAATCAAACCAAAGAAAGATTTTAACAAATACCCAATAATCATATTGTTTTTGTTGATTTTAATATATTCATCACGTTAGTTAGCAATTTTTGTCAATTAGATAAGTTTTAATGATTTGCAGATAAATAAAAAAATATGGTAATAATAACTTTATATTTTTAATTATATTAGTTAACTTCAGAAAAAAATAATTAAATTATAATTTTTTAACTTTTTGTTACGACTAATTAATGAAAAATATTAACTAAATAAATAAAAAATATTAAATAAAAAAAATATGATGATAAAATTTATTAGTTAAAATTATGATAAAATTCAAGACGATTATTTAAAAATGTTAAAGTTTAAGATATCTGCGCCGTACAAGAGAATCTTATCATTACTTTTTTACTTGACAAAAATCGGTTTATTTGAGCCGGAAAACCTTAAATTAATTCAGAGTAAGTGTAAAATCGGTTTGGCTTGGTGTTTTTTGTTAAATTTGAACCGGACTCGCGGTTTTTAGTGACCCTATTTATTAATTAAGGCGGGCGGAACTAAAGTTCCACTGTTACATAATTATTTCCATTTCTGGCCTCGTTGAACTCTCGTTTCGTCGGAGCACCGGAATGGAGATCCCTCAGATCAGTCGTTAAACTCCCTCCTATTTACTTCCGATTTCCTCGCCATCGACGTTCGTAACATGAATAACCTTCTCCTCTCATTGTTCCTCTTTCAATCTTCGCTTTTCGTTTTTTTCCAACCGGCGCTTGCGAGAGTCGCTCAAAGCAGCTTTTACTCAGGTACGTATTTTCTAGCTCATATTGTCAGCTCTCCTTTTATTTCGATATTTTTCTCATCATCGATTTGTTTCTAATTTTTCTTTGCATTTCAATTTTTCGATTCCACTATGATTTTTGTTTAGCTTAGCATTTGATTGTGACCTTTGATGCTTTGTCTATAATCTGTACTTTTCTTGGTTAAAGATTTCAAGAATATTACCAATGAAAAATTCGGGACGATTCTACTCCAGAAGGATCAACACCAGAGAAGGTGAATTAATTATTTGTTGATTTATAATTCTCTGTATTTAAGCTCTGAGACATTTGTACACTTTTTTTTCTAGAATTGATGATTACATGACGAATGCTGAACTTGAAGAGGCCATTGTGGCATTTGGACGAAAATGTCCTAACATTTCTCGTATCTACAGGTAATTCTAAGTCTTTTTCGTTTCTTTCAAGAAAACTACAACGAGCTTATAAATTTGTAATACATTGTATCAACTAGATAATATTAGTGCCGTTTTATTTTGTTGTTATTAAATTAGTCAACATTAGCACCTTTATGTTGTTTTTATTTGATTTGTGAAGAGAGTTAGCGCCTCCTCTATTTAAATTGTAGTTGGATCAGCCAAGTATTATAACTAAAGAAGGTTTCTTAGTTTGGAAGTTTATTTATATAAATATACTGATTTCATTTTCATATTTCCCCCGTTGAGGGGTTCTTGGATTTGCTAATCAGTATTGGAGAAAGTGTAAGGGGGCTTCCACTGGTAATCATTTCTCTGACGCTGCTTCCATCATGGATTATAATTTTTTGTAGTGTAATCCTTCACTAGTTCGAGATATATATCTTATGGAGTGGTTTTTCTGATTTAATTTTTTAGTGGGTAATAGAAATTTCTGACAAGCCTGGAACGGAAGAAGCTGAACCTGCATTCAAGGTAAATGATGTCTCTTACCTTGATCGGGCCATGCACCTATCTACTTGCAAAGTATAGCACTGTCTTTTATAGGATTTTAGACTATAATTTTCAATCATTTCTTGCCTCTTATACATGTCATATTATGTCCAGTTTCACACATATTATTAGCAACCTTAACCCTGGAATTAAGAAGGAAGATTTTACCATTATTAACTTTTACTCTTATGCTTGGAAGTAAAATTTCTTTTTATGGTCGAGAAGATTTGAAGGGAATGCACAGCAAACCTGAAAATACATCCAAGAGTCTGACAAGAATGTGAGAACGTGAAAATTAATTAAAAAATAACAACAAATATGATGTCCACAGATTCAGAGCTGTAACTCTAATCTTCCTAAGGAAATAAATTAACATAACTCAAATACTCCATGATAATCCATGTTTCCATTAAATACCTCAGCTAAATAACTTTCCATCTATTTTAATTAATTATGACTTATAATCTTTTTTACTTTTCCAATAAGTCCTACTATTTTACTTCAAACAGATGGCTTACTGTTTCATTTACTTTTCCTTCGACACAAAACGTCACTTTTTTTTATGATTGGACCTAGATGTTAAGAATTGAACATAATTACATAAGTAAAGTGGGAGCTATTTGTAAATGTTATGGCTCTTAATATCTGGCTATTTTATAGACACTAAGGATACACTCACAAATTCAACTTCCTCTCTAAAAAATAAGCAGTTTTCATATAGAACTATTTCTCTCGCATGGTTGGAATTCATATCCCTAACTCTTTTTTGATTCATTATCATTGTTGCACTTCTCTCTTTGTGGAGCATGCATATTGTGTGAAACACATAATATTTGGATGAGTAAATTTGACATGCTTTATATTTTTGAAACTTTGGAATGGAGTTATTTTTATGTATATTGCTGTTTTAAAATAATATTGTGCCTGTACAGTACATTGGAAATGTCCATGGGGATGAACCTGTTGGGCGTGAGCTTCTATTGCGACTTGCCAATTGGATATGTGATAACTATCTGAAGGATCCCTTGGTATTTTGTTCTTGTTTATTATATCAATTACTTTGTTTTATTTAATGGTCATACTAAGAGAGAAAATTTATATGCTGTCAAACAATATTCCACAGTTAATTTATCTTAATTTTTGTTATGGAAATAAAATCATTTAATATTTTCCTGTGATAGACGTCAACATAACAAATTTCATAGTTCTTACTTCTTAGGTGTTTAGCAAGATTTCGTTTTTAGCGATCAGTTATTCTTGATCTTAATGATTTTGAGTTCTTCTTCAGGCTACAATGATTGTGGAAAACATTCATCTTCATATACTTCCTTCCATGAATCCTGATGGGTTTTCTCTTAAAATACGTGCTAATGCCAATGGAATTGACCTGAATAGAGATTTTCCTGACCAGGTGATTTCCCGTTTTCATCAATTTACTTTTTGATTTCCTAGTCAAACCATACAAATTCTTAGCAAACTGCCCTTTTTTATTTTTCTACATTTAACACAAAAAAGTAAAATAAGCATCTCAAGGTCTCCATCATGACATGCTTAGAAATTTTTTCTAATTCTAAAGAATAGTGACTTGAGTTTTGATCTTTCGTTAGTTTGACTTAAAATTGCCAAATTTGGTTTAAAAACTTTAGTTTATTTGTTTGTTTGCTCACGTTAAACCTAAACCTTGTTGAAAATGCAATTTCCGGACTATAAATGGATGATAATGAATTTTCTGAGTTCAAAACAGGATGGCAGCCCTTCATTGAGATTTACATATGTTAGAAGGTCTAAGAAAATGTAATGTAGTTATGATAATTGTATATGTAAAATAAGTAATTGTCCGAGATATGTTTTTGTGTGGCACAATAACTGTATCTAAGCCTATATTATTAGAAATGAATGTGCAAAACTAGGTGAGAAACTGAATGATTTTTCTCCCATACTTCTATTTATTAAATGGAGATTTTCGAAGCTCTGGTTCGATCAGGGATTTTAAAGGTTTAATTCAACGGGGATGTATGCCCTAATGAATTCAACCTTGAGTTATCTTTTTATACATTTGATAGGATATGCATTATTGTAGAAATGTGTGACTTAAACATCTTTGCTGGAAGATCCATGTTTCTACTCAAGTATTTCATTGCAATTCATGTTACATGGCATACCAGTTCTTTCCCTTCAATAATGATGAAAGTGCACGAGAACCGGAGACTACGGCAATCATTAACTGGTCAAGACAGATACATTTTACTGCATCTGCCAGTTTGCATGGGGTAATGCTTCTTCTTGTTTTCTATCTGTTTGTGCTGATCTTAAAGATATACCTCCTGGTCCTTACTGATACTTAAGCATATATTCTGTGGTGGAACATTTTTTCTCATTTTCTTTGCCCATTCTTATGCGCAGGGGGCTCTGGTTGCAAATTACCCTTGGGATGGTTCTGAGGATAAAAGGTGATAATTTTTTTTAATAAAATTTCACAACCTATTATAATATGAGTGAAGTGACAAATTTCCCAAAAAAGGATCACTCTATTGTGATATCCTTTTCAACTGAGCAAAAGGTTGTACTTTCACATGGATAACCAAATCCCAAATCACACAATCATAAACTGTTTTTCTATTTACCGTATCAAAAGATGATGGTGTCCAAGAAATGTGGGTTACAAGATAAGCATTTATACAAGTAATTACATACACCCTCCATTTTCCTCATGATAATGTGATTTCTCTTCAACATTAATGATTTATGGGTCCATCGCATTTTTGCTATGATTTTCGTACAAGCAATTGCTGACATTTTGCTCTATATATGGTTGTTAATGATAATAATACTAAATTGACTAATATTTTGGATTGTTCTGGTGTCAATTTAATCAAGCTGGAACTTTCTTTACCATTCAATTTTTAATTGAATATTTTATAAAATTTGACAATTAATTTATGTCATAAAATGTTGCTTAGGATATTTATGATAAGGGATTTTTTTCCAACAATCTACAAAGGACCTCGAAAATACCATTTTTTTGCTTTTCTATGTATTTTTTTTCTAACTGCAGTACCTATTGCAAGATTTCTTGAGCGTTCCATATTTTTTAGTTACTGGAATTCTGATACTTTTATTATCTTAACCGTAGTTGTAATTATTACTATTGTTTTTACATTAATTTCAGGAGAAATTACTATGCATGTCCAGACGATGCAACATTCCAATTCCTGGCAAAAGTTTATAGTCACTCTCATTACAATATGTCTACCAGCAAGGAATTCCAAGATGGAATTACCAACGGAGCTGCATGGTTCGTAAATTGTTGTTAACTTCTTTTTTTTTTATTACAAAAAAAATATTTACTTCATTTAATATAGTCGATTATTAAGCAATTTTTGTTGTTGTTTAGATAAAGCTACAAGGTGGAATGTCAAGCAAATTATTTGCTTTTAATTAACTTTTTCCTGTCAGTCATTTCACAAATAGCCTGCTTTTTATAGGTACCCCATATATGGTGGCATGCAGGACTGGAATTATATACATGGTGGTTGCTTTGAATTAACTTTAGAGATTAGCGATGACAAATGGCCCGCTGCAAGTGAGGTTAGATGGTAATTAGTTATGAAGAAGCACGTATTCAAGTATAAATTCGATCAGTAAGTGTATTAATTGTGTTGTTTGACTGAGTTGGAAAATAGTCACTCGCACTCGTCTGTTTACCTTAAGAAAGCAGATTGCTTGTGGATTCATTCATGTAAACCTTTTAAAAGAAAATTTTATTAACTTGTCGATAATTCATGATGATGCTGGAAGTTTGCGAGGATCATAACAGTTTATATTAATTTTTAGGATTATGAAAATGAATCGGCACATTTTATACTTCGTCGATTGATATATTAATCAAACGTAGTAATTTCTCAAAATTTTCTCCTTGCAGCTTTCTACTATATGGGAATACAACAAAATGAGCATGCTAAATCTCATCGCAAGCCTAGCGAAGGTAAATTGATTTGTATTTATGTATTAAATTTGTTGTCACAAAATTTTAAAAGGAGCCGTCTAAATCAAATTTTTATTTTTTGACTTCTCAAAATTTCTATAGTTTCTGTACATTACTCAATCCTATTAATATAGAAAGTTTTAAATTTTGGATGAGTACTCTTTTCTATGTTTATAAATCTCTAGATTTATTCACATTCTTAATGGTCATTAGACAGGAGTGCATGGGAGAATTTTCTCATCAGATAGTGGAAGGCCTCTTCCTGGCTTTATTACAATCAAGGGAGTAAATTACTCGGTACGCCTAACCTTGAAATCATCGTTATAAATTATATCAAATTTGTTTTTTCATTAACCTCCCAAAATATTCTCTATAAACGCTGAATTTATTTCATAGATTCAAGCCAGTAAAACCTTTGGCAATTACCATCGTTTGGCTCCCTCGGGCCAGAAATATGAAGGTAACCTCAGTTCTTCATTTACCTATTTAAGTTTTGCAGAACCTAGAGATATATTATCAATTATGCGCGTGCATGCTATCATCGAAACTGTTTAACGAATTTGTATTGAAATATAAAAAAATCTAGATTAAACTTTGTGCCGATTCAAAATGAAATCATAGTAAGACATCCATGCTTGAAATCTGTCTTTGCCTCTTTACTAATCAAAATTTCAAAATCCTTGGGACCGCAAATTCAAACTATTAACTTAATTTCAATTTAAATCCCTCTCACATCACTTCACTCCCATTACACTCAAATGTTTTTTCTACGTATGAGCGCACCGAGATCATTGAAGTTCAAACCTAAACTCAACGAAGCTAAAGAACTCAACTCAACTCCACGGCTTCTATTTTTTTTATGAGTTATAACTCGACATTTCTAATACAAATATGTTGGGTGTGACCGCAGTTACAGCCACAATGCCCGGATACCGACCGAAAACGACGTGTATTTGGTTGGGAGAGGGACCCACAAATGCGGACTTCATTCTTGACCCAGAAACCGATACCTCAGGTAACTCACTCAAAACTCTCTGTGATTGTCCTAATTGCTTATACAAGGGAAGACCTGAAATTGTAGACTACCTTTGGGGGGCTCATTTAGAAGTATACCTAGTAATTCCCATGGTTTTAGGATTTCTTTGCCTCTTGTTAAGGAGGAGGGTGAAATCTACTCCCTCCAAACAGAGGCAGAGCCTGACCCCTAAAAGGTCGACCGCCATCTGAGGATGCGTATTTTGTCATTAGTCGCGTAGAGTTTTTTTTTTTTTTTTATCGAGTTAAAATTAATTGGTTCGTATTTCATCAATAAAAAGGATATTTTAGAATTTGGTATTATAAGTCATGCGAGTCGTTTATTTCGGCCAAGTAGTTTGTAAATTCTACCACGAGAAACGGTAAAACGAGAAATTAGCAATATAGTTCCTCTCGGGTCTTATTTTGATCTACTTCTACTTTAACATTGATGATCTTTCATCGATCTGGCTTTGAATTATTTTAGATCCGGTGAAGAACTCAATTATTTACGAGTGATGCTACATTTAATATGCAACCTTTTTAATATAATTATTATATTTTTGACATGGAAAAATACCGTCTTAATTTACTTTCTAATATGTCGAGTCCCATTGGTGCAACTAAATATTATCCATGATTATTTTATGGGTATTTACAATGGACACTCTAAAGTTAAGAATATTTTTTAACTAACACATTAAATTTTTAATTGATACCTTGAAGCATGAATAATTTTTTAAATGACACTTTAAATTTTTAACTCTATCAGTTAACACCATAAAGTATTAATTCATTATTAATTGACACTTTAAATTTTAAAGTTTTTCAACCGATATCCTTGTATTAAATTTTTATTATTATGCATTTTTGACATTCATATGTGGTTTTTTTCAATCTAAATTTTTGTTGTGGATAATATGATCGAGAATATATATAATAATTTAAAAAATTAAAATTAAATTATATAAATAACTTAAATTGAACGATTACGAGTTGGTTGATAATTTTTTGAATTTCAAAATATTAATTGATAGATTAAAATATTAAGGTGTCAGTTGAAAGTAGTTTTAATTTGAGGTGTCAATTGATATAATTAAAAAGCTTAAGGTGAATACATTAAATTTCATGGTGTTTATTGATAATTATTTTTATTTTAGTGATAATACATTAAAAATATTTTAATTAAATTAATTAAAATTAGACACGTTAAAAGTTAAATTAAGAGAGTATACTTAAAAGTCAAATTTATCATTAATCAATCATATTGAGTTTGTGATAGAAGTCACGTGCATTGAGTTCTAGCTTTAAGAATGTTGGGTTTCGATGCGAAAAATATAATTTTCTTGGTCAAACAGATTAGACAAACATTTTTGTCATCCAAATTCCAAACTAAAAGTAATTCTGTAGGGGAATTGCTAAATTCAAAATACAAATGTAGCTATACAAATGCAATGTATGAGATACCCATTCATCTGGCACCAGTGGTCTAGTGGTAGAATAGTACCCTGCCACGGTACAGACCCGGGTTCGATTCCCGGCTGGTGCATTCCTTTTTCTTACACTTTTATTTTTCACCATTAATTTTCTGCCAACTTCATACTTGGTACGAAGCTGAGAGAGAAAGAGAGTTGTAAAGTGTAAAACAACCCATTTCTTGGATAAAAAATAAAGGTGAATCAAGCAGCCGATCAAACTTTATTTCTCCATCTACTAGCTTACAAAGACAAGGTAACTCCGTCTATGTACACCCAAAATGCATCACAAATCGATAATTAATCAGAAAGATTAGGCCAAGGTGCCAAATATTCATCTGCCATTCCACAATGAAATATAAGTTCGCAAAATCATTTTCCAAACAGCTAAGCTCTGAGCTTCACAATCAGGATCACCCTGCAGCATTAAGTTTAACAAATCCAACATAATAAACGACAAAATTATGAGCGACAAACTAGAAACTTAGAAAATACCATTAGTGAAATGAATTTCATTGCTAAGAACTCACCTGATTTTTAATACAGAGCATTAACATCTATATCGGCGATGACTCCATCTTGTTCAATCTCGGCATCGGTGAAAGTAAGTGCTCGTTGTAGTCTCCGAGCACAAAACACCTCAACTTCAGCCAAGAACGTGGCTGTTACGGGTCGATGATCGGAGAATTTAATCTCAGTCCTCCTGTAACTCAATAGTTTTAATCCCTTGCCGTATGTGAGTATGCGGTCACACCTGAAATTCATATATGAAGTTTTTATATTCTACATTAATCTTATCCATTCAGAAAGAGGCAAAACACGGGAAGGCACAAGTATAATTACATTACGAAATGAAATAATTGAAAAGATTAAGCAAATCTCTAAGATAAGTCTAGCTTCGGTAGATGTAGAGTATACAATTATTATTGTTAAATTTACATTCTTAACATATTTTTTTTATTGTACAGGCTGACATGTCGAACTATTATGGATGTAATAAATATAATAAACAATTATTTTATTTGCAATACATTAAATTCATTTTATTATGGATGTAATAAATATAATAAACAATTATTTTATTTGCAATACATTAAATTCATTTTAACTATATTTCGACATGTCAGCATGTACAATAAAAAATATTATAAAATAGTAACTCTAGCATTACCATTAGTATTATAGCAACAACTGCCTAGTCTAAGAAATAGAGAAGCATACCAAGCTGGTGTTCGCCTCCCTGCTTTAGGTTCATCGCCGACATAGTTATTGGAGTTAGTTTCGTATTTATATGTTGGTGAAAAATTTAAAGTGCCTTCGGACCATCCATCAAATACATGGCCTTTCTTGAATTCCTTTACAAGCTGTCAAAATAAGATATAAATGAGTCGAATTCGGCAATCTTGGTAATGCTTCATAAACAATCTTAGTCACTACGCATGAACTGTAGGCCTTGAAAAACATGATGTTATGAAAATTGACATAAATAATACAATATATCTTGAGAGAAGTATTAAGAACCTGGTCGTCCCCACTTAATTTTGACCACTCCTTTTTAGAGATAAGTTCTCGAGTTTTCTCGTATGACAAGTTAATACGATAATTCAAATCACCAAGCCAAATAATCTTCCTGAAAATTAAAAAGAACATAAATACCCATGAAAGCAAACGATAATAATGCAAAGCAAAATGACCCTATGAATTAGTGACAATATCAAACTTCCCTTGAACACAAGTTTATATAAGTCTTAGTAGACTACTTGAAGCTATTTGCAAATGTTAAAAATTCAAGTGCTTGACTTGAAAAATCAATTTTACCAAGTGACCTTCAAGCAGAAAAAAAAAATCAAAGAAACTGAAATTACAATCCCAAAAAGGTTAAGTTTCATATAATTGAAAAGAGAGGTCAATTTTACGTTAGCTCTCATATTGTAGGGACATATTTTCATGTTACCTAGGACGAGATATGTAGATGCTAGACAAAATGGGCAACCTTTTTTCTTGGACAGTGACTTTGCGTGAACTTGTGCATCGCATAATTTATAAATGATGGCACTGGGTATTCGATATGGTATAGGACAAGCATGATTCTATTAGGTCATCTAGTTTATTTATTTTTCTATTATAATAGATATCTAATTTTATTAAGATTTCTCTTACTTCTCGAGTTCATTATTTCTTAATCAAACTTTTCTAATTCATTATTTCCAAGTTATTTCCTGATTGTGGAATTATTAATTTAAGTTATTATTTGTTGGTTTATTTCAAGATTCACTAGTGATCCTTAAAGATACTTTTTTACATAAAATTGTCCCTATTTTGAGAGTATTTCTCACTGTTTCTTTTTATTTTATGTTTTAATTTCACAATAAATCTTCCTCCACACCACTATTATTTCAAGCACGCATACAAAATAATATAAAACATAGAAAACGTAAAAATAAAAATATAAACCCTGAAATATTATTTTATGTTTTTTACATGTTATTTCTTCTTGAATCACATCATAGCTTAATTGTTCAATCAAATTTTTAATTACTTTATTTGGGTCGTACTTTGTAGGTTTTTAATGCATAACAGGCGTAAATTGTGTTTATACTAACACTCACTTTGATAAATAGATACATATATATACAGAGAGAGAGAGAGAGAGAGAGAGATTGGTTGAGAATGACAAGTATACTCACTCGTGATCATAGATGGTTTTTGGAAGTCCAACACCAGCCAGTGTATAAAATTGAGTTCTTCTATGAATTTCATGTACATCAGCATTTCTTTTAAGCTCGTCTCCTTCTTTTTCTCCTGATGTCAGATGAGAACATATGAAACAGAATGGAGTCTGATATATAGACATGCTAACTGACACTGATCCCTGGAGAGTTAAGAATAGTGTTACGAAATCTTAGCCTACAAAATAATGTTAATGAACAATGCAACTCAAGAACCTAAGACAAAATAAGAACATATTTTATAGTAAGCACTCAGAAACATCAACAATGTATTGGGAACAAAAAAGCAGCTAGTCTGAATAAAAAAGCCTCAAAGAGATTTTATCCAAGCGAGCAGCTCACCTAGATCTCAAGTGAAACAAATGTAATGGACGAAGTTCTATAAATATATTTTAGATGACAATTATTACAAGTGAGATATAGTATATTATATCCATTAAGAAGGTGTATCTGCAGTCATCCTGACCAACATAGGAGGATAGAATAAATTAAACAACTCAAGCAAGTGCGAAATCAGAAACACTTTTCTTCAATTACGAGTAAAACGAAAAGTAACAGAAATCCTCTTACAACAATGTTAACATACGAGTAAGTATATAGAAGTGGTGCATAAAAGTTAAGCATCCAGAGAGTAACGTACACTAATATCACATTACAGTGGCTGCGGTTGTTAACCCAAAATGACCCAAAAGTTTTTTTTCATAGAACACAAAATCATATTTATTTTAGCCACCATAAAATAGTACTTCAGTACGGTAGAGAATCAAGCAGGGTGGATATTTCAGCTGAAAGGTTTTAGAAGGACATGGAAAACAAAAAACAATGATACCAAGAAAAATCAACAACACGTGTAAAAAAACACAAACAAACATTAAACTTGAAAAACTGACCTTGTTACCAATATAACCCATCACACCAACACCAACAGTAGATACCCTTATGTTTCGTACATGTCTTCGCAAGTCCCTACGGACCCATATAGACAGAAAAATACCAACCATCTGCTTACTTATGATCCTAACATACGATGATCGCCTTTTCCTCTTCAAGAGTGATTCAAGGTCAATATCCGCAAGCAAAGCAATCTGTGATGGTACATCATTAATAGTTGACTTAAAAGAATTGTATGTTACAAATGATTTCGATGCTTGGAAAGATTTTATTGATTTGAACGAATTAGGTCTCTCTAGAACATGTCTGGGTAGCATGCTTAATGGACGTTCTGGCCATGACAAACCAATTCTTTCAGTCCCACTAAGCATTCTGGATAATTTTCCACTTTTTTGGGAGGTGTGTGCTCCATTATTTTCAGTTACTCTGTTCAAAATCGTAGGAGAAGAAATCTGTCTCCGTAAATTCTTTGGTAATGAACTGCTTTTAAGAAACTTTGTACTGTCATGATTTTCTCCATCTTGAATGAGGATAGTTTGATCCAAGGCTGTTTTATCTTTCACTTCTTCAAACTCAGAAAATTCTCCATCAAAATGATGAACTTCCTCACCACTATCACTATCACTTTCCTGCAAAAAATCCTCTTCATAATCTGGGTTGTCATCGCTTGGCTTAAACTTTGATGGGGATGGGGGATCAGTTAAACTTTTAAGGTTTGTTTTTGGTCGAATTCTATCCAAAGCATCACGGAAAAGGTTTTCCCACCTCGGAACTGGTCTGCTATCTTCAGCACCAAATATGTTTCCAGCATTCAATGGAACAATTTCCTGAAGCCTGTTATCACCCAGCGTTAATAGCCTATTGGCAACGAATGAATATATAATTTAGGATTCTAACCTAATTATAGCATTAAATAGGATAGATTTAGAATAATGCTACATTTACTGTCTTATATATCATCTTAAAATACACATTGACGTGTCAAACAATGATAGATTCAATTAAAAGAGAATTACAATTATAAGATATACTTATTGCACTAATCGTTATTTGATACGTAACATGAATTTAAGAAGGTAAGTGCAGAATCCTCCTAAATTTTATCATCTTACCTAAATTTATTAAATCATGAACTTAAGTTCATCAATGAGAAAGCACTTACCCGAGAACATAGATGTCAGCTGGCTCATTAGTATCTAGCCACTCGTCAATATCAAGGTCTTCTGATGGAATTTTTCCTCCAGCATTCCACGTCCCGACACATATTCTTTGAGCAGCAAAAGAAGCAAAGGAACTTTTTCAACTAATGTGCTTACCAAACAAATGCTACTTTTACATGAGAGCGTCTATTCTTGTACCTGATTTCTTTTGTGTTTATGTACTGTGTTCTAAAAGTTTCTGATTTTCGTCTTCTTAACCTTGGCAATGCATCTGGATTTCAAAGACTCTGAAGTCAATTATTTAATCTTGGTAATAGTAATAAATGAATTTCAAAACTAAAATATTTAACTACTAGCAAAAAATTTGACATTGAGACTTCTCATTGGAAAATGTAATGAGACAGAAGATTTTGAGATACTAGAATCTGAGTTAATCAGAGAAATAGAATGTGAATGAAAATAATATAATATGTGTTCAAAGTTCAGCATTACCATCAGCATTAACCTGGACATCGTCCGTTGCAAATCGAGATTTCCTACTCCATTGGTTGTCCTCTGCAAACATCCTACTCAAAATCAGACCAGAAAACAAAAAGCTCGAATTCAAAAAGCAAAAATTAGAGCAGATCCTCATCAGACAAAACAATCTAAACCAAAAAAAATGGAAATCGAAAGCGCACCACCTTCAATTTCCGATTCAAAATCGGCATCGTCTTCGTCCTCGGTGTCTGCGCTGAAATCCGATTCTTTTGCACTGATGTTCAGCCATTTTCGCAAAACAGTTTTAGGCCAGAATAGCTGTATGCAGGAGCAAGCAGAACAACATAATTCAGCCCATGTCCTCTGAAAAAATTCCCTCAGTTTTCCAAAACTTTTACCTCATTGAAAACAAAAAAAAAATAGGAACAAGGGCAGATAAAAAGAAATACCTCAGATTTGTGCCTCGAATGGCCCCTCATCTGCAGAGCTTAGAGATTAAGAACAAAACCGAAGAAGAAGAAGAAGAAGAGGCGAGCTCAAGTGGAGCAATAACGACCATGATTGCCAACGAAGAGAGACTTAACGGGTCCTCAGAATCCAAATTACACCATTTTATTATTATTATTATATTATTAATTAAATAATTAAAACATGCTTAAATGCATCAAATAATTTATTTTTCATTATAAAATAACATAAATATTTTTTTAATAAATAATTTATTTTATTGCAAATGCACTCCCACACTCTTTGAAAATATGTAAATTTTCTAAAATAATTAAACATGATTTAATTTTATAATAATATATATATATATATTATCGAGAAAAGTGATCGCGACCATATCTCAGGCCAAAAGTAAGTATCAGTCCCACATCGGGGAGTGAAATTCATTAGAAATTGACAAAACTGTATTAAAACGGTAAACTGGATCAGAATATTTGATTTTAATTTTATTTATGTTCTATTTTTTATAAAATGTGAGTTATGACCTAATTCTAGTATTTGAGATTAAAAAATAGTGAAACTAGAATGAAGACCGTGGATAAAAAAAATTCAAAATTGAGTAAAATGCTACTCAAATTCTAATAAAATTCGATATAAATTAAAAATTAAATTATGAACCCTATTCAAATATAACAAAAAATATTTTTATTATTATATATTAATTTTTTAAATAGGAAAATAATTGGGATGAATTCTGATAATTGATTTTAATTTTATTTTGAGATAAAATCAGATCAGATTAGACCGTGTTCAGTCCTAAAAATCCCTGATAGTTTATAGGCTAAGTTTTATCCCTAATCATCATAACGTATTTTGTTCCAAATAGATTTTGGGCAAAAATCGACTAATATCATACTAGTAAATTTTTCGAGATTCGAGCAAACTTGAAATGTGTGCTTTGACTTACAAACTAGAAAACGAATAAGTTTAGTATAAGACGTTGGTGTGTGTTACATCTTATAATATTTATAGGGAAATATGTGACAAACTATACAATATAGTATAATATGTGACAAAATATATTATATAGTATAATATATTATGTGTTGAATCCCACCAAGGCGAGGAAAATAGACAGAAAGAGATGGATCATAATAATTGGGCAAGTGTTGAAACAAAGAGTTTCTATACCCTACATGCACATGGGTCATCATCGCCACACTGTCATCCACTCACCTCTTTCCACGTGTCATTTGTTCTCTTCTTCAGGATACCAGATCTAATATTGTCCCTTTGATTTACAGATCAAACCAGACACAAAGGCCTTCTTTCCCTCTCCTATTTTTCTTAGCTTAGCAAGATCGGAGGTATGTTCTTTGTACCTAGAAGACCAACTAAGTGTGTGCGTTGATTGTTGATCTAATCACATAATTTGGATCGATTAGTTAAATAATCGAATATAAATGTGCGACATTTCACCGTGCGAGACCCAGAAGAAGAGTATAATCGCATGTTGAAAAGATAGAGAATATCCTATAGATAAACGATAGTGTGTCGTGTGAATGAGAATCGGTTCGGTTTGAATCGAACCAAAATGAATTTATAAAATTATTAAAAAAAGTATGAAATTTTATCCAAAATCGACCAAAATTGAGTGGAGTAGGGATATGTAGGATTGGACCGGAACAATTGGTTTTTGTATGATTGTATTCTCTATTTTTAAAAAACTATTACTCATGGTCTGATTCTGGTCTTTAAAGGGATTCTGAAACTAAAACAGGATTGTTAAAAAAAAAAGAATAAAAGCGACAGTGAAATTTAACCCTAAATTAAATAAAACATGAAATAAACTAAAATTCAATTCCAAAATCAATAAAAGAAACAAAAATATGCACAATTTTACTTCTAACGGCCGGTATCACGGAACGAGGAGAGGAGTAAGTAAGATGTGTCATCCTAGTGTATGAATTGTTACCCTCAATGTTGAGGTAGCTCCTTGAAATATCAGGTAAAAGCGGAGTGGGGGCCTGAAGGCGAGAGATTTCGCCTTTTGGATACAAGTAAGACTTTAAAATAGTAAAAATGTCAAAATCTTTAAGATATGATTGTCCATTTCATTATTTAATATTTAAAGGCGAAGACATGGCCAGTAAATATTCAATCTTGCCAACAAATTCCTTTAAAAATAAAAAAATTAATGATTTTTATAATTTTGAATTATTATTAGAAGGATTAATAGGAGAAGGGAAGAGCCAAAGCATGGCAATGGCAGTCCAAGTTAGATGCCATTTTCAATTTCAAAAGAAACCTTTAAACGTAGGATTGTTCAGATCGTTACCTCTCTCCTTCTCTGCACAACTCTAGCCGTGGAAATTGCAGGACTCACTCCATTTCATGAGGATTGCTAGCAATGGAGGAGAGAGAGAGATGAGGAGAAGGGGGAGAGAGAGAGAGAGATGGAGAGAGAGGGTAGAGAGAAGGGGGAGAGAGAATATAGAAAGAGAGGTTGGAGAGAGAGATAACAGAGAGGACTCAAATAATGGGCAAAATCACATGGATGATGCATCATTTTTCCAAAAGACTTGCTTATTTGACCTATATTCAACCATGCCTTTTGGCTCCAACCTCAGCTGTATCCATTTTTCACAAGGTGTCTACATGATTTCATTTTCGATGTCTTCATCAAGTAAGATATGTATCCATTGTATCGTTTTTCGAGAACCCTAATCACGAACTTCGAATTCCCCTTCTACGATATTTTTGTTTCGGGTCCAAACTCAAATGGTCATGTTCCCAAATTTCACGATAAAATCATTCATAGATCGTATATCTTATCTTATACGTGTTGGAGCCTCCTAATGAATAGGATATTTTTTTAGGTGACTTTTAGTTTTTTTAGGACGATCTGCCACAATTCTTCCATTTTGGGAGCTTAACTTTTGCATCGATCTCGTTTCGATAATCCTATAACGCTAACATCAACTTTTCAGACCACGTTGGTTCGGTTCAGTTCCACCCAAAAACGGAATGTGAAATACGATCCGGTTCTATATCTTAAAAAAATTAAAAAATATAAATATTATATTTTTATTATATCCAAGTCAGATTTTTATTTATGAACATAGTTTAGAGTGAGCTTTTGGGTTTGTGACTAATTTTACTTGATTTCAATTCTTTTTTTTTTACCCACAATTCAGTTTTGGTTCTACAATTTTTCACTTACAAAACTTGAATGACACCACGAACTGTGATTTGTAGGAATTAAAACTAAAACTGTAACCATGCAGGGGCAAAATCGTAGCGCCGCATTTGGATCCGGTTCATCAAAATGTACTAATTTGTTTAAATATGTATAATATAAGATTATAAATTATAGTCTATCATTATATCAGTTAATAAATATGGGCAAAACTAAGAAAAAAAAGAAACTTCAATGAGCAGCTAATAAATATAATCCTATGTTGATTATCCTAAAAGCCCAAATTCGATTTCTGCTACAGCTTGGGCTATCTTCTCTATGAAAACTGGCCTCTAGCGTTGTAGCGTTAATGGGGATGGATAAAAATCGAAGCTTGAGTAGCCATTTTCTGTTGGTTGTTGAGAAAAGCGGAGGCTCATGAGGGTTACTGGATAAGAAGCTATGCACAGCCATGTTCATCTTCGACCCTGTAAGTCATTTTGCTTTACGAGCTCATATTCATGGCGTCATGAACGTAATACAGTACCGAATAGAGTTCAGGAGAAAGCATTTTTATGCATATCCAAACGTTTAGCTTCAGAAACTACTGCTGGGTGGGGTAAATTATCTGAGAAATCTAAGAATCTTCAATTTAAGAGGAAGAATCTCTTCGTATTTTGCTCTAGAAATGACGCGTATGACGATTTTTCAAGCACCCAATTGACCAAAAGGTCTGGAGAGGAGAGAATTCAAGAGGGTGAAGAAATAGGTTTACTTAATAAGCCATTGCCAGTTCATACAGCTAATGGATACGTTTCAGAATCAGATAAAGAATCTAAAAAACCAGATAAAGACGAGGCCCTGGCTCCTTTTTTGAAATTTTTCAAAACAGAAGATTCTGAAGTGAAAGAAGAAAGTAAAATTGGAGATTCTTTGAACAAAAATGTGGTCTCTGAACTTGAGAGAAAGAATGGCAAGATGATTAATGTTGAGTACTATGATCCTAAGCCGGGCGATATGGTGGTTGGAGTTGTAGTCTCTGGCAATGAAAATAAACTTGACATTAACGTCGGAGCCGATTTTCTTGGTACGATGCTGACAAAGGATGTACTACCTTTATACGATAAAGAGATCGAGTATTTATTATGCGATATGAACAAAAACGCTGACGATTTAATGGTCAATGGGAAGATAGGAATTGTTAAAAATGAAGATGCCATTAATGGCCGACCGGGATCAGACCAGACGGTTGTCGAGACTGGAACTGTCCTTTTTGCCGAGGTTCTCGGGAGGACCCTTAGTGGCCGGCCTTTACTTTCGACAAGACGGCTTTTTCGGAAAACCGCTTGGCATCGAGTGAGGCAGGTTTTTTTCTTGCTTTTATTCTCAAGTAATGATAGGTTTACCTTCTAAAAGTGTTGAGTTATGATTGGTCAAGTTAATGTGTATTTAATGTATTATAATTAAAATAATTATTTATAATATTTATTAATCAATTAGAGCTCGACGCGTCAGAATATATGCTAAAAGATAAAGGTAAATCTAGCATGATCTTTTATTCTCTATTCATTTGATTAGGAAAATTTCTTGTTTATTGCTGATTTTTGTATGTTTAATCACAGTTAAAGCATCTTAATGAACCTCTAGAGGTTAGAATTACCGAGTGGAATACAGGGGGGCTTCTTACAAGAATCGAGGTTTGTTTTGAAAAGAGTAGTATTTTTTTCGGAATTATAAATTTTATTGTGCTGTTTTTTTACTATATGATCTTTGAAATTATTGTTTTGTAGGGTTTGAGAGCATTTCTTCCTAAAGCTGAGTTATCAAATAGAGTGAAGAACTTCACTGAATTGAAAGAACATGTAAGTTCAAATCCTTAGATTTTCATTCGGATTTGGAGATCATCATGAGTTCAGTTTTTCGAATATATTTGTATCTCTTTCTCAGAACTAGATCTAATCACCTGGGTGCTTAAAAAACGACATTCGATTTTAACAAATGTTCTGTTTATCCTATTTATTTTTAACTTCACTTGATATTGATTTATTCGTCTGTGGTTTTATGATATTTTTCATAATTTCAAATGCTGGTGGTCTTTAACACTTATCGGTCATAATCTAGAATAATTCTAAAATTACCTTATATTTCATTACACTTGTTAATGTCTTGAATTGTGAATTGATACATTAAATGTAATAAGTATAAATTTAAAATTTAATACATTGATTGTACTTTAAGTAGATCAATCAATGTTCGACATGTCACGTTAGCATGTACAATAATAAGATAAAAATGTATAACTATCATCACTCTATAATCTAACTCATTGAGTACTTTGATCCGTAAAACTCACTATTTTTCTTGTTCATCTTTTTTTTTTTTAAATATCTCTGCCCACTAAGTGGTTTAATATGGACTAAACTAATTTCATGGCTGCCAAAATGGTCGTGTACTAAACTTACTCTGTTCTCAAATAAAAAAAAAAGAGATGAAAATGAAACCACCTTTCATCATTTTCACAAACACTATTCATGTTCAAGTTTGTTAGAGAGGTTTTTTGGCAAGCATTACAATATCTTGTGTATTTATGAACTTGAACAATTGTGACTATAGGTTGGGCGCCGAATATATGTGAAGATCACCCGAATCGATGAAGCTAAAAATGACTTGATATTGAGTCAGAAAGATGCATGGGTGAGTTTTCATTTACAATATCTTTTGTTTTGAATGATTTTGTAATTAAGAGAGAGTTTTTGAAAATTTATTACGAACAAAAGAGTGAAAGAGTTGATTCAAAGGGTTGATTTTTATTACTACCAAACTCAACTAAACGAGTCTTGTTCTACGTCAATTGTATTATTTTTCGAGTCTGTATTCAGTTGAACTTGTAATATTTTATGAATAATGTTAAGTTTACCATCTGATTGTACATTCTTAAAATACAAGTTGATACGTCACATAACGATTGATACGATAAACTAAATTAATTATTTTTTGTATACATTAATTGCACTTTAATTGTGTTAATCTTTGCTTAACACGTCAACGCGTATTTTAAGAAAGTACAATAAGAGAGTAAACGTAAACTTCCTAATATTTCATTTTGTCAGTTATTTAGCCGTTTTATTTGAACAAAGATGTATAGTGTCATCGTATCCTCTTATTGACATCAAATCATTTTTGTTTTTCGTAGGAATCATTGTACCTTCGAGAGGGGGCACTTTTAGAAGGGACCGTGAGAAAAGTATTTCCTTATGGAGCTCAAATAAGAATATACGACACAAACAGAAGGTCAGAAGTTTACAATTGAATTCTATATTTTAATCTTGCTTCGTTACATTGAATTTATATGTTAGTCATTATTAATGTAGCAATTGAAATGTACTTAAAATAATTAAATGTAAATAAATTGCGTTAATCAATGATCATCCTGAGCTTAGATTAGACTGTACAATTATAAAGTAAATTTTACATTATTCAATTAAATTGCTGCAACTCAAGAGGGGATCTAGAATTTTTCTTTTCAGAGTTTTTCATTTTCTTAAACAATTTCGACTAATATTTATTAAATATGCAAAATTTCTATCGATTTTACAACGCATACTTATTTGATGTTGAAAAATAAATCAGCTATGGTTGAATTTACTCAATTTTACTTACTTTTCAGTGGATTGCTGCATATTTCAAATATCACTCGAGGCCGAATTACTTCGGTGAAGGATTTACTTGCAATTGATGAAAAGGTTAAAGTTTTGGTCGTGAAGTCATTATTTCCTGATAAAATATCTCTCAGGTAAGAGGGGATATTGTGCTTTCTAAGTCATAATTTGGTGCATTTTTAGATCTTATATACTACAAAGCGATTCCTAGATCACCCCGAGTAAATATGTTTGTTACGAAAAGGATACTTCATCGACTATGAACTTTTTGGTTATTGCATGGGACGGAGAAACTTGGTTTTATATGAAATTGTTCGTCGATATGGATATTGTTAGAATTTGATAAACTGAGTCAGGAGTTTGCATATTGGATTGTTTGAATGTGTAGTTTTTTTGTTTTTTGTATTTTTTGGCAATTTGTTTTCAGTTTGATTTACCTGCAACTGCTGAGCAAGCATTCAATCGAGGTAAAATTGAAAATAGTGGTAAATTTTGTTCTTGGCTGGTGCAGTATTGCAGATTTGGAAAGCGAACCAGGCTTGTTTATCAGTGACAGACAGGTGGTTTTTAGACATTGTAGGATTCAGAAGTGATAAAATAGTTTCCATAAACTGTTGTGAAAAGCAGTTTCTATCCATTTTGACCTTTTTGTTCTTGACAGAGAGTATTCGATGAAGCAGAAGTTATGGCGAAGAAATACCGGGCAAATCTGCCTCCTTTGGTGTCCGTTTATAAGTCGGAGTCGCCTTCGCCCGATGCTCTACCGTACGAGAATGAATCGACCATGTATGCGAATTGGAATTGGTTTAAATTCGAAAGGGAAAGTTGAGGTTATTTGTTAATGATAATAGAAAAGACTTGATAGGGATTACTCTTTTTAACTGGATTTTCTGGATGCCTGTTGTGATTATTACTAACTCTTAACAAGGTATTTTAAATAAATAATAAAATACAAATTAAAGCATGAATTTTGAGAGTCTATTCAAATTTAACTTTGATTTAAAATATTACTCATAAAAAAATTATATTATAAACATTACATTATCATTTAACTTAATTAACCTGGAAAAAAATCACTAAAGCAACTCCTCAATTCTACTAAACTTTAACCAATCCTCCATATGATCCAATATACATGATCTTCAAGTCATACATAAAATCCGCATCAAGGGTTTCATCAATGGCTCGGGATTCTCCTTCTGAAGGCTCACAACCATCTTCGGCACGGCTCCGTTTGGCCGGAGCTAGCCTTCTTCTATGCATTTTTGCCCTTTGAGACAATGGAGGGCATGTCTCGAATACGAGTATGAGTGTGATGAGCCTGTCATAGAACTTGATTCCGAAGCTACAGTTGTTACAACAGACAGAGTAAATGAGATTGAACAACAAATAGGAAGCCATGAAAATATGGTTAGTGGAGAGCAACAACATTCTTCTGTATGGAAAAAGAAAATTCTCATGGGAGGTAAATGCAAGCTTCCAGATTTTTCAGGGGTTATCATTTATGATTCAGAAGGAAATGTTCTTACTTTGACTAAAAAACCAAGTTCTTTAATGCCATGGAAGTGACATTTAGAAGCTACATTTGTCAGGGACTAGATGTTGTTCTATGTTAGCTATATGACTATGTTCTGTTTTATTTCATCTACAATCTAATTGTTATCGAGCACAGAACTCTTATGTTAAAAAAGTAATCTATTTTCCATGGTTTATTTGTTAAGTTTGTAATGGTTTTTAGAATTGTTCAAATATTACTCTATCAATCTACGCCACTAAGACAAGAATATTAGGCAGTATCTTTCCATAAAAATTCATACTCACCTTGGCAATTGTCTCAAATCACTGTCATATTTGCTCATAAACAGGAGCAATCACCTTAGGCATATTTTTGTGCCTGCAACTACAGCAAAAAAGGGCCAAATAAGTGTATCAGATAGAAAATAGGCCACACTAATCAGCTCAACAATCTTTAATTGTGCCTTTAATGGATACAATGAAGAGATTTCATAGCTAGCTGATTGTCATCAAGTTTAATTTTTTAATTGATATAGAGCAAAAATCGTCAGTGAATTAGCTAATCTGAATGAACATAATTGTTGTCCACCTGATTCCTCTTTCAAACAGAGGCAACATGCGAAGCTATAGTTTAGTTAAGATTCCTAAACTTTATATACAATATAAGATATTTGAGTCTCTGCTTCATGGAAATCTCTTCATTTCTTCAAAAAGCATTCATTGATAATCATATACTAGAAAGTTATGTATGCTAAATCTTTCTTCCGTAGAAGCATTTGGCCGACAAGAATATAATCAATTCCATCTTCAATCAAATAAGCGAGAAAAGAAGATCAATTTACAACAAAGAAAGTCACACGGATCAGTTAAAATTGGCTGCAACATGAATGAGCAAGAGGATAACACATTGAACTACAAATTTGAAGAATATTCTACAATAAATAAATGTAAATCTATCATCACGCAAACTCCAACTATACAATTAAAAGAATTAAGAGTAAGAAATCAAACAAAATGTCTAGTTTTAGTACTTTTTCCTCGCAAAATACCAATTTCCAAGTGCAGCGCTGAAATTTTCAAAGCAAAACACTTAAATTGAAGTCTCTAACAAAGATTAACAAAATACACAACACTGATTTCAAAGCCATAACAAAGCCCTCAGATCTCATAGCTTTACATAATTCATCTACGGCTTCATGCAGATGGAGTCCAACAGAAGCCTCTACTCCCCGGCACACGAGTGCATTGTGTGTGCCTGTGAGAGTATGTATATATATATATAAATGCACGTGCGAGGGACAACGATGACCGGCGAGTAGAGGCCAACTGATAAACAAAGAACCACCGCCACCGCTCAATAAACAATATTTCCATCATAGGGCTCGATTAAGGCCGGAATCAAGAATCAAAGTTTCTGAGATAAGACATGAAATTGAAAGCCCTAAATCTGAGAAAAGGGGAAAGAGAGAGAGCGAGAGTCGGCCGATGAAACTGAGAAAGTAAAGAAGTTGTATTTATAGTGCTGCAAAGAGGGTGAACCGTGGGCTTTCTCTTTAATGGGCCTTCCAGCCCAATAATCACACGTTTTTCTAATTAAGGTGAAATTTATTCTCTTGCACTTATAAGATCATTTCAAAATTAGGGCTTTATTTTTTTATTTCGGAAAATGAAACATTATATAAAATTATACCAAATTAAAATGATTTAATGTGAAAAAATAAATCTTATAGCATCAAGTGCAAATAAATACATATATCAGTTAATAAATTAATATTTATCTTAAAAGTAGAGACATTTTTTACAGCATCGGGATCCAAAGACAATGAGCCCTATCTCGTAAGGTGGACAATAACTCAAAACTCGACTTAAATATAGTGAAAGAAATATCTTATTGTTATATTTATTTTATTTTATTAAAAATAGAACCAGACCGAAACTTAGCATTAAACACAACTATAATTAAAAATATTTTAATTAGATTAATAAAAACGTGACACGTTAAAAAATAAGTTAATAAGGTATATTAAGAAGGTAAATATAAATATTTAACTCTAATCTTAACTACCAAATTCAACGGTAATTTTTTTCTTCCAAAAGGTTTTATCCTTGGCTAAGCCCAAAAATGACAATTGTACCCCCATCTTTGTCTTCAAATGTTTCTGTAAATATTCATAAATAATAGGGTTGAAACCGTAACTTCTAATGTTTTTCTTACAGAATGATCGGCGATCCGAAAAGTCTCAACCCTCTGGCTGGTTGAAATACGAATCTTCCTCTTTTCGCAATCAGTCTAGATCGTCGATTGAATTTAGGATTTTGGTTTTGTTTAGAGCTTCAATTTCGAGCCCATTTGAGCTTTCGTGATCGGGAATGAGCGATCTTGTTCTTGTGTTTGAATCGGAACCCTAATTTGCTTGAGCTTTCCAGCTGAATTGAGGTCTTGAAAATGGCGGATCAAGAGGAGGAGGATCTTCGAATGGCGCTGAGAATGAGTATGCAACAGCACTCTCTGCCTGAGCCGAAGCGAAGCAAACCGATGGATGTTCCTGTTGAAGCTCATGCCGAATCGACGGAGGAGTCGATGGAGGTGAAGAATCGTCGGATGCAGAGGGAGCTAAGGGCCGCCGCTGCTGAGAAGCGGTTGCTTGCGTCGAAAAGCGCCACAGAAAGTGGTGTTTCTTTGAAGGTGGAACACAAGGACAGGGAATTGAGCGTTGAAAGTGTGAATTTAGGGAGGGAGCTATCTGAGAAGGAAGCGAACCAGTTGTTTTCTATGGTGTTTGGGTCCGAAGTTTCGAGGGATATTCTTGCGCAATGGAGTAATCAGGGAATAAGGTTTGCTGCTGAGAATTAGCTCCATAAGCTAAATCTATATGCCATTATGTATATATTAGTTAATTTCGATAATTCTGTGGCAACTTGGGGCCATGCCAATGTATAATCCTTCGTAGGTTTCAGATTGTGGATGAGAAATATGAAACCTTTGAGAAGATTTTCATAACTTGTAGTTAAAAGAGACTTGTTCTTTTCAACTAATGGTTCACATAAATTCCCTCGTTAAAAGAGACTTGTGCTTTTCAATTTTATGAAACCTTTGACAGTGCTGGAGACTTGTGCGACAGTTGAATTCATATGTTCAAAAATTTGGGTCTTTCTCTTTATATTTGAATAAAAAGTTCTTATTTTGTAATGGTTCACATAAATTCCCTCGTTAGATGCATTTTACTTGATTTTAAGTCTTATAGAAGGTTAGCTCTGTTTAATTTGAATCCTGTAATTGAACATTTTCATTATATTAGTTACTGCAAGGTGCTTTTCAACTATTGGAAAATTGTTGCAGTCCTGACTGGCATGCTTGAGTTGGCTATGCTAAATTGAGAGGATAATTATAATTAGTCATAGAGAACTTGAGCTGCTGATAAAAACATTTATTGTGAACTTGAACTTGAAATATAATGAATTGTTTGCCTCATGATTTGATTTAGAGTAGAATTTTTATTTGATGTTATGTAGAATCGGATCATATTTATAGACCAACCTTTGAAAATAATTTTTTATTCTTCATAGATTGAAATTTAGCATGTTATTGTTGCTAGTAAGTATATATATTGTTTTTGGATTCATCAAATGTTTTCAATGGATGTTCTATTGCAAGGAAATTAGTTGTCTTTTTACATTTTATTTACTTGAGCGTGATATACTTGAGCTTTGGAAGTACCATAATTTTAAACACGTTTAGACTTATTAATTCATTTTACATTATGCCAAGATGTCTTCTGGGGATTAGTTAATAAAGAATTCAATTATGTTTGCTCTACATTTAGGTTATTATAAATATGATGTAATTGATTATTTGCAAAATCTGATTCGATCAACAGTTAGGCATTCGTATATTCACTTGCCCTTCATTGGCTAATATTTTTTTGAAAAAATTCCTTTCTATAGGTTCAGCTCTGATCCAGAAACATCTATGGGTCTAGTACAGCATGAAGGTGGGCCTTGTGGCGTTCTAGCTGCTATTCAAGTAATTTGTTCTTTCCTCCAATTAGTTATGTACTCTGTTTTAGGCAATCTGAAGTTTCACAGAGGTTTTTGAACCTAAATAACGCGATACTGACACTGAATGGTGCTTCATTCGTGTATTGTTGTAAAGTATCTAAAACTCAGTAAAAACAGATTTCCTTTTGTTCAGATTTGCACTTAACAAAATTCAAATGACAATTGCCTAGGTGGTTAAAATTTGGTTATGTTTGAAATTCTCTTTCTTGGTCAGGTTTCCTTAAAATTAAGTAATTAGTTTGGGCAAGAGTGTGAGTTGTTTACTCATAGTTTCTGGCTACTCGATGTATTCTTCTGTAACCTTTTCTTGCAAAAGTTATGAGTTTATACGTTGGTAGGTAGTTTGTGTATTTATTTGATTATTTAGTGTTCTGTTTGATCTTTAAACCGAAAGAAGTGCCAATGATTGTCAGAGACATTAGCTGAGGTTGTTATGTGATGTCTTAGTCATTGCATTTTCCTAATCATTTTATGAAGAAGATATCTTCAATTTCTAACAAAGCCAAGGCTAAATTTTGGTTTAGTTTTCAAGTTACTCAAGGTTTGTCTATTTTAAGCTTAGTATAAATTAGCTGCCAGTGCTCTTTATTGGGGTACTTTGTGAGTAAATATACTTATATTTATATGAATATATAGAGAATCTAAAATATACACGAAGCCTCTCAGTATACTTCATAAAATTGTGTTTGAACTGACAACTAGACAACTGCTGATCTAATTGTAACAAAAGTAGTTTGGGGTATTTATTTGTTTACACTGCGTATTTATTTCTGAGGCTATGACTGTGATGCGAAACGAATGCTTCCATCCTTGAAAAGAAAGATAAACAACAAATAAAATATAAAAGAAGGTTTCACGGGACGGTAGCTAACCGGAACCACGACATACCTCTCAGAAGGACCACTTTCTACTTGAGAAGAAAACATATTCACCATAATATTCAAGATAATTCAATACAACTTAATACCCTTTATTTATAAAAAACTAACATAATCATAATACCTAAATTACCTCTTAAAAGTCATCCTAATAATATTAATTAGCCTTAAAATATAATGCATCAGGCTGTAGTTTTTATTTTGGCAAAACATGCATTGCATGGAACTGAAATGTTTTCTGCTCTAATCTTTTTTCTTCAGGCGTATGTCATTAAGTACCTTCTTTTCCTCCCAGAAGAATCGAAAAATGTTGTACCAACCTTAAGCATTCAAAAAAGCTATGGTAGAGAAAGATTGCCAAAAAGCCAAGGTGCAGCAACCAATAATTTTTCTTCTCTTACAGAAGATGCAAAAACAAGGTGATTACGCATTTACACGATCGTAGAGTTCCTTTTTTATTCGGGTAATGTTAAGTTTTTTTTCTTAGCATATCTTTTGACGTATCGATGGTTGTAATTAATATTATAAATAATTATTTTAATTTCAATATATTAAATATTATTTAACTAGACCGACCAGAACTCAACATGTCAAAATGTATGCTAAGAATATAAATATAGTATTAGCCCTTCTAGTCTCTCTTGTTGGCACTCCTCTTAATATGCAAATTGTTAATCTAATTACATTGTCAATGATTATTGTGCTTGTATGATCTGCAGTGTTTTCTGCTCATTGAACCTCTCTTTTCTTCCTCGTATGGAAAGAAAATGCATCGTTTGCTGTGCTGAAATTTTTACTTATCGCACGAATAAATATTTATGTGTCTGAATTCAACAGAGCACTGGTCAGAAGCATTGCTGAGATTTTATTTTTGTGTGGAAATAATGAAAGAGCTGTTGTTGCAACACTGAGTGTTGTAGACCATGCCTGTGAGGGATCTAAAAACAGCACTAAGGAGGAAGTAAGTTGTTCTCTAACTCACTTCATTGATATGAAATTGCATTTTTTTTTAGATATTCATTATGTTCATTGTGGTCTTTTTCGCATAGATTATTTCAAAAGCACTTGGTGGTCTTTCAGTTGATTCAGCGTCTGCATTGCGGATGGTTCTCAGGCTTAACACGTATAAATCGCAAGCACTCGCATTTCGAAGGATTCAAGAGCTAATTCCAATTTTCGAAAGTCGCATGGGTGCATTGCTATTCCTCATTTCTGCTTTACTTTCTCGAGGACTGGTAAAATTTTGCTCTTATTATGATACGAATAATGAAAACATATGATTAGAATAATGAAAAACTACACAACACAATATATAGCGATACGTATGTAAATGCACAACGTCTTTGAACTTCGAGACTCCAAGCGATCTCCTCATTGGCCGACTCAACATGGAATTTTCCCATTACATTTTCTCATCCCCCACACACTCTATCCCTATAATATTATATTTATTATCCCTTAATTAACTAATTCCCATTAACTTCTAATAATCGTAACACATTATAACATTATTAGTATACCCTTACAATTATTTCCTAAAATATTATCATGATTTTCCTGTCATCAAAACCGAACAAAAAAAACTAGTGATCCAATTTGACAGTCAACGCATGAAACCGTAGGTCAGGGCGATGACTATTTTCTGACTATTTTTCTTGGTTTTTCGTTATTTATTGGCTTAGGACACTTTTTTTAAATATAGGATATGGTTCAAGGGGACAGGGATGATCCAAGCCTCCCATTGGTCACTGCTCCATTTGGACACGCCTCACAGGTATAAATTCGATTTTTGATCGCCATTTTGTACTTTGGTAATCAATCTAATGAATCTAATTTCTTTGTTGATGAACATAATCGAACAGGAAATCGTAAACATGTTGCTCTGCGGGCAGGCGGTCCCGAACGTATTTGATGGGAAAATGGATTTAGGTGGTGGAATGTGCTTGAGAGGCGTATCGACTAGCGTTGAAATCGGGTTCCTTACTCTTTTAGAATCCCTCAATTTCTGCAAAGTTGGTCAAAATTTGAAATGCCCCAAATGGCCAATTTGGGTTGTTGGGAGTGAATCCCACTACACAGTCCTCTTCGCTCTTGATTTGGCCGTTCAGGACGAAAACGAGTTAGAAGAACGAGAATCGCAGATTAGAAAAGCGTTCGATGCGCAAGATCAAAGCGGAGGTGGCGGTTTTATTAGCATCGAAGGGTTTCGTCAAGTTCTCAAAGACACGGCTATTCAACTTCCACCCGAGAAATTCGATCACCTTTGCAGCACGGGATTCATCGTTTGGAGCGAGTTTTGGCAGGTGATTTTGGATTTGGATAAGTGCTTGGGGGGCTTGAAAGATTCAACTGGATTGATGGGTAAGAAAGTTTTCGATCTTTACCACTTTAATGGTATTGCAAAATCGGATTTGAACGGAAATCAATCGATTATTGGAGGTGATAGTCCCGTTCAGAAACCACGACTCACAGTACTCAAGGTTTCAGTTCCTCCAAGATGGACACCCGAGGAGTTCATGGCCGATGTAGCAGTATCTTCGGGCTCGGGTGGAAACGATTCGACCGAGAAGAACATCGAAATTGCAAAACCCGACCCTCCTCAGCATGCTCCTCTGGTCGACTGCATAAGAACTCGATGGCCCCGAGCCGTTTGCAATTGGTCGGGGCATCCCCCGAGCATAGTTTGAGATGTTCGAAGCTACATATTCAAATGAGGAGCAGAAATATTAGGCAGCCGGAAGTCGGGTCGGTTCAGGATGACATTCACGTGGAAGAATCGTTGTTTCGAACCTGCCTTTTCTCGGACTCGAGTTTGAGATTTCATTGACATTCCAATTCTCCGATGGTGTAGATTTTTCGAACCGATCAAACCATTCGATTAAAGGTTTGTTATGTTCTTTATATTTTGATTTCTACATGAACGCATTACTCTTTTGCTATATATTCTTCCCGAGGAAGATCCGCAATATCTGACATTTCCGACATAGTAGTTGTGATAGTAGAGAACATTCCGGCAGGGGATCAGAGAGTGTGATGTTTAGCAATACTTAGGTACCTAATCACTTGTTTTCGCGTTGTTTCTTATCCAACATTGACATGTAAATGAGCCAATTCGGGTTTAATTCGAAAAAAATGTATTAGATATATGCGGCAAAAAAGCTCGATAGCTTTGTTGAAAGATAATTTGCGTTGTCGGAAATTACGAGAGCGAAGAAGTACTGTAGTCTTAATTGTTGAAACAATGAAATTATTTTTTAAAATATATAAAATGATGTGATTTTGGTATTAAAATTTTAAAATTAAAATATATAAGTCTAATTTTATTTTTTTAAGATAATATTATTTTAATATATTTTTATTTGATATTACGTATTTGTATATTAATTATTAAATATTATTTATAATTTATTTTTTTATATTATTAAATTTAATTAATTGTAAATTTATTTAATTAGAAGAAAACAAGACCGGAAAGTACGAAGACCAAATTTATGGCTTGATTCTAGTTTGTTTCCGGTAATGTCCGGTCATACTCCGATGAAAATAGTTTTGAAATGTGAATTTTACGAGAGATGAGATGAGCCAACCCACTTGACAACTAAAAAAGTTATAGCCATGGCTAGCCACCCTCCGATCAAAACCCTTGCGGCAGACTTCACCGGCGACGACTTTCCGACCAACGCTCCGACCCATCCAAACACTATCAAAGCCACCGTAACTGCTCCGGCCACCGCTCCTAATCTCACTCTGTATTCACTTATAAACGAGGCCGCCATTAGTGGAACAAAAGCTCCGATTGAAAACGCAAAAGCTGAAGCTCCTGCGGCCTGTAGAGGGTTTGACAAGCTCTCTCTTTCTCTCTCTTCACCGTCTTCTTCGTCTCCTTTTTCTTCTCTCTCCTCCCATTTTTGTTTCTCTCTCTTCATTTGAGCTAATTCTATGTCCAACTGTGAGTACACAGATACGAATTCGCCGATCGCCATGCTACAAGCTCCGGCGACTAATCCGGCGAAACCAGTCAGAATCATGGCTTTGCTTTCTTGCTTAACGGCACCGACACCCACCATTAACGACGCGGTCGAAACTAGCCCGTCGTTTGCTCCTAAAACAGCAGCTCGGAGCCACTGTGATCTCTTCGAGTAATCGACGTCTCGTTTCTTCGCCGGAGCTCCGACAACACTCGCCGGAGATTCTTTGCTTTCCATCACGAACAAAGCGTGGAGGACACACGCCTGAAGATGGGTATTTATGTTCAGAGCTCATGCAAGGAAGAACAGCCACTGATTCTGAGGATCTGTTTTTTCCAATAACGTTGGAAAAGAACAGCCGGGGACTCGAAGCTCCATTAATTCTTAAATTTGTTCATCGTTTTAGTATAAAAATCTCTAAAAAGCTAGATATAATCGCCTCGAATGATGTTTATTTCCATCTCATTTTCTTGTTCGATCAGTTGCCTAGCGGACTTTCCGACCAAGTCCAGGAAAAAGCATCATGGACAAGAAATATCCAAAAAGATCCAAATTTTATTTTTTACTGTCATATAAATTTTATTATTTTATGGAGAGTAACCAAGGGTTTGGAAAAACTTATGCACTGAAGCTGAAACTCCAAGAAGGCTGCTTGTAAAACTCAGCCATGGATTCTTCAATGGAGCTTTCTAGTTTCTACCTCATAATTCTCACTTCTACTTCATTTTTCAGCATTTCTTGATTGCAGAATCCATTAAAGCCAAGTGAACATGAAGCAGAAGCTTGAGAAGGTGAAACCCTAAAAAGCTTCATCTTCCAAAATTTCAATTGGCCGGTTCATGGGTTGTTTTGTATATGCTGTTCTCCGATGAGCAATTTCTTTTAATCGGAGTTTCGAAGGCTCAACTGATACAGTGAGAGTACATGATATATCGATTCTAGGTGATTGGAAACCGGAGAGTAAACAATTTATAAGTAGGATCTCTTCCATAATAAATTCAACATGATCGTGGCTCACCTCGACATTTCTTCTCTAAACAAAAGCGTGCATGATAAATACCATGTATGACTCTTATTTGCACGTAAAATGCGACGTTGAAGCTATCCTCCTAGAGTTTCGGATTCAGTAATATAGTATTGTCTTTGCTGACCTAAACTCGCACACTTATTTTAGGGTTTTGGCCACCATCTTTTTTCAAGATACATGAGATTGTACACCTTTTCTGATAAGGACTAAATTCTTACCATCAACAGAATCACGTATGATCTATATCTTCAATCGGGTAATCTCAATCTTACTATATGAATCTTTCAAATACTATAAAATAATATATTTATGTATAATTTGGCTCGCAAGCTGCGCTGGTGTTAAAACTTTTTTTTAAAAGAAAAACTCGTTAGGCTCAGTAGGCTCTGATCATTAAATTTGACAGACTCGATGAGCCAAATTTCTTTTGCTCAGTTCAACCAGCTCAACTCGAAAAGAATTTCTCCTCAACTTTCCCTTTTTTTAGTTTGAAAAAAGCGAAGAGAATTTCTCATAAAAAAGGGTTTCAGAAAGAAAGACGATGAAAAGGACACAACACCTCTTTTGTTTTTTTTTGTCGTCTAATTCATTCGACGCTAATCTCTCTAGTAATATGGTACCAACTCCATTGATGTTCTTCGCGAAGATATTGTTTTTAAAACAAGACTCACATACTATACAATACGAATAAATATACGTACAATACAATATACAAACCATCTAATACACGAAACTTTTCAAATGTATTTAAGCGCGCTCAAACCCTCTCTCGTTGCTCTTCACATACGTATATAAAAGACGTATAGCTATACGTATAAATACACTATGAAAGCCATCTAAATACAAGAATTTCTCAAACTAAATACACGAGCAATTAAAAACATTACTTCCTAACCACTTCTCGAAGTGCATGAACCAATTAAGAAGACAAATATTTATCCTTATCTCTTTGTTTTTTCACTCAAAAGGTCGAAATTTGAGCGATCAAGATGCTTAAAGTGGAAAAAATTCATTGCAAGAGGAGTTAGTCAAAGAGATGAGACCTAAAAAAAAGGACACTCAATGATTCTATCTTTGAATTTCACTATTCAACCCACCAAACTTTCCCCTCTTGGCTTTGTAACATAAAGTGTTTTTGGATCATTCATTGCTATAATTCTTTATTATAATTATCGATATTATACCTAGTGTGTAATTCTTATTATTTGACGTGACAAAATACATATAAATTTGTCTCTGGGTAATGCTATGCTTTCTTTATTAGTATATCATTTTAACTTATATTCTGAAGTGTAGAAATAAATTAAAGAGTATTCGTGGATCGAGTAATGTTGAGCTATATTTATAAGCGTAATTAATTTAATAAATTATAAATAATTAAAATAAAAGGATAAATATCATTTGCCCTTCAAGAACAAGAGTATTTGAAGTTGATATTCAAACTTTTTTCTTAGAAATGAACTATAGAACTTGAGATAATTTTAATAATCACCTAATTGTTATTGATTTCATTCACTTTTCTATTAATTCCTTATAATTTCAAGTATCAATTTCTTCAATTTTCTTCGCAGCATGTGCTAATTTTTCTCCGGCCAACAATATCTTTTTAGGGATATGCAAAATTGGATAAGTACAGTGTTTCAGATCGGAACTACTGCTTTCAATCCTAATTTTTAAAAATTAGAAATTAGACTGTATGTAAAAAAAATTGAATTAAATCTGATCTAAAATCAAATAAAACATCGGTACAAACATTTAAAACTCGACTAAAATATAATAAAAAATATATATTTTATTTTTTTGGATACAGAACTGGATCGGGATAACCAATATGTGTTTCACTGTTTTGATTCTGATTCACCCCGAAACTGGCTCGGCCCCAGATCGTGCGCACCCCTAATATTTTTCTGTCAACGATAATTAAGAAAATAATTCAACGGAGGAGAAAAAAAAGCAAAAATAATAAGAAAAAGAAAATAACAGAAAGGGTGCGTTAAAACTACGTCAAATTTAATTATTTAAATTATATTATGATATAATTGTTTTTTCATGAATATAATATTAATATTTAATTAATTATAAATTTAGTATAATATAGTTTATTTTGCCATCTGTGGAGCAATTAAGCTATTTTCTGCTGAAACCGAGGCAACGGTCCAAATCGACCACCAACTCTGTCGCCATTTCCATGGATATGGACCCGAATTTCACCTCCGGCATGCCTCCGGCGACGGCGCCGGTCATGGACTTAGAGCAGATGCCGGCGAGCCCACAGCGGTCGTCTCACCACCGGCGAGCCCTTTCCGATATCTCTTTCCGGTTACCTAATCTCGACGATCTTCTTCTCTTCGATCCCTCTGATCTCGACCTTTCCTCTCTTCCGTCGCCTTCGCCGTCGCCTTCAGCGGGCGCCTCCGTTTCTAAATTTGAAGATTCCGGTGTTCCCAAGCATTTGCCCTCTGGTTCTGGAGCCATTGGTTTTCATTCTAGAAGCTTGTCCATGGACTCCGATTTCTTCGATTCACTCGGAGATGGAGGCGATGGTGATAGATTTGGGGGGAAATTCGCGGTTGGCGAGAAGAGGGGGGTTCTTCACCGGCATAGCAGTTCGATGGATGGATCATCGGAGTCAGCGTTTGAGTCTGATTTTATGGCGGTAGACGGAGTTAAAAAGGCTATGGCGCCTGATAAGCTTGCTGAACTTGCCCTAATTGACCCCAAAAGAGCTAAAAGGTAGTTTCGTATTCATTATGGCCCCTTAATCTTTCCTGTTTCGGACTTAATTCATTCTCTCTTTCGATTCTTCTGCTATCATGATGGATTCAGTAGTTTGAAATTTCGTTTTTTAATGCAAGAGATTGAGCAAGTTTGAATTACAGAGGATTTTGATTTTTCTACTTTTACTATGAAGGATTCTTGCAAATCGGCAATCGGCGGCGAGATCCAAGGAGAGGAAGGTACGGTACACTGGCGAGCTTGAAAGGAAGGTTCAGACTCTGCAGTCAGAAGCAACCACGCTTTCTGCCCAAGTCACTATTTTGCAGGTATTATTTCTCTGTTTCCATGGAGTTTTGAGAACCAAAAATGGACAAAATTCATTCTCTGTTTCAATTTCTGTTCATCTTTGGTTTTTAAGACCTGGGCAATTGCTTGTTTCTTGGATTTCCAAAAAAAAATGACAACAAAGTGAGAACTTTTTTAACAACAAGTTTGTTTGGTGTTTCAAAGTTACTTCTTTGAGATGTTTGGTTTGATTATTTAGTACTTAGAAATCGAGGAAAGTTTTTGATCGATTACATTCGCTCGATTGTAGTTCGCTCGAGAGAGTGAATATTTATACGGCACGGTCCCTTGATGATCCTGTACTTGAAAGTAACATCGTTCTAACTTCTTTTTTAGTGAGGTTTTGACTCAAGGTGGTGATGGGCTGGTTTTATTCTGAAACATAATTGTAATCTGAATTTACAGTTTTAGATTTTTCAAACTGACGCTGAAACCAACGATTTCGGTTTTAATGTAATTTTATTTTATATTAAAATATGACAATAAAATATTTTTATTATATTTAAGTCGGGTTTTAAGTAATTGTGCGAGTTTATAACTAATTTTAGATTTTATATTGGATTTTATTGGGATTTTGGTCGAATTTTACTCAATTTTAAAATTTTTTTGACCTGCGGTTTCATTTTCACGATTTTTTACTCTTAAAAATCGGCACCAGCCCATAAATCACAGTTTTTAAAATATTAGTATCAATATTGGATTGAAACCAGTGGTTCCGGTCTGATTTACGGTCTTGGTCCGCTTTTAGCCACCCCTAGTTTCCACGAATAACTTGACAGAATTTCGGCTACAAGTATTCAAATTAGAATTGATTGCTCCAAACTGACCGGGTGGGTGCGGGTACTCTTGTTTGTCGCAGAGAGACACGGCCGAGTTGTCTACCGAGAACAAGGAACTGAAACTGAAGTTACAAGCTTTAGAACAACATGCACATCTTAGGGACGGTACGAATCTTCTCAAACTACTCTATCGAAACATTCGATGACATGTTCCGCTTTTATTTTGTTTATAAACAGCTTTGAACGAGGCATTAAGGGAGGAAGTTCAACGGCTCAAGATTGTTTCCGGGCAAAATCCAGCCGGGATTGGGGGCTCGTATAACCGAGCGCTGCCACCTCAATTTCTACATCAATTTGGAACATCAAACTTTCAGATTCACCGGCCGCACACCTCAAACGAACAAAATCTCAACTTCAACAGCCAACAATCCGGACCGGGTTTCATGGACTACAATCCTAAAGTCGACTAAGCACGGAATTAGAGGGTAATTGAAGTTTAGTTTCTTGTACATACACAATTCCAAGTTTCTCTTCCGTTAGTATAAGGTTATTTGGAGATCAATAGCAGTACAAGATCATTTTTGTAAATTTATGCATACATATTTCTAAAAATTGTTCAAAAGGAATTTCTCATATGAAAAAACCACGGGGAATATCAAAATCACGAGAAACTGGCAGCATTATGAAAAAAGAGGCAAAAACACACGTGAAGAACTGGTTTGCACGGGTGTTCATAATTTCATAACCTAAATAGAAAGATTTAGGATTACTTGTGGTTGAGGCAAGAACAATTCTGAGCTCCAATCTCATCTGCAACACAAGGAGGCTTTATCTTCTCATCCTTGTACCAGGTCGATCGTTTCTCGATTAAATTGCTCAGAAAATCATCCAACTTTTCGATGGTGACATTGGGCATGACCACAACATGGGCGATATTTCCCTGACACGCTAATTGCCACATTCGAACGAACTCCTCGTCGATGGGTCGTTCGAAAACGACCGTGCTGCTGAGCTCGTTCAGCATGGCACTGATTCCGGCCTCTCTCAGACGGTCTTTCAGGTAATGTGCGTTTCGGAGACACTTTTGTACTTCCTTTTGGAACCCTTTGTACCCTTTTCGGTTGAGGGTGTACCAAAGGAAGATCGGAGCATGGCCATTTCGACTTCCCATGATAGTGGCATCTCTCGAGGCGAGATACTCGACGTTCCTTGACAGTGCGTTTATGTGCTCAAGCCGTGTCATTTGGACACCACAAGGCATAGGACATCCAACGAATTTGTGCCCAGAAACACTAACACTTCCAATTGGCTTTTTGAAAGTAACCTTAGGTGCCTGTATACAGCACAGAGCACGGGAAGAAAATGACCCCCCTTGTTTACAATCAATTTAAAGCTAATAAAAAAGTAATGCTTAGTTTGATAAAATTAACTTACGCGCTTGACGAAAGGCATCATAAGTCCGAACAAAGCTCCATCACAGTGAATATAAAACCGATCCTTCTTGAATCCACATTCCTCAAGAGTCTGTATCACAAGATCGAGGTCGTCGACAGCTCCTTTCACCGTCGTTCCTGGAACAAAGTTGATAGTTCAGAAAAATCAGCTACTTTTTTCATTCACAATAGAGCATGTTAGAAGGCTGATTACCTATATTAACATTGATGATGGCTGGTTTCTCTTTGTTAGCACTCAGTTTAGCTTTAAAATCAGCGCAATCAATCTCTCCAGAGACCAGAGTTCCCACTTTTACACATTCCATTCTATACATTCTAGCAGCTTTGAAAACAGAATAATGTGATTCTCTCGACGCATAAAGAATCCCATCAGGCAGAACTTCCCTCCTGCAGTTAAACAAATACAATTTGCTTTACCAATCTTTAATGACAGCGTAATTTCTTCACATTTCAAAAGATAGAGCAGCCGACGTTTACTTACCCGACTAAGATCCCATGAAGATTACCTTCAGTCCCACAATTGGTTATGTAACCCCAGTACTCAGCTTTCTCTATATCCCAAAGGCGTGCAAACCAATCCAAAACCCCAACTTCAAACTGCCTGGAATGCACACCATAGTTACTTTCGATAAACGGATCCCCAAGATTATTGATAGAGAAATGCTGCAACTGGCCCAATGCCCCATAATCGAAGTCCAAATTGTACGGGTAACCTAAAATAGATTACTAAAAACTGCAGTCAACTGTAAAAAAAAACACAAAATCAAAGGCATTTCTTCAGATCAAGTTGATTTTAACCTAGATGGTGTTTGGTCCTCTCAATCAGAGTTTTCCTGTACCGAGCCAGAACACCTGCCATAAAAGCTTCCTTGTCACCGGTAAACTCGTCGTTAGCCTCAGGCTCCGTAATAGTGAGACATGTAGTATGCACGTTTCTCCCAAGAACCATCTCTTTCCGTCCCGTCTTATCCTCCTCCGCTCCTCCGTCGCGCAAGTCGGTTTCCGCCACCGGAGGCAGCGGCTCCGCAACGGCAGCGATCAGATCGAAATCATCGTCCAACAAAGGAACCTTTCCGTTGTTTGCCTTCACTTCCATCACATTCCCAACCATGATTAGACTACTTTCGCAGCTGAATTTCGAAAATCACCACGAATCAAACCAAAAATAAAGCAAACAAAATAAGCAGTCTAGAAAGAGAAATAGAGAGCTGACCTGAGGACGCCGGAGGAGAGCAACGAAAGGTAATCAGTGCAGAGTGAGAAGATCTGAGATGCAAGAGGAAGAGAATTGAGGGTTCGTTTCGTATTTATAGGCGCCAGAAAAATCGGGACTCGTTAGAAGCCATTTCAAATCCAATAAAACTACAATTACCCCTGAACTATGGAATAATTACAACAAATGACCAATATTTTGAACTTTTATTCATCAATCAAACCTTAAACTTGACAATAATTACAATATATATCAGTCTTTGATTAAATATTTTCATTAATTTTAATGAATTATTGATCAATAAAAAATAAAATAAAATTTAATTCATTGTTCACAAATTAATAATATTATCAAAATTTTATAATTATTTATTAACATTTGGATTAACTAATAATATTATAAAAAACATGATATTAGGATATATGTTGTAATTATAATAAATTCAAAGTATTTATTTTTTTATTGCAATTAAGTTAATATCTCAAATGAATAAATTAATATTTATTCATTTGAGATTAAATTTTAAAATTCCACTAGAATGTAGTCACGTCATCGTTAACTATTTCGAGGAAGTTAAGATCAGCCGTAGGATTA
>QAOC01047410.1:292841-326384 GCA_003255005.1 Begonia fuchsioides
AACCAAGTCTTACCAATGGGTAAACGAAGCGTAGGAAAAGGTGGAGATTGGGCATCTAGTTGAGGCTCACCTAGTTGAGAGAATGATTGGAGGAAGGAACAAGGCTCGTGGGATCGAACTTTCCCACTAAAATTGCTCCGAGTTTTATAATGTGTTTGGCAAGCATTCCAACCAAAAGTAAAGGCTAAGAAATAGCTAAAAGAGCCTCCCCCCGTGACCCCATTCCAAAGGGGGGCAAAAAGGAGTGTTACAAAATCAAGCTCACATTTTTCCTTTTTTTTATAAAGTAGGAAATAAAGCTTGTATGTGATTCATTTCCCACCGTTTGATCTTTACCCATTTTATAATTTTTAAAATAAATAATTAACTAAAATCGATTTGAAATTCAGCCATAAAAAAACCAAATTGAGTGAAGTCTTGGGTGTCATGTTCTTCTGTTGGCAACTGAGTCTCCTTTTTAAGTCTTCAATCCCAAGCACATCTCAAATCCAATCTCCGGCGAGATCGCCGGCAAAAAGCCAACTTTACTTTGAAAAGAATGATGAAAGGAAGAGAATCGAAATCAGGGCTACCTCCGGCGGATCTGCTGGTCTGTTTTCCGACGAGGACTCACCTTAGTTTAATGCCTAAACCGATATGCAGTCCGGCGAGAGGATCAACTCTGGCTAAGCGCCACCACAAGCCACGGATGGTCAAGAAGGCTTCTAGCAAAGGCAGCCATGGGAGCCCTCTCTTATGGGCCAGAACCAAGTCCATGGAGTCGGAGATATCGGAGCCCACGTCGCCGAAAGTGACCTGCGCCGGTCAGATCAAGGTCCGGCCAAAGGCGGCGGCGGCGGCGGCGGCGTCCTGCAAGAGCTGGCAGTCGGTTATGGAGGAAATCGAGAGAATTCATAACGACGAGAAGAACAGAAAGAGACTCGGATGGGTTGATGTTATTGGATTCAAAAAAGATATCATGCAATTTCTCACGTGTTTGCGAAGCATTAAATTTGATTTCAGGTGTTTCAGAGCTTTCCCTGAATCGGACATAACTTCCGACGACGAAGATGAAGAAGAAGAAGACGACGACGGAGACTACGGCGGCGGCGACGAAGAAAGAACAGAGAAAACGATGAACGGAGAAGAAAAATCAAACGACGTTTTCACAAAGTGGTTCATGGTTTTACAAGAAGATCAGAAAAACGATCAAAAAGAAAAAACTGGATCTTTCGACGATGGATCTGAAGAAATCAAAGCTCCACCTCCAAATGCTCTTCTGCTCATGCGCTGTAGATCAGCCCCTGCGAAATCATGGCGAGAAGAAGAAGAAGAAGAAGAAGAAGAAGAGGAGAAGAGAGAGAAAGAAGAGAGGAAAAGCAAAAGCTTAAGAACACTGATCGAAGAAGACAACAAAACAATCAAGATTACAAATTACGACCAAGATTCATACAAAATCTCATCGGACGTCGTGAAAGAGACGTGGGTCGTCGGAGAACTTGCCGGAGAACTCGCCGGAGATTCACTATCCCGGAGTCGGAGCTGGAAAAGATGGTAATAATAACCAAAACCCCAAACACAAAAAACCGCCATTTTTACTCATGCAAAGCTTCTGGTATTTCTAAATATTACAGAGATTAATATGCATTTTGTACAGATCTTCTCTTCTTCTCAGATTTACACCAGATTTCGCGATGTACAATTTCTTAAGATGTCAGCTTTTTATGAATAATGTTCGAGTGTGTGCCCAGTTTATGTCGCTGTTGTTGATCGTGATTTTGGATTTATTTTTTAAAATGAATTTCCAATATTTATTTGTCGTCTCCATCAGTCAAATGCTGGCATCATACTATGAGCGGTTGACCTAATTCTAAGCTTAACATGAATAATTTCGACTAAGCAGTCGCACCGGTCGGTTTTTGGCTTGACCTGAATCGTTATTGTTTGGGTTTGTTCTTTTTGAGAGACCCAAAAACCGAACCGTGTTTTTTTATCTACCCGAAATTTTTTAGGTCACGTTCAATTTTTATATTTTTTAAAAATAATTTTTTAATTAAAACCCAAAAAAAATCATTTCTTATTTGGAAAAATCATTTTTTTTATTTAAAAAATGACTCAAAAACAAAACCATTTGAAATTAACCTGACCCATACATGTAAAATTCAAACAATTGCTTGAAAAACCGAACTGGTCGGATCGATTTTTCATTTCCGAGCATTTAAATATTGTTTTTGGTGAACATTATCTTAAGCGTTAAAGAGAGATCTTCAAATTGAATTAAATCACACTATCTTAAATCTTGCAAATCTAATTGGTCTAGGATTCCTAGTTCTAATTGGTTTGAAATTACTATTTCCATAGGATTAGGATTTAAATTTTGTCTATTTAATAACGGGGTTACTCACTAAATCCCACGTCTCATCATCAAAATGTCTCTGAGAAATTTTAAAGCTTTTCCATATTCGAGTGGATCATCGAATTCGTTCGAAACAAGTCGACTTTTTAGCCTAACAATGGAGGAAATCCAAAATGAGAATGTTAGTAATGAGAGTGGAAGCGATAAGAAATTTGATATTTTCGGTGCCGGAGCCGGTGCCGGCGCTGGAGAGGAAGGAATTGACTTTGATCGTACCATGGATGATATTTTTGCTGGTTTTTGCGGTCCATTTATTCATGATTTTTTTGCAAAAATCGATGAATTTTTCAACTCCGGGTCACCAAGATCGAACCAAAAACCAGACCAAGATTATCCACGGGAGCCCTACCTTCACCAAGATTATGGTTTTCGCTTGGAATCTTCAATATCTGGTTTGCGATTTCTGTCAATGCTGGGAACTGAATCAAACGTACACAAAAGCTTTGCTGGACCTTCGAGATTCTACAACGGCGGCCCTAGAACTTCTGGTTATTTGAGCTTCTTAAAGAGTTCCGTACTTCCAATGGCGACAAACCAGAAAGGCTGTTGCCTTTTACAGCAAACAATCATGGAGGGGACTTCAATGGAATTACATGTTATCTTTTGTGAAGTTTTGCTACATGTTGGAGATTTTATCGTGAACCCTATTGCCAACCGCCTCGTACAGACAGTTTTCGAGGTTTGCGATGAAGAACAGCTTACGCAAATAATTTTCCAAATCATAAAAGTTCCAGAACAGCTTATCAAAGTTTCACTGAGCAGTCATGGGTAAATCTTCGTTCTCTTAAATCTCTTCTTTTTAATATAAAGAACGTTTTTTTTTAAATTTCTGATTTAGGGTTTATCCCGGTTTATGTTTATCCAGCTCTCTGGCGGTTCAGAAGTTGATCGAGACAGTGAGAACAAAGATTCAAATTGTAATGATTGTATCAGCTCTTGAACCGGGTTTTATCAGATTGGCCATGGATGAAAATGGCCATTATGTTATCGAAAAATGCTTAGAGTGCTTTGAATTTGAAGATTATAAGGTTTTTCTGAATTCTTTTTATATTTCTTTGTAATTAGGGTTAGGTCTAGAATTGATTGATTTAGGCGTGCTTTTTTCTTTCAGTTCATCCTTGATAGAGCAGCAATCTTTAGCCTCGAACTTTCAACTCATAAGCGCGGATGCTTTTTAATGCAATCTTGTCTTCGTCTTTCCTTGGATATAAATCGAGCAAAATTGCCGGATCGGGTCTCGAACTATGGACTGATTCTCGCAGAAGATCAATTCGGGTTGGTATTAGTTTAATTATTCATAGAATTGATTTCATTGTTTCAAGTTATTTATGTGCGAACATGGGTCGATTTTTTAATTTTTTTTTGGGTGCAGAAACTATGTAGTTCAGTGCTTGATAGAACTGCAAATTCCGTCTATTTTGAGCAAGCTAGTCGATTTGTTTAAAGGGCAATTCGTGCGATTCTCGACCCAAAAATTCGGTAGCCATGTCGTCGAGCGGTTCTTAATCGAAATCGAAGAAAGCCGAGAAGTAATAATCGACGAGCTCCTCGAATTTCCGAGCTTTGGGAAGCTTTTGATGGATCCCTTTGCAAACTATGTCATTCAAAGCGCTCTCGAGCACACCAAGGTATGTACACACTCGATTTGAACAATTCGAATGCCGTCGGATTTTTATTTTTTTTCTGAATTTTGAACTCGATACAGGGCAGCACATTCAAGGCACTTAAGGCGAAAATTCAGCTCCACTCGTCATTGCGTAACTTCCCGTATTGTCGGAGGGTTTTCCATTTGATTCGAAAATTGAAGCGATGATATAGTTCGACAAGCTCCGGCCGGTTTTCCGTTGAATGTTTGCTTGTACTAGATAGACGAAAAAACAATTTGTCTATTATATTTTCTTTAGATACTAGGAAACATTTATATTCAATTTTGTTTACCTTTTATTCAATTTATGCAAGTTAATTGAATAAAATTATAGCCGCGTGTAGACGTTATTTAAGTAACACTTTGTAGATTTTAGGATGAATATTTTAAAATTCAATTATAATTCTTGAAAACATATTTTTCTCGAATAATTCGAATCTAAGTTATATTTATAAAATAAAAAAAAATAAAAAACTATGACTATAGTTAGGTAAGACGGTCACTAGGGTTGGTGAAATTAGACCAAATAACAACTTTCTTAAACGGCAAATATATTTAGAGTAATTTTACGTTATGTTTTCTCGATTTTAAGATTTTTATTTTATAACGAATGTTGCACCGATCGGTATTTGTCACGTAATAAAGTCAAGTTGTTATATTAAATAATTAATTGATATAACATGCTTACTGAAGAACAAAATAAAGCATTTAGATCAAGTGCGAAAAAGAATCGAGTTACCTCCGGCCATTGATGATTAAACCGAGATTGCCGCTTTCTCTCTTGAAGATCTCTACTAATCCTTTCTATCTCTCAATGATGGTGTATTTCTCAATGAGATATGTGGAAATAGATTGATCCTCAAACAACAAATCTACCTCTTATTTATAGGCCCTTTCATCAGCAGACTATGAATATGAAGAAGTGCATATAATGGGTGGTTTTATGTCCATTAATGAACAAACTAAATGTCATTTTAATGTACATAATTTAATTGATGGTTTTATAAACCTTTCATGTACAAGACCATAGTTAGGTTGGCAATTTGAATTCCAAAGGTGCAAATATTAATCAAGAAATAATGCACCAATTAATTAGATGAATGTGCACAAACAAATGTACACCAATAAATTGCTAACATTTAATAAATTGCTAACACAAGCGTCAAGATTGAAATTCAAGTTGTAGCAAGGAAAAATACTAGCATAATTATAATCTTCTTATCTAAACTTGTACATATTAAATAAACATGAACATTGTCCACACACAAAATTCAACCCTAATCTTAGATTTTTTTAATTAATTTTTATTAATATCTCGTGATAAACCCATTTAACTTAAAAAAAATACCAACTTGAAGGAAAAAGTAGCACAATTTAATATTAACTCAGGGTTATGATAATTAAAAAATGTTGATTATCACGTGCTAATATTTGATCAAATTTATTGTTGCATGGTCAACTTCATTTAATGTTGAAAAATCAAAGTATTTAAATGATTTTTTATTTAATTCGTTATTCGAAAATAATATATGATTCAACGAGGGAGAGATTAGTTTTTCAAGCTTCAATTGATGTGACGAAATTTGTTGGGATTAGGTGAGATGTCACGTTGTGTTTGAATCTATTTAAATACTTTTAAGTGTAATTTAATTAATTCCATGGCCATCACTTTCACATGCCTTAATTTGTGCCATAAAAATATGTTCATGGGAATGGAAGATTCACGTTCTATCTACCACTTTGCCAAATTTAATAGCTTAATAACATATGATTAATCGCTCTGCATAAAAGTATTCGTCTCCTCTTTGAATATTTTATTAATTGATCGTTGTATCGTTAAATTCTATGCATTATTTATGCTATGATAAATTTTTTAAGCAATAGTTAGCTTGGAAATGTTATAACAGTACAGAAGTCGAGACAAAATATGTCAAAGGTGAGTAATTTTAATTAAAGAATAATATCAAGTTTACTTTCTTAACATACTCTTTTAACTTACCTTCTGATGTGTCGAGTTTTAATCAGCTCAACTAAAATATTTTAATGTATTGTAATTAAAATAAGAATTTTACAAGTTCAAATACAAGTGAAGAAGATATACTAAGAAGAGCAATCTATTATTGCTTATTTGTAACGTTTACTTTATATAACACTCAATGTTACTGAAGGTAAAAATAGAAAATAAACCGAATATTAAATTAATAAATTAAAAATTTAATATGTCAGTTGAAAATAATAATATTTTGAAGCATGTAAAATTAAGAGTTTAAAGTATTAGTTAAAAATATTCATAATTTTTAAATAAATAAATTATAAAAAATTCAATATTTTATCGGGTTGGTGTGTCAAATTTGAGCAATATAGCCATGAAATAAACCATGGATATAAAAGAAAATACATTAAAGATTTCATTTTTATCGGCAAAATGTTAACCTTTTATTTAATTTGTATATATATATATATCAGAGCTTTCCTCTTTCGCCATTGACGACCATTAGGTGCACCAGCCGAACCAGTCCCACCCGTAACTCCACTCCACTCTCTCTCCTCTCTCTCTCCTCTTTCTCTCTAAAAGGCGTTTATTTTTGTTTAATTCTTAGGTGATCGTAGTTGATCTCTTGGGTGGACTTTCTAACGCCATGGGAGGACCGAAAGCTCAGCCCTTGGGCTATAAAATTCCTTTACTCAATCCCTCCTTTGGTTCTGGTGTTGACTTTGCTCTCTTCTGTTTCGATTTCCAGAGAGATAAACGATCCAAGGCTCTTACTCTGCTCTGTAATCCATGGCCGTAGGTGGTTTTGCGCCGGAGCAGCACGGCGCCGCCGCCGCCTTCAGCGGCAAGATCACGGCGTCTGTGGTGGTCACTTGCATCGTCGCTGCATCGAGTGGTCTCATATTTGGGTATGATATCGGAATTTCAGGTCAGTTCTATCTTGATCTTCTCAGATCTTGGATTCGGAGTTTAGAACTCGCTTCTTTTGCAAAGATTTGTCTTATTTTCTGGCTGTTCTTGAGTTAGAATCTCGATTTAACATTAGTTATTAATTAGAAATGAAAAATGCGAACAAAAGAACACGTGCTGAATTTCAATTCGCCGTTAACGACAGCTTGGAAACAAGCAGCCGAAACCAGGGTGCAGAGCGACAAGAATTGTCTGTCCTTTTCCTTGGATTACTCAAAAAAATATCTTTCAATTTTTTTTTGATGAAATTTAGATTTAGCCTGTGGATGATCTTAAGCTCTGTTAATGGAGTTTCAGAGTTTGAAGCTTGGTTTTTTGAAAAAAAAAAATGATTTACAGGAGGAGTTACAACAATGGTGCCATTTCTTCAGAAATTCTTCCCGTCGGTGCTGAGAAAGGCGGCGGAGGCGACGACCAACTTATACTGCGTCTACGACAGCCAGCTTCTGACTTCCTTCACCTCCTCCTTGTATATCGCCGGATTGGCGTCGTCGTTGATGGCGGGCCGCCTGACCGCTATGTTCGGCCGCCGGGCGACGATGATTCTCGGCGGCTGTACATTTCTCGCCGGCTCCGCCATTAATGGCGGCGCTGAAAACATAGCGATGCTCATTCTGGGTCGGATTCTGCTCGGATTCGGCGTAGGTTTCACGAACCAGGCGGCGCCGGTTTACCTATCTGAAATGGCCCCGGCGAAGTGGCGGGGGGCGTTCAACACCGGGTTTCAGTTCTTCCTCGGCGTCGGAGTCGTAGCCTCCAACTGTATAAATTTCGCCACGGCGAAGCACTCCTGGGGGTGGCGGCTGTCCCTGGGACTCGCCGCCGTGCCGGCCGTGATCATGACCGTCGGAGCTCTTCTCATCTCCGACACCCCCACTAGCCTGATCCACCGTGGGAAGCTAAGTGAGGCCAAATTGTCGCTTTTGAAGATCCGCGGCCGGGACACGGACGTCGAGCCGGAGCTTGAGGAGCTGATTCGGGCGACGGAGGCGGCGAAGGCCGCCGATGAAGAGCCGTTCATCACCATTTTGAAACGGCGGTATAGGCCGCACTTGGTCATTTCGATTGCCATTCCGTTCTTTCAGCAGCTCACCGGAATCAACATCATCGCCTTTTACGCCCCGGTTCTTTTTCAATCCGTAGGATTTGGAAGCGACTCCGCCTTGATCGCCGCCATTATTCTAGGTTTGGTTAATCTTTTCTCCATTCTCATCGCCACCGTTGTGGTTGACCGGTACGGCCGAAGGTTTCTGTTCATCGCCGGCGGAATTCAGATGTTCGTCTGCCAGGTTTGTTCCCTCGTTTCAGATTTTCATATAACGATTGACTCGGAGGCTAGGACGACTTGGGCTCTCCAATTTTGAAGCAAATTGAATTTAGAAGATTAAAATACGGTGCAATTTCTATTTATATCGGTCATTCTAATAATTAAAAAATATATACATGTATTTTCTATTGTAATTTAGTTAGGTTTAAGTGTTTGGATTTACTTTCAAACTAATTTTTGAGTTTTTATCGATTTTATTTCATTTTGAGTCATTGTTTTCGTTTTATGTCAAGTTTATCTGATTTTGGGTCATTCTTGTTTCATCATTTTTAATAGTTTGAATCAGAATTAGACCGAAATAAAACAGTTCTTGTCTAATTTGTAGTTTCAGTCTAGTTTTTCACTGAGTCACCAGAACTTCCGTTGTTCGTTCCAGGTCGGAGTGGCGATGGTGTTAGCAGCAACAACGGGGATCTCCGGCACACAGCACATCGCCAAGGGCTACGACATTCTCGTACTAGTTCTAATGTGCATATACGCCGCCGGTTTCGGGTGGTCGTGGGGCCCGCTCAGCTGGCTAATCCCGAGCGAAATTTTCCCGGCGAAGATCCGGCCGACCGGACAAAGCATAAGTGTGGCAGTCAACTTCGCCACCACTTTCGTCCTCTCCCAAACATTCTTAACGATGCTCTGCCATTTCAAGTTCGGAACTTTCCTCTTCTACGCCGGTTGGATCGCCGTAATGACCCTTTTCGTGGCGGTTTTCTTGCCGGAATCTAAGGGGATTCCGTTGGATTCCATGAACTCCATTTGGGAACGCCATTGGTTCTGGAACAGGTACCTTAAAGACGTTCCCAAACATGGCTCCAACATCATTTGACTGAAATTTTATTATCGTACGTAGTAGATGTCGTGTGGTACCTAGATTGTTTAATTTTGTACTTGGATAACATTTTTCGACGTGACAGTGCCCTCCAATTGACCATATGCTTTATTATTATCCATTATTGCATCATGGGTTGCTCTTTATTTCTTCAATGTTTCGATATTTTCTGCACAAATGCTTGAATCTTGACCAGATTTTTTTGTGCTTGACTAATAGAATTTTGTGCAGAAGCATTCCACGTGCCATAGTCAATGCATTAGGATTAGTCAACGAGAGAGAGTTGAAATGAATACAAGGGTTCTGTTTTGTATGGTTTAGATTGTAAAACCAGACTCGGGTTTATTTTGAATGAAGAAAACTGACGTCGGGTTTCGGTTCATCTTGTTTGATTTTAGTTTGGAAACTGAAAGCCAAAACTGTGGTTTTGGATTCTCATGGTCAATCTGAAATCGAACCAAATAAAAAATCGAACCAATTTCACTTTGTAACCGACCCAATCGGACCAAGAAGATGATATTTTTAATCCGATTGAACATGTGTCAATATTGCCTGATTTTATCCCAAAATAAAGCTGAAACCAGAACTTACGATTCTTGATTTTTGGATAAGAACCAACGGTTTATGCTCGATTCCAATTTTAACTCAGTTTTATTATTATATTTAAAAATTTTTAATATAATAATAAAATTATTTTTTATTATATTTGGATCTAGTTTTAAGTAATTGTGAAGATTTACAATTAATTTTAAGATTTATATCAAATTTTATTATAATTTGAGTCGAATTTTATTTTATTTTAGAATTTTTTTGACCAACGATCTTAGTTCTAGTTTCACGATTTTTTACTTTTAAAGATTAAAACCAACTCATAAATCATAATTTTTTTAAAAATTAAAACTAAAATTAGATTAAAATTGACGGTTTCAGTTGGGTTTAACGTTTTTTTTTTTAATTTACTCCTAATTTTTAACAACATATAATTGCTAAGTTCAATCATTGGATCACCCAATACGCTACAATCCTCTGTTCTTCAACCCTGAATTTGAAAGACTCTCTCCCTCTCTCTCTCTCTCTCTCTCTCGATTACCCCCTTCAAGTATTAACTCTTTAAAGCCATACTCTGAACAAACCTACCTGAAACTACCCACTACTAGGCTTCCTATTCTCAGCTGAACTGCCATAGCCACCGTAGCTTTCCACGTTTGCAAAACTCGAACTTTTTCCAGTACGTTTCTTTTTCTTTTTCTTTTTTGAATTTATTTATTATAGCTTTTGGGTTCCTCAGCCCGAGTGTTTCTGGCTGAGCAGAAGATTGTAAAGGAAATAAGTGTTGGATAGCCCGATGGAGATATCTGGTGTTTTTATTGGGCATGCAGGGTACCTGTTTGATTAAATGCCTGAAAGAGGCGTTGAGATCATTAATGGTGTATTTAGTTCGTAGAGTGACTCAACTGTGGAAGTTGGAGTTTGTTGTTGATATTGAATAATACATAAAGCATTCAATACCATTTTTCAACTGTTTTTCGGACTCTTCAAACATTTAATGGCCTCTTACTCTCTCCATTCTCATCTAGGCCCCTCCTTCTTTGAAGAACAATATGTAGAAAACTACAGAAAAGGCACGTAAAAATGTGTGTTAAAATAGGCAGATGATGAGTAGATGTAGATTTCTTTTTGGCAAAAGTGGTCTGGAGAAACCTCGGATCATGGTGATATTGCTGGTCTGGGAATTAATGGAGGAGAGCTGTGGTTTTTTCATTTTTGACTTATTTTTAGTTTGGATTTTTCTATTTTATGATAAACCCAGCTTGGAAATTCACGTCATTGCATAGGTTAGCCTGAAAGTTTAAAGCTTTTAACCTGTCTTTGAAGTTTGGACCCTGATAGGTTCTGTGGTTCTATAAAACCCTCCAAACTTCGTCACCCTTTTCCCACTGAGTATGAAATAGAGAGAGAGAGAGAGAGGAGAGAGAGAGAATGGTTTCTTTTCAGGTGCCAAAATCAAAGAAGAGACCATGGAAAGAGCTTAGAGATGTTGAAAATGTAGAGAGATCATCAAAAGAAGCAAGAAAATCAAAGGTTGATATCGAGCTTCATCTCGACCCTCCATTGCCTGTAGAATGGCAGCAGTGCCTTGATATTCAGGTCTCTCTCTCTCTCTGTATCTATCTCTCTTTCTCTAGGGCTGGCTATGTATGATTCATGCATATAAATATATTTTCAGTCAGGGGAAATACACTTTTACAACACCATGACCAAGAAGAGAACAACCAGAGATCCAAGAAATCCGCCATTGAAGAGGAGCAACGATCATCAAACCCTAGACTTGGAGCTGAACTTAAAAAGCACATCAGTCTTCAAACCACCCCATTTCAACAAGTTCAGACCTTGCAGCCTGGGCAGACTCACAGAGCCAAAAGCTCAGCCATGGCTGCCGTTTGAAGAAGAAGAAGAAGACGAAGAAGAAGAAGAAGAAGAAGAAGAAGATAACCCTAAAATGGTGGCTAGGGTTTGCTTCAAGTGTCACCTTTTGGTTATATTACACAAGTCCTTCCCATGCTGCCCCAACTGCAAGTTCATCCACTCGCTCAACATTACTTCGATCAAAGCTTGACTAGTTGTAGTTTTTTTCTCGAGTGTTATAAAAATCTAAATGAGAGATAATTAGGGTTTGCTACATCAAAACGCATTATACTGACCTTGGAGATGAATTCAATTGTAAGTTCGAGTATTTTGTAAGTAATTTGCAATTAATAAAATATTTTTTCAATAATAATAATTGCATGAGTAATTTTATTTTAATAAAATAAATATAACATTATTATAAGGATAATTTTATACTCACGGTCTAATGATTGGTGCAATAAATAATTAAAATAATTATTATTTAACACAACAATATATATTTTAGGAGAATATAATAAAAAAATAATTGTATCAAATTTTTATTTTAATAATAAAAATTAAGTTTTGTCCCTGAAGTATTTTTCCCCATGACCCGGCCCGGCCCATAAAATTTCCATGGGCTGTTCTTGTCTGCGGCGTTGCTTACCAAAAGTGGAATTATCCCTAATTACATACTTCATTTGAGAATAATGTAAAGTTAAGGGACTATAATGAAACTCAAACTATATGTAAACGAACAAAAATCAAGAAATTAAGCCAACCGAGGAATCGGTTGCAGCTTCTCATCGGCTTCACAGTACAAAAAATCGGCGGCCATTAGAGGAAGGAAGAAGAAAGGGAGCAAAGTTCACGAATCCGCCATTTTCGCCATTCTTCAGCTCTGTTATTAACTCCTGCTTGTATTCAAACTCCTACGATTTTTCATCTGGATTGCGAAATTCTGGTAAACGAAGAAACAGAGACTGCAATTCTGCTTTCATAAAATGCCAGGACTCGAGCTTTCCATTTGCGCATCTTCCTCGCATGAACAGTCCCAATTTGAAGTTTTTTGACGTGGAACTTCTTCCATTGCCAGTTTGTGTGTTACCGGGGGATTGTTTCCCGACCCTAGACTTCCTTCTTCGTTGATTAATTCAATTTCTATGAGAATTTCATCGCTGTGAGCCGGTGGTTTTGGGGAATTTTTTGGGCGGAAATGCTGGATTCTTGTCAGTGAGTATGAGAGGCAGTGGTTTTGTTACTAGGGATCAGAAGGTGTTTGTCGTACAGAATGAATGCGAGAACTCTGAAGAAACTAGTTCTAGCGACGGGCATGGCGATTTAATGGAGACGGACAAGAAGGAGAAGGTTATTGTGCGGAACGTTGGAGCTATGAACACCACAAACCATTTGTCGGCCGGTGCCATTGCTGCCATGGTTTCGAGGTTTGTCTTAGTTCTTATTCAAATACAATTTAGGCATCATTTGGTCTCTATATATGGGAAATATCGATAGAGATTCATAGTGAAAGATTCAATATATTAGTGTTGCTTCTCCATGAGCTGTAAAAACTATTGTAATTATTTTATGCTTCTGAAAAATTGGTTTTGAATTACTGAAAAATGAAGATGATATCACATTAGTACGATCCATTGACTTAGTTCAATTGTTCTACAGTTTCTAAGGAAGATTAAGTAGTTTTCTTCTTCGATTTACCGAAACAGAACTTGCGTTGCCCCGCTCGAGAGGCTAAAGCTCGAGTATATAGTTCGGGGAGAAAAATGACACCTGCTTGATCTTGTCAAATCAATTGCAACTTCTCAAGGATTGAAAGGCTTTTGGAAAGGGAATCTCGTTTAAATATAAATTTCCATTTTGCTCCTATTTTTAGCGATGATTGAATTATTACTTGCATCAAATCGACTGTATTGCATCAGAAAATAGGGACTTTGATCGAAAAAAAAGTTATTGAGTTTGTTGTATTCATCGATGTGATTGCATTTGAATATGATATCACACGTCTATACCTCCATCTTGGCATTGGTTTCCCTATCTAGGATGAGAAATTTAATATAAAGTTTCATTATCATTTTTTTGATTCTTCAAATCTTTAGCCCAAACTGCGTTGAGCATGAAACAAGGGGGATGAATCTGAATGTCGTTACATTGCATGCTTTGAAGTTGGTAAAAGTAGGAAAATATGATCTGTAATGGAGTTCACTAGCGATCAAAATGTTTCTACTACATTTATCTGAAATTTGCTAATGAAGCTTGTTTTTCTAATTTTGATGATAAGTGTGATGAGATGTTAATTTCTACTATGTTTATTATTTAACTCATCGTTTTATTCTAATGTTCTTGGTTGATCTTCGATTTGTGCATATTAGGAGTCCTATTTAATTCTAACTTGGTAGAATAATGTCTTTCAGATAAGAACCAAGATGATCGCTCCTAATGGGGAGGCTTTGCGCGGCGTAATCGACACTTTCATGCATATGATTCAAACCGAAGGATTTTTCTCGCTTTACAAAGGATTAGTACCCTCAATTCTCAGTATGCCTCCTTCTGGTGCTGTTTTTTATAGCGTCTACGATTTATTAAAAACGGGTTATCTTCACTCACCCTAAGGGAAAAAAAAGGCTTGAGAATGTGAACCAACACGAACAAGAACTCAACGCGTTTGAGAAGCTCGAGCTCGGGGACTAAAATGGGTGGCCTTTGAAACTTGCTTGAAGATAGTTGAGAAAGGAGGAGTACAGGCACCATATGCTGGACCTTTTCCTAGCTTATTGCAGGCATGTATAAGTTTATGTTTAACATAATTTAAGTATATTTAGGTTCTATTTTTGTGTAGACTTTGTTTCGGGTTTTGTAGGTTCTCCCTTCAGCTGCAATCGGCTACTTTGTTTACGAGTTTATGAAAATCGTTCTCGAAGTTGAATGAGAGATAAACCGTGGATTGGTCGTCGATTCTGCTCTGTGATTTGAAGATTTCGTTCGATTAACCATTTTACTCGGTGAGATTCGATATTTCTTGAGAAAAATAATCTTGGAACAGCATGTTTCGTGTAGATTTGCTTCAAATTTTAATGGGTTTTTTTTATATATTCTTGTTTTTGAACGATGGGCGTCGAGACATCTGTGCTTCATCTTGTTGCGAGCTCCCGAGACGACGATCACCCCTCGTCCATTAGTTCGGCCCCTCCAGAAGCTCGGACTTACGGTTAGCAGCACTACTCGGATCGAGGTGAGCAATTCCGAGCTTCAGGGTGTAGATGAAAAAACCATGCATGGGAAAGGTTTATTTTTCAAAACAAATTTGATTTTCTAAACCATATTCAAATGATTAAAGGCATCCCAATAAACATGTTTTGTTAAACAAACAATAAATTTATCACGTGGCCAAATTCGATGGCTACCAACCAGTCTCCGGGGATTGGACTTACAGCTCAGGCTCTCCCGTCCCCATCCTTTCTCTCTCTACTTTTTTTGTGGCTGCTAGTCAAGTGTGTCCTAGAGAGAGATTATGCCTAGAACTCGTTGCTTGCAGTCCAATAATGAGAGTGCTCTATTCCAAGTCAAACATCATCATCTTCAAAATTTCACCCCAATAATTGTCTTGCAGTAACCAAAACCAGTCTTCTACCCTGAAAAACACCATAAAAATCCAATCTTTTCTCGTGTTTTCATGTGGGTTTGTCAGAAATTGCAGATTTTATATGAAAATTGAGAGATCTAAGTGAGAGAATGAAAAACGAAACCCACCTCTTTACCTGTATATCTTCTTCTTCTTCCTCCGTTGATCTCAGCTCCGACATTATTGCTTGCTTCGACTCAGCCCTGAAACCAAAAGCACCCATTCAATCCTTTCTCTCTCTCTCTCTCTCTCCCACTTTCTCTCTCTGCAGGAGCTAACTACCCATCTAGACATTCTTGAAGGAATGAGAACCCACTAACCTTTGTTATTCTTCTTCTTCTTCTTCTTCTTCATCATCCATGTCGAGGTGTTTCAGCTTGACAGAGTCCAAAAATGGCTGCTACCGCTCACTCTTCATCAAATCAGGCCTCAGATCCACAATCACCGACCTCAAAGATGGCACCACCATCCACTGNCCCATCTAGACATTGTTGAAGGAATGAGAACCCACTAACCTTTGTTATTCTTTTTTCTCTTCTTCTTCTTCTTTTTCTTCTTCTTCTTCTTCTTCTTCATCATCCATGTCGAGGTGTTTCAGCTTGACAGAGTCCAAAAATGGCTGCTACCGCTCACTCTTCATCAAATCAGGCCTCAGATCCACAATCACCGACCTCAAAGATGGCACCACCATCCACTGCTGGATCCCCAAGACCCGCGACCCGGCCCGGCCCGACCTCCTCCTCGTCCATGGCCTCGGCGTCAACGCCCTCTGGCAATGGGGCGACGTCCTCCGCTACCTCGTCCCTTTCTTCAACATCTACATACCAGACCTCCTCTTCTTCGGCGATTCATTCACGACCCGGCCCGAAAGGACCGATTCATTTCAGGCTCAGTGCATTATGCAGGTGATGGAGCTCAATTCTGTTGAGAAATTGAGCTTGGTCGGGCTCAGCTATGGCGGATTCGTGGCCTACTGCATCGCGGCCCAGTATGGGGAGAGAGTGGATAAGGTGGCGATTTGTGGATCTGGTGTTTGCATGGAGGAACAGGATTTGAAACAGGATTTGTTCAGTGTTTCGGATTTGGAGGAGGCTTGTCGGATTTTGGTTCCTCAGACGCCGGCGAGGCTCCGGGAATTGGTTGTTTTCACCTTCTCCAAGCCTCCTCCCGTTGGATTGATTCCCTCCTGCCTGCTCTACGATTTCATAGACGTAATAACAACCCTTTTTTCAGCTCTTGATGTTTGTTTTCGAATTAGAATTTAAAAATTCTGGAGATTGAAATTACTTACTGTGGATCGGTAATGGCTGTTCCAGGCAATGTGCTCTGAATTTGTTGAAGAAAGGAGAGATTTAATTCGAGCGATTCCCAAAGGACGGAAACTTTCCGATCTTCCCAAAATCAAACAGGTTCTCCTTTTTTGCAAAAACTTAGAAGCCCGTTTTCGATCATTGGCCGAACTCTAACCATAACCGGCGAGCGAATGTTCTTTTTTTTGTTGAATTTGCAGACGACGATGATCATCTGGGGAGAAGACGACAAGATATTCCCATTAGAGCTAGGCCACAGACTACAAAGGTCAGTCTTCTTCTTCATTTAAGCAAAAACAAAACATCATTTTTTTCCAAATCAGTTGAAAAAAGCTGGAAATCGAAACAAAAAGATGGGTTTTGATTTTCAAGCTTACTTGTTCTGAAAGAGGGTGTTTTGTGTTGAAAAGCCATTTGGGGGAGAAAGCTCAGCTGGTAGTCATCAAGAACGCAGGGCATGCTTTCAATGTGGAGAAGACAAAGGAATTCAGCAACCACTTGTTGTCTTTTCTAGTTGAACCTTCGAAGCTCCGAAGAACCTGCAAATGACACAAAAATGGGATTTTTCTAATAGTTATGATCTTCGATTTGGATTCATAAACCTCTCCAAACAACCTTGTTGTCCCAAATTCTTGACCAAATAAAAGCATTTTGTCTATCTTACCTCTTCATAATGCTTTCAGGGAAACAGAAATCTATACTACCAGGTCAAGAAGAATGAAATCAATGATTAAAATGACGATCTTTCTACTGACCGAATGTACATTCAAAGAAATTCATGAAATCACGTACCGTTCTTTAGAGCTTAGTTTCTCTCCTCGCAGCTATCTCCATTGCCTCAATTTTCTCTGCAAAATAAAATTAAAAAAAATCATCAAATATTCATCCTGAACCTCCATTAGTGCGCTTAGTCTTCCTCACAACCGAGCTTGAGTGCTCTGAAGATAAAAACCCGAACAGAAAATGTCAAAACGATTGCGATTGGTGTTTTTTCTGACTGCAATCAACTCCACCTGTTGACTCGAGCATCTGAAAAAGATTAGTTCAACTTCTTCTAACCCCTCATATAAAGTCAAGAGTTTTCCAACAAAAACAAGGAAAAGATTGATCATAAGTAAAAATTTAAGTCAACAATTACCACATTAGGAATATTACCCTTTTGAATGCTCAAAGAATCACAAATCTACCATCATCCTACAATGTAAAACAAAGTACAATTTGCTACAACGTAAAGATCAACATGTTCCCTCTGTTTTTGAGCCATGAATTAGTCATTGTGATTCACTTCCTCCCATGCACCTGCTCGAGCTTGCATCGCCAATGGACACTGTCACAAGGGACTTAGAAGCCCAAGCTCTGGCACTCATGGCTCCTTCCTGTAAATTTCTTCTCTTGCAAGGCTCCTTTAAAGAACTACATAATTGTGTTGCACGTAGCATCAAAGGATGTTCCCATAAGTTCCATAGTCTCACATTTTGAACATGTCTTCGCCATGCATATCGTGCATATAGTGCAAGTGTGGGAAACATTAAGTATATCAATCTTATAACCACGAATGCAGTAGCCAGAGCCAAATATGTCTCTTGTCTGAGCAATTTTTCTGGAGATCTTGCCCACGTGAAGGGGCAGTTTTCCTGCTCGGAGTTACTATGCTTGTCTTGGTTTGTGGAACTGCTCAGTCTGCTCAAGGAAATATGGTCTAGTGTTTCAGTCTTAATCCCTACAGTCAGCAAGCCCTGGTTTTAGTGAGTACCTCGTAGCAAATTAGAATTGAAGAAGTAAAACATGCAAGTTACCATTAATGAGTTATTAAGCATAACAATAAGTTACATTAAAGATAAACATCATTTTGCACATCAACGGTATTTAGAAAAACTTCATTTACCACCTTGATGAGAAACATAACACCACCTCATCCTTACACCTTATTATACAAAAATTGAGTCAATGAAGGAGTCTTATGTGCAAACTTTATTCAATGTAAAACAAACTGAAACTAACATTATATGCTACGCACATAGCAAATTATGATAATGGTGGGATCATAACCATTTAATTATACACGTTCTTGCAAAGAAGAACAATCATTATCAAGCGAGGACTTATCGAGACTGCATGTAAAGACACACTGATCATGGGTCAGATTACCCATGTATCTGACTAAGTATAAACTGTCATAACCATGAAAGTTTACCTTTCTGTTTTCCCATTTACAGAAAGACACATGCATGCGAGAAACCTGTAGTAAGAAAACAAGGCCTTACCAGTGACATCACTGTAGAAAGAAGCGAGGGAGCCAACTGTTCGAGAACCATAATACCGCACTCGCATGGTTGAATTAAAGATAAAAAGAGCAGGAAATCCATGAACTCCATACTTTGACAATATGCTGGAAAAATACAAATATATTTTAACAACATATATCATAGATTACAAAATGTAAAACTGAATAACTTGGTTCCAGTACCTTGGCCTGATGGCTGATTCTTCTATTGCAAAATGAGGAATTGAAGGATATAGAGAAGACATTTTGATGAATCTCGAGCCAAACGACCGGGAGAATGGACACCAAGATGCATAGAGAAGGACCGCCACATATTCATACCGATACTTATACACCATATTAAGCATCATCTGCAGTGAAGCTTCATCTCCCTTCATAAAAGAAATAATTAACAGCAATACGAAAAATGACCAATATATAGCAATAGCAAAACCAAAATGCCTCCAATTCATCCAAAATTGAGTCGATGCATAATATATCTATAATCAATAATCAGAAGAAATCTGAGTTCATCATCCTAAACAGCAAGAAGATTTCTTGACAAAAGCAACGATTGCCACCTAAATGCAATTCTCAGAGCTCAGAATTAGTATCAAGTTAACTATCAATCATCTCAAATCACAGTTCGAGAGCGAGCAAGACAATAATACCTGATCTACTAAAATCATCTTGAGTGACATTTTTCTCCCAAAAATAAAAATAGAGAGAGAACCACAACTTAAATCGACCGGAAATATATAACAGACCAAAAAACGAAAATTCAACATACCTCAATCACACCCTGAAAATCATATTGACGAGAAAAGCTGTCAGCAGCGCAGGTCCAATCCCGAAACGCAAAGAACGAATCCAACGCGGAACCAACAGGACACGAAGAAGCGCGCGAAAACGAAACCCTAGAAAGATCATCGGCGCATGTTAGCCTCCCCCACAGCACCACAAAGATCATCCCAATCCCAATTTTCCAAACCCTGGCCCTCATGATTGATGACCGGAGCAAAGAAACACCAAAAAACAAACTAAAATCTCAAGGGAAATAGAAATCAAGCCACATCTGGAAGGCGAACGCAGCCTCAAAACGAGATCCAACACATCGAACAAAAATTCAGCTCAATCAACCATTTAGAATTCCGGGCATGGAAATAGATGACGGATAAAAGCAAGCAAGAATTGAAAATCAAGATTCCGGCGAGGGATTCGGGGGAAACATCGGGATTGGGCGTTCTTGCGGATTCGCAGAAGAAGAAAACGAAGATGTCGAGCTCGTTCGCAACCCTCGTCAAGAATAAGCTTAGTATCTCATTCTTTTCCATTTATTTAATTAAATTAAATATCCCATTTATTTGAATATCCTTAAAATATCATTTAAGCTTATTACTGTGATTAAATTATTATCCACGACGCTAAAAATATTAATTTACCTCTAAACTATATTCTCTTAATTCTTTTAAGGAATTAATTTATTTAATTAAGTATATATTACTGTCACAATTTTGTACTGTCGAATCAATTGATTTAATAAAGAAGAAAATAACACCGACTTGAATTTTAACAAAATTAACGAATCAGATAAAGAAAATAGATTAGATTCAAAATCTCTATTATTCTTCGAGTTATGCGCCATTTATCGTAAATGTTCGGTTGTTAATACTAATAATATAATAAATTTCAAATGTTTGAAGCATTGAGACACGAGTAAATCACAACCATAGAATTACTAAAGTGGACACGTAATTAAAACACGGGAAAACCGACATGTTGCACATAGATCAGCTGGATGGGGTTCTTCCACAGGAGGGAAACACAAGACAAACATTTGGGGCTGTGGGTGAGCCTGAAAAGATGCACAAAATTAAGTCTCTGAATCGAACAAAACCACACTGCTCGAATCTTGCAATGAACGACAAATCTCATCATTATATATTTCCCGAAAGCAATTCTAGACTTACTTTTCATTGCTCGTGTCGTGTCGTCGCGTGATTAGATCAATTCAAATGTATTTAATGAATAAAGATGTAAATATTTATATTTTAAATAAATTCAATCACACAGCGACACATCAGTAAAATATGACAAAAAGATAAATCTAGATGAACTCTTTCACAAATATGTGAACGACAAAGAGTTCAATATGCGAGAAACTTAAATAACAGTAGCTGTTTATTCAATATTTTCTAGCGTTGTAGCTCAAGGGAGAAAAAAGACGTGGCACTGCTATATTATAATACCAATCTGGTGAGCACCAAAGGTGCTGATCTCCTATAAACCATGAAAATAAACGCCACGGCCCCACGGTCAGGCAGATAACCGTTTCGGTGACTATGAGCTAGCCCGGAAATGAGAAATACACTAGAGCTTACATGGCTCTGGCTTCAACTTACGAATTCAAGTACTCTAATTCTATTCTAATTGCTGGGAAACAAGGGATAATATGTTATGGAAGAAAATCCTAGAGATGCATTAGTAAAGAAACAATATTCTAAGAAGAGGATTTAATATTTAATTATTAATTTTTTAATTATTATTTCTTTAATTACAAGATATTATGATAGTTTCTTATTTAAAATTAATTAAATTTATAACTTATTTATAGGCATCAACAGGTTTAAGAATCAATCACTCAATTAATCAAATTTATTTAATTTTTTTTTTTTGTCTTCTTATGATAGGAAGATTGACAATTACTCGTTAAAGAGATAAACTCTTTAACGGAGATCCTAACATAATAGAGAAATTGTAAAATGTTTTTCGAACCAAAATTATTCAGAAACATAATAAATAGTTCGAATCAAATAAAATAGAGAGGTGAAAATGAAGTGTATTAGAGAAAAATGGCATTGTAAGAGCACATGATCATAAAGCTTAGAAGTAAATATAGGCATCATCGCCCCTCGTATTTGTAACGATTTGAGCAGCTATAGGGTGGGGAAATGTGAAGGACAAACATGAACTACAGAAATTAAGTGATTTTTCCTGCTGATAAAAAGAAAAATCAATCCAATTCAAAAGAACATATAGCATTGAAACTCCAAATATCCTTCTTAACGATCCTAGACGTAGCCCTGATTAAATGTGACCGTTGAAAAACCATAACAAACGCAAAGAAGAGGAAACTTTATCCCGATAACAAATTTGGACTGAAATTTTCAGAAGAAGGCAATGACATGTTACACCGACTTCATAAGTAAAATGAAATAATTGATCTTGTTTCAAAGTAAACATGAAGTGGTTGCAAATTTCAAGACTTTGAGAGATCATTTTACATCGACTTAAATGATTGTATTTAAACCGTTGCTTTTCTATGAATTCAGTCCACTATGCATTCACACGACCTTTCTTTTATGTAAAAAATGAAGAAAAAGGATAGAAAAAGCGGTAAATACAATCATCTGATAAAAAAAATAATATAATTTTAATATAAAAAATCTATACAATAAATAAACTGGATTTATTTTCCTAGCACATATTCTAACAAAAAAAATTAAAAAAATCATCAATAAAAACTCCGTGAATTACTTGTCATGTCAAACATGGATTAATAATCAAACTGTAACCTAAGAACAAAGCGTCAGTAAAAAACTTCCAAGCACACAAATATAGTATCCTAAATAACACCAGAACATAATCTTCACTTGTTAATTAATGATTTAATCATACCTCAATAATCGTAAAGTAGGCCACACTTCGCACTGCGTGCATCGTAGCTGAACCATATCACTGCAAAGACCATCCAGCAATTTGTTCAATAAGCAATGTTCTAGCATTCACCTGGGTAAGCTGTGGCAAATGTAAGAGAGAAATTATACTGATATAATCTTCATGTTTGTAAAGACATTTTTATTAACACCATCTGTTGCTCAATATTATCATGTACATGTAAGTCAAATTCCATGTCCTTCTTATGCATTTAAAAAGATGAAAAGAAATTGTTCTTACCACCATTTGACCTTCAGTTTCCCGCTGAATCTCCTTTCTTCAAGAATTAACCCTGCATGAAATGAAAAGTAAAATCCATCGATTCTACACAAACTCATTAGCTTGAAGACAGACTCAAAAATGATTTTTCCTTTTCAAAGGTATATCTGTACTTCTACAATCTATATCATCCAAATAAAAGGAAAGGAAACATATTCTTTCCTCAGTTTTTTTCATTTGTAATTAGTTACAAGTCATGATATGAAAATTATCATAACTGCAGATATCAGTTCAATCTTCAATGAAAAAAATCAGGAATGACTTTAATGCGACCACCAAGGTTGTTGAAACTATAAATCCATTTCCAAATTTTGGGCATATCCCCACCGTCAGAAATGGAACTCCAATAGGTACATGGCAAAGATCCACTGCATAAATCCTCAACCCTCAAACGGGGTACATAACTGGTTGTAGCATTTTGATTTTACAATCATCCAACTTTGTCGGTGGCAAATGAAGTTAACATGTTTTCACATTCTTCTGGTGAAATAACAGCTCGAGCTTCAAAGTCATTCTTCTCATTAGATGCCATGTTCCAGTGGAGACATTTCAAAGCTTCGTCTCTTTGAGCATTCAGTGTATTTGAATTATCCAATAAGATAGACTGGTTTTCATGATCAGATAGTGTAGATGCAACAAGCAATGGTGAGCTACTAACAATGTCAGCACCACTACCATCTTCTCTGATAAGACCTGCATTCTGCAGCATGCCTTCTACATGAGTTATAATGCTTGAATAGCAAAACCAAAAGGTTTTAGAAGTGAGACTTACATGCCTAGAAATGATTGAGCTGGCTAACTGACCTTCCCCAACATGACCTGATTCCGCCCATGTTGCACCTTCGAGTCCATAAAGAGAGAGCAGGTATGAAGAAACTTCCTTGTAAGAGACAAACTGTCGCCCATTAGGGCTGGATTATAGCATATTAGTGAATTTTATGACTGAGTCTACGCAAACATTATACTTCTGCAAATGAACCCAAATGTGAATCTAGTATCTACTGAAACTGCTTAAATTCTTCAGTTTCATTTAGAGACTACGAAGCAGGAAGTACAAAACACAATTAGATAACAGAATCATGTTTTAGTGGAACGATTATTCTGTAAAAGAAAAATTGGGAGAAGTCAAACTCCATCTTCATTATAGTCATAGTAAAATCAGAACATATCAACAGAACACGCTATCACCTAAGGTTGTCCTATGCAGCTTACATTGCCTTAATCATGAAAATAAATCAAATCTGATTAGAATCCACAACCAAATGCAACAGAACATATAAAGTTCTAAGTTTCCTAATTAGCCAAATTATTTTCCTTTCCACTTTTCAGCATAAACTGTATGTTCTGGAGAGGCCATATTTCTTTGGGTTGGCAATAATTATCCAAAATGAAGAACATTTTTCACCATATTTGACCAATACCACTACCAAACAAATAACAGAGAAGTTCTTTTCGAACCTCTGCTATTGAAATACTGCATCATGACAGTGATTAAGAAATAAATAGCCATATGATCTATTTAACTCTTTTAGTACCACCCTACTATACCAGAGTGAAATCTAAACTACACTAACAGACTAAATGTTTCTCTCACCATAACTAAACCTGTTCAAACAGACAAAATTTTGAAGAAAAGGAACCATGATTTGAAAAAACCTTATATATCTGTGGCAATGCAACCATACGATCCCTTTTTGCTTCTTGAGAGAAAGTATGAGCCTCCAATCCTTGGGCAGTACTTCACAAAAATCACAGGCACGAACAATCTTCCTCCTCTCTCTCCAACTCCCCCAATCTCCATCCAGCCCTCTTAAAAACTCCAATAACTTGGCCTCTGTCTCCATCCCCACTGTCCTCTTCCTCAGCTCCTCTTCAAATGGATTTTCCACATCTCCGAACATAGCTGAGTCCACAACATTGCCATTCTCATTAACTGTTAGCATCTCTTTATTCATATCCCACACCTCCTTTACATGCTCTCTACCTAAAGTCTGGTGTTTTACAGGTGCATAAGGTATCCCACAATATTCATTCTTGCAGGGCCACCCTCGCTTCCTTTTTCTATGATCTCCTAGCTCCTCTCCATGATGATCCTCTGTAATTACTGATGCAGCCAAATCCAAGCCATTTCCTTCCTGATTACCAATAAGTTCATCTCCCTCCATATCCCACGCCTCCTTCACATGCTCTCTACCCACAGTGTCGTGCACTACAGGAGCATAGTGGACACCTTGATTTTTAATCTTACAAGGCCGCCCTCGCTTCCTTTTTCTCTGTTCTCCAAGCCCTTCTGCAAAGTGATTCTCTGTGTTCCTAACAGCGAAATCCATCACATTTCCATGTTCATTAAAAACCATATTGTCCTTATCTGCATCCATCGTCTCGTTCAAACACTCACTTCTAGTAGTCTCGCTCACAACAGCTGAAACACACATACCTTTGATTTCATTCTTACGAGGCCGACCTCGCTTCCTCTTTCCTTGCTCGCCAATTCCAGAGATAACATCATGAAAAATATTTCGGACAGCATCATCGCTTGGATTTTCATACTTTCGAGGACGCCCGCGCTTCTTTATTTTCAGCTCGCCAATTTCCGAGACAACTTCAACAGGAATATTCTGACAAAAAACATCGATTCCATCAGCCTCCGCTTCATCACTCTCCCTTCCAATGTGAATAGTTACAAGCCCCTCATCTTCATCGCTGACAAATTCCTCAATCTTCTCACAAATTGGAGATTCATCCGCAAATAGTCGCTTGAGGAGCGTAACAATCTCCGACCTCTCCTCGTCAGGGAATTGGCGGGAAACGGACACGCCGGGGGAGATTTCCGATGAAGAAAATTGAAGTTTGCGTGTGGCAAAACGGAGGCGGGAGTAGGTTTGTTTTCGACTCCCGGCGGACTCGTTGAAGAGGGAGCGGTCGATCTTGGGCAGTAAAACGTCATCGTTGTCATGAAAAATGGAGGCGGAAGAAGAGGCTCGAGAGAGAGAGTAGAGATCAGAGTGGGAGAAGAGCCGGAGATCAAGCTCGGCGGGGAAATCCCGGCCGAGTTGTTGGTTGGATTGGGGTTCGACGACGGCCATGAAACCTCGGTTTCTTCAGGTTTCCGATCAGAAAAGAGGGGGAAACTAGAAATACGCTCCTCTTAGTTAAATTCTACGGTTAATAATTTCTAGTTTTCATTTTTTACCCAAAAATGTTAATAATTACAGAAGAAACCTCCATAATCCTAATAAAAGTCATTTTAATAATTTTACAATTTGCATTATGGTCCTTTTCATATTTTCATAATTTTTTAAGGTTAACTTCACTGGTCACCTAAATTTTTATAGTATTTTCACTTAGACACCTTGAACAAATTTTTTTGATATCTAACCCTTCAAACTTTTAATTTATCATATAATACCCTAATTTTTTTAACGTCAATTTATTACTCGTTAGCCCTTCTCAATCCTAGTTTTTCTTTATCGCCCGTGAACTACATTTATTAGGAAATGTTATACTAAATTTGAGTAAATTATTTGATTTTTAAATATGTAAATTGAAAAGCACAGGCGAACGATAGACATGATAAATTGGCGTTAAAAACATTTAGCGTCGAAGATATTTTTAAAAATAAAAATATTTGAGATGTTAGTTGTCAGGAAAATTCGTTCAAGGTATTAAATGAAAATACTATAAAAATTGAGGGTATCTAGTAAAATTCACTCTGGTTTTTAATAAATTAATTTTAATTGCTCTCAAGTTCATATATTGGTCACCACTGCATATTAAAACTTGTCGAATGTGTGTAAGAAGTTACGAGTAGCACGAGCTAGTTCAGTTTGATTTCAAACCACCACAGACTCAAATATAGTTCACGGTTCAATTCTAGTTCGGTTCTAAATTTTATTATAGTCAAGTTAGATTTTGAGTTTTAAACAAGTTTGGAACCAATTTCAATTTTGAGTGAGATTTTAAACAAGATGAGTTAAATGTTATTGATCCACGGTTTGATTTACTTTTTTACGATATTTGACTCCTAAAATCGTAACAGAAGTGTAAACCACAAATTTAGAAGGAAACAAAATCTAAAATTATAAAATTTCATCGTAAAACCAGCACAAGCCGGACATTCCAATCTCATTCTGCCCGCTCGGTAGAAATTTAAGTACCTCGTAACATTTAATCAAAATGATCATTATAAAAATGGCCTAAGAAGTAGGGGTGGGCACGGTCCCGGCCGGGATGATTTTGAAATGAATCAGAATCAGAACCATGAAATACAAGTCATTTTTTGACATAAAATATAGAACTAATTTGTCACGGTCTGATTCTATATTTTAAAAATAAATAAAATATAATTTTTATTATATTTGAACCAGATTAGGAATCAATTTTTTAGTATATATTAGATTTTATTTGATTTAGGCTGTATTTTATTCGATTTAAGATTATTTTTTTGACCCACTACAAAATTCTTAGGTAACGATTCTAAACTGACAATTTCTATTCAGACCACGGTCCCAGTTCGGTTTATCCATCTCTACTTAGAGGTGAGACATTTAATGAATTCACAAGGACAAATATATTAAAAGAAGATCATTTAATATATAATTTTTTGAGGCTAAAAATAAAAAATCCCAACCCAAAATTACCATCTCTTGTGTTCCAAATTGTATGAAAAAAAAGGAATAAAAAGAATGAGAGATTTCATAGGCCAAATCAAAATGCTCTAAGATACTTGTTCTTGATCAAATAGGTTTCAATTCTCTATCTTAAAAGATCTCAAATTGCACATTACAAATTAAATTCTATATTTCTCACCCGCTCTACTCCCTCTCCGGCCCGGAAATATAACGGCCTCAACCGATCATTCATCGGCAACCATTTCCCGGCCATAGCCATCCGATCTTCTTTCTTATTTCTTTCATTTCCTCCGTTTCTCCTCCTTCCTCGAACGGGAGCCGTGTTAAGCTTCATTTAAACGTAACGACTTTGCCGTTCTCTTGAAGAACGGTTTTTGGCAAATGAGGAGCTTCTCGTTGTCGTTGCTTTCGATTTCTATAACTCGAGCATCCCACCGCAGCAGCGTAGTTAGAGTTCTCGTTGATTCAACGAGAGACGAGGTGTCTCGAACTATAACCCACCCCTGCACGAGAACGGAAACCAATCGAATGTATCGATAAGTTAAGAAAAAAGCCCCGAGTTCACGTCTAAATAGTCGTATTAATTCACTAGCTTATCAAAGCGATAAAATGAAACCACTAATTTTGTTTGATTACCTCCGGGCGAAGGAAACGATCGATCTCGGTGAAGATATCGAGCAACGTGCATCGCTGTTTTTGACGATGAAGAAGTGTTAGAAGTCCATCGGCATGAACAAAATCATACGTTCTCGTGTACGTTGGAAATGCTTCACACCTAAAATAAGAAAAATATCGCATAAATTACAAAGATGTTCGAAAACTAGACGATTAAGTTCACCATTTTTTACCAATCGTGGAGTACTCCGACGAAACCTCTGTCCAATATCAATGGAAGATAATTCGATGCAATCGACGGGACGACGTTCATGACCCAAACCGATTTCCCAGCTTCCAACAACGCGTAATTAAAACCTCCAAAACGAGCGTTCATGTCTAGAACGTTCCTAAAAATGTTATATGGCGGTAACGGATCTTCATCGCCGGGTCTCTTCGGATGATCGGAGAATATAAGAGGCGAAAGGAGAGACCAATAATTATTAACCATCATCTTCCAGTTTATAGAATCCTCCATGAATTCTTCAGATCTCAAACCTGAAAAATATTCACATTTTATGATTTTAAGCAATGAAATCAAAGATTTTGAAGATCTGAATATTGTTTTTTGAGATCAAACAGTAATCGTACCATATATCGCTAGTTCATTCTCGTTTAAGTGAGCTCGGGATGGCCATGTCGGTCTCTCTTCTAAAGGAATCCATCTTCGGGTCTCGAGTCCGCTTATGCATGATTGAAGTGGTTGGTAATACGGAGATTCAATGAATTGGCCCTTACTACAAATTGAACTCCCCGAGCCCCGCTTCCTACGTGTAAAATTGGATTGAGAAGAACAAAAAAAGATAATCTATTTCGTAATTGAACGAATAATCAAATGTAAACTGACTTTGTCATCGATATTTGTACTCATTTAACACGCATTTTAACCCGATTTCTACTGGGTTGGTCTCATCTTCGCGGATTTTGATGTATATTGTGAGATCGACAAAGTTCGAACATCTAAATATATAGAACTCATAGTATAAACATGCTGAAATTACACAAATTAACAACAATATTCAAATTGCTGACAGATGAAAGAAGGAATTTTTTGTCAACTAGAAGTTTAAGATCTAACATATAAATGAATCTAACCGATAGAATCTAAATCGTATCACATCTTTACGAATAAGAGAATCGATGGCATACCGAGAACTATAACAACTCTTTGTGGTCGTTTTTTTCCAAACAACGGTATTTTCTTGTTGCGACAACATTTTCCAACAGAGATTATCCGCAAATTCGAGAATGAATATCCATCGTTTCTGATTCTCTTTGTCATTGAGAGAAAGTTGAGCATTGCAAAGAGGTGAATTCCATACAAAGTATCCACCCGGCCTCAAAAGTCTATCGATTTCGATCAGGTAATGGCCGTCTAAATGAGATAATCAACCATATAATCATCGAAACGAATCCAAACCAAATAATATTCAAACCAACCAAATCAATCTAACAAAAGCAAAGAAATGTTATTATTCGTGCATATATGTTGTTCATCATTAGAAATTTAAGTATCCCATCAAAGAATTTGTTTTTAAAATCAAGAGCAACTTACCTTTCTCGTCCCAATCGATGCCACATCGAGCACAGTGGATCATATCGAAGGAAAGAGACGGATATGGCAACTGTTTTGACGTAAATGAACCAATCATAGCAGGAAATCCTCGTTCGAGCGTAAGTTGAACCTGACTGCCAGATGTTTCATAGTTTGCTATGCACATTGTCAAGATCATTTCNTCTAACAAAAGCAAAGAAGTGTTATTATTCGTGCATATATGTTATTCATCATTAGAAATTTAAGTATCCCATCAAAGAATTTGTTTTTAAAATCCAGAGCAACTTACCTTTCTCGTCCCAATCGATGCCACATCGAGCACAGTGGATCATATCGAAGGAAAGAGACGGATATGGCAACTGTTTTGACGTAAATGAACCAATCATAGCAGGAAATCCTCGTTCGAGCGTAAGTTGAACCTGACTGCCAGATGTTTCATAGTTTGCTATGCACATTGTCAAGATCATTTCAGAAAACAGATGTGCTCCAAAACTACCATAGCCACATCCTACATCAAGTATTGTTCTTATCTGCAAATTTCCATAAAAAAACAACACATTTCCAAGTCAAATCTTTTGCTTGAAGAAATTTTGATTAAAAGAACTTAGTTAAAAACCAACATGGAAGTCATTCTACATGTTTCCACATCGGTTGGAATGAAACTAAAGAAAAAGCGAAAAACAGCTCATTAAAACATTCTAAAATATAAAATTTTCTACATTTTCACCAAAAAAAAAACACATCTCCAAGTCAAATTTTTCACTTAAAGAAATTTCAATTAAAAGATCTTAGCTAGAACCCGACATGGAAGTTATTCTACATGCTAATACATTTGTTGGAACGAAACTGAAGAAAACGCGAAAAAACAACTGTAATAAACTTGTTAAAACATGCTAAAAGTCAAATTTTCTATATTTCCACCAACAAAACAACACATCTCCAAGTCAAATCTTTCGCTTAAAGAAATTTCGATGAAAAGATCTTAGTTAAAAAAACAACTTGAAAGTTTTTCTGCATGCTTCCGTATGTGTTGGAATGAAGCTAAATAAAAATCAAAATCGACTGTCAGAAACTTGTTATAACATTCTAAAATGTCAAAATCACAACATTTGTAGTCAGAATTTAACACTAAGAACCAGAAGAATTCTCCAATTTGATCTTTTACAGGAAATTGGGCATTATTTTCCCATCATAGTTCTGTACCTTGAACTTTAACGACTCTTCAACTGGTTAAAACATCAAAAAATAAAGCTAGATAGACAATGGTAAATACATGGGATCGAAAAATGAATGTAATAAACTCGTTAAACATTCTAAAATGTCAAAATTTCTAAATTTGTAGCAGGATTCAGATTTGATGTTTTATAAGAAAAGGACCATTATTTTACGACCATAGTTCTGTACCTTGAACTTAAACGACTATTCAACTGGTTAAAGCATTAAAAGAGAAAGCAAGAAAGAAAATGATAAATGTTATATAATACTTGGCGTCGAATAAACGATCTATATCAACGTACCCCAGCTTGATTTAATTTTGATTGGTTTCTTAATCCAATCATCTCAGCAATTTGATGAGAGTAATCTTCAACCCCATCGAAAATAGGAGAGGCTGAACTAAATGAAATCTGCTCTTCATCTAACATCATCATCCTGCAACAATTTTCACATTTAACAGACCCTTCATACCATTATTATACGAAATTTCAAACCGATTTTCTCAAACCTTTTCGTAAAACTTCCCGAAGATAAAACCTCCTTCGCTGTAATTTTCACATTTCCAATCCAAATCACGTCTTTCCCGGTCGGCCATCTCAGAGGAATTTTATACTTCTGGGGAGGAACGATTATACAAGCCTGTCTCGGTATGTTCACACATTGTCGATCAGAATACCCCGAAGAACGCCTCTTGGAAGCATTGAAGCACGGAACGTAATTCTCGAAATCCGAAGAACAAAATTCCACTTCCTTTAACTTTGGAGGACCAAATGCAATGTCCCCTATATCGACCAAATCCGAAACAACTTGATCTCGAACTTTCATATAGCCATTGAAAATCTGAACGCTTGATGACGATGAAATGAAAATCGCCCACCAAAGAGATCCAAGAAGAGCAGTAATTACGATCAATATTAAGCCGAACATCAGAATTTTCGTCAATACAAAAGAATCTTGTACGTAGCCGCTGTCGTTTATACCAGATTTAGTTTGTGATTTGTTAAAGAAAAGTAAACGAAATGGAAATCTTGAAGAACATATTCTGTCCGAATCTTCTTTTTCCGTCTTGTTCTTCATTCGAGAATAAGAATTCCCCAAATCATTGCTACTATTTGAGATTCTTACCCCAGATACATTTCGAAACAAAGGCTTTGACATTGTTTTACCTGGTTTTCATCCAAAAATCACAGAAAAAGAAATCTCAAATTCAGATTTATGATTCCGTTCTTCATTCAAAAGACCCAAAGCTAAGTTTTAAATCTCGGGCAATGAACATTCGAATCACATCCAGTAAGTTTTCAGAACAAAAAGGAAACAGATAATAAGGAAATGGTCATCTTCGATTTGAGATTCTTACTAAAAACTCAAAATCCAGGACCAACCCAGGTTTGTTTTACCAAAACCCACTCGGATTATCGCAATGGACTCACGATTAATCAAGCAGACAAGCATTTTGTTCACAGAAAAGTGAAAATCCCGAAGAAGAACCAAGGAATCGAATCCAAAAATCATAAGAAAAAACAGAAAAAAAGAAATATACCAACTCAAATTCGTCGCAAAGAAGATTTGGATTCCGCGACGAACTCTTCCTACTGCAATCTCCATGGGCTCTCAAACCAATTACTGCCCAACCTAGTTTTTCGCGGAGTGAGAAAGCCACAGCAACAGAGAGAGAGAGAGAGAGATCCAATCAAGCCGACGTAGCTCTCGTGAAAAATGATTGATCCAATGCGTCTCCAAGACTTCTTCAAATCAACCCAAACGGGCAAAAATACAATTAATCAACTAATCTTAGAATTAAACAACAAAACCAAGCACGACCCATCTTCGTTCCTCAAAATACGAGCTAATCACCATTGACGTCTAGATTTCAGAATTCGTTCAATCCAAATTTAATGGAAAAAAAAAGGAAGAAGGAATCTAAATCTCCATTGCCCGATGCCCAATGACCAGTGCCCACTTCCTGATCTGAGTAAGCAATCACGTAACATTTATCGACATGTATTCAATAGCTCGAGACATAGACTGCGTCACTTTCGCTTTCACTTTTTTCTGCACAATCCGATCTAGATCCAATAATGCAATTCTCTTTACCACATCAAAGCATAAAAAATTTTGAATTTGGGCAACAGGGTAGAAGTAATTTTTAGGGAAGTGTACAAAATTAGAAATCAAGAGAGCTGCTTTTGAAAAATTTATAATACTTTGATGATAATCATTTGTGAGTCAAGCAGCCGACTTCCCCAAATGACGGCACTGTCAGCTCTTGCTTACTGCTTTATTGGATGCTACTTTTGGACTTTTTGGGGACAAAAATAGTAATAAAGAGAACATAAATAATAAAAGATAATACTATATTTAAGACTGAATTTCAAATAAATTAATAAATAAAATAACTGAATTTTAAAAAAATTATTTCTTTAAAAATAAAAATTTCAGTCATAAATTAATACGTCAATATAACAAAACATGGCCCTTGTGTAATGTTGCGGTCCGGTCCAAAACTATGACAGACCCACAAAAGTAGAACCACCGATAGAGTTGTATAAAAATAAAGAAAATTAGAAATATCTCTTACTGTAATTGAGTTAAAATTCCGAAATGGTTCTGATTTCTGAAGTTTATTGCATTTTTATTTGGTTCGATTTAAATTATTTTTTGAGTTTTGAGAGAGTCGGGTTTTTGTACAAAGAGTTTGGTTTGGTTTTAACATATTTTATCCGAAAACCAAGAATCAATTGC
>QAOC01047410.1:326421-606829 GCA_003255005.1 Begonia fuchsioides
AATTTGAACCGACATGCATGGTTTATCCCAATTTTACCCATTAAAGGAACCATTCATGGCTCCACAAATTCAAAGTTAAAATTGTTAAAATCTAACCGAATTGAAATTTAGATTTTCTCAAAGCCCTAACTCGAAACACAAGAATTAAATAAAACCCTAATTCGCCCCTTTTTTCCTTTTTGTCAATGATTTTTTTTATTTATTTTAAAATTTGAATTTTTTAATATATTTTTTAATATTCGATATATATTTTTTAATTTTTTATTCATCAAATTATGTTAGGAGGAGGACTTTCATAGCTAAGACTATGCTGGCATTTAATAAATAGATTTGAGAGCTGCATGGTGGCACGTAGCAATGGCGGGTTGTCTTGCCATCTTTGAAGTCTAATCCAGCAAGAGATGTGCGGTATTTTAAACCCACCTCTAGATCCGGCCTCCACCACATAAGCTTAAATTTAAATTAAAACTAATCGAATAATCAATCTAATCTAAAATTTTGAGTTTATTTTGATTTAATTATACATTTATTTGTGTAAAATCTAAACAAGCTTACGTAATTAAACTAATTAAAATTTAATTATTTTTTATAAATTACGGAAGATCCATTAATAGACGGTGAGACCCCATATTTGAAACGAACCATATCTGTTTACATTGAAATTCTTTAAATTAAAAACAATTAGATCTGAACCAAAATCCGTTTTCCGACCAAAAACAGTGGAAACTAGCAGAAGTTCGGCGATGAACAAAAATGGCGGCGAAAAAAACCCAGCTGGGAAGACGCGTTTGGACGATAAACAAGTCAAACCCACTCGCTTCCTTAACTACAACGTGGCTATCACTTCTTTTATAGTCGTCTTCTCCAACCCCTTATATTCATCTTCTCTTTCAGATCCTTCAATTCGCAGCTTCTTCTCTGCTCCGAGCTCTCCTCCAATGGCTTCCCTTGTCAATTTCATCATCTTCTCCTCTATTCTCATCCTCTTTACATTTCCTAAACTTTCCTCTGCTATTATCCCCCGAAAGCTCGCCCTCGTTCCGACGCCGGAAGTTGTGCTTAGATACCACAACGGCCCGCTTCTCACCGGAAACATCACCGTCAACGTCGTATGGTACGGTGGATTCTCCGCCTCGCAACGCTCTGTTGTCACTGACTTCTTTCTATCGCTAAACGCCGGAAAAACCCCAAAGCCCTCCGTGTCTTCGTGGTGGAGTATTATCGGAAAGTACGCCGGCGGTCCTCGGAGGATCGTCGTCGGGAAACAAATTTTCCTCCGGCAAAATTCCAAGTGGAAAGTGATTCAAACGCCGGAAATCGTGGCTCTTGCCCGGAAAGTTGCTCCGGCAAAGAATGCGATCACCGTCGTTCTGACGTCCTCCGACGTGGCCGTGGAGGATTTCTGCATGAGCCAGTGCGGGTTGCACGGGTCAGCCGGTTCAAAGAAGAACCCGCTCGTTTACTTATGGGTGGGTAACCCGGGAACCCAATGTCCGGGTCAATGCGCCTGGCCGTTTCACCAGCCAATATACGGACCGCAAACGACGCCGTTAATAGCTCCGTCCGGCGACGTCGGACTTGACGGAAGTATAATCAACTTAGCGACGGTTTTGGCCGCGGCAGTGACGAATCCGTTCGATAACGGATACTACCAAGGGCCGGCGGAGGGGTCGCTAGAGGCGGTGAGCGCCTGCACCGGAATATTCGGCACCGGAGCTTTTCCCGGCTACCCGGGGAAGCTACCGGTGGATAAAACGACGGGAGCGAGTTACAACGCCGTCGGTATAAATGGCCGGAAGTATTTGTTACCGGCGGTGTGGAACCCAAAGACTTCCAAATGTACGCCTAATGTTTGATGACGTGGAGAATTGGTTGGTTTGTGATTGATTCTGCACCGATGATAGTCTAGGATACCACACAGCTGAAAATTGCCTACAATTTTTAATAAAATGTCAAAACTATAAAGTAATTATCATATTATACATTTTAAAGGGTTGAAATAACATACATACTAGTAATTTATTTTTGTTAAGTGCATAAATACTTCAAAGGTGAGTAATCACACTGAGTTTTAAAATAATTTTCATTATTTTAAAATTAAAAATAACAATGAAGTAAATATAAATAGACAATCTTAGGGTTTCGTAGTGGGCCTTATTTACGGCCCAATTACTTCGCCTCTCCCTTGAAATCGCGGGGGAGTTTCTTTCCCCCGACCACTTCGTTCTGCAAAATCTACTTCAAAGCTTCATCAATGGAGTCTCAAGATTGTCATCTATCCCATTCTTCTCTAACCAATACCTGTTTCAAGTGCGGAGGACCCACCGCCGCTGCTCCGCCGCCGTTTTCCTCCTCAGAAAACTCTCCGCCGCCGTCCTACGTCCCCATCAGAGCTCCGGCTATCAACCTTCCGCCCAATTTCAATTCCAGCCGAGCAATAATCCTCGCTCCTGTTCCTCGCTCCCAAGAGGTCCCTCTCGTCTCTCCTCCTTATCATTTCCAGATCCCCTCCAAGAAAATCCAGTCTCCCGACGATATCCGGCGATTCCACGAATCTAATTCCGGTCAGAACTTCCTCGGATATGTTGTCGCACTCTCCGAATCTATTCGCGGCCGCAAAATATCCGATCCGTGCTACCAGTCCGATACTATTAACTCTTTATTAGCCATCCTGCAAACCCTAATTCAATGGGTCGACGAAATCCCCCCCGCGCAACAAGCTTCTCGGTACGGTAATCTCTCTTACAGAACATGGCACGATCGTTTGGAAGAAAACAGCGAATCTCTCATGTTCCAATTTCTCCCTGAGGATCTCCGATCTGCTACGATCGAAATTGTTCCCTATTTCACCGATAGCTTCGGAAATTCGAGCCGTATTGATTACGGAACTGGCCATGAAACAAATTTTGCAGCCTGGTTGTATTGCTTGACTAGGCTGGGACTAATTAGAGAAGAAGATTACCAAGCTGTGGTTGCTAGAGTGTTCGTAACGTATCTTGACCTGATGAGGAAATTGCAATTAGTTTATTGTTTGGAGCCTGCAGGATCTCACGGGGTTTGGGGTCTCGATGATTACCATTTCCTACCTTTCATCTTTGGATCATCACAGTTGATAGACCATAAGTATATGAAGCCTAAGTCGATTCATAATCAAGATATAATAGATAATTTCTCCGGTGAATATCTCTATCTTTCGTGCATCTCATTCATAAAGAAGGTGAAGAAGGGTCCATTTTCGGAGCACTCGCCATTGCTGGATGATATAAGTGGGGTGCCTACTTGGAACAAAGTCAATAGCGGAATGCTGAAGATGTATAAAGTAGAGGTCTTGGAGAAAGTTCCCATTATGCAGCATTTTCTGTTTGGCTGGCTAATCAAATGGTATGAGCCTTGTTTTTATGGTGCTTTATGAAGGATGGTAGTTTAGTTGCTAGTACTATGATACTAAGTGATTTCTTTGTAAATTAACTTGTAGTGTTTGTTGTGATCTTTCGACAAATACATAGAATTTCGGGGCATTATTGATTATTAAATCCTATAGATGACTTCTCATTCGTATGAAGCGTTCAAGAGAGTTGAAAATAAGGGAAAAAAAGAAATAATTCTCATAGAATACATTTGCTGGAGGTCTCCTAGTTTGTCTAGAGTATGAACGTGTGTGCATTGGATGGAAAACCATGGCTGTTTAATTATGACTTTGTTCATTGAAATGATGATTCCACACAAAATTAACTTTCTTTTATCACTCAGCTTTTTCATCTGCCCTGTGCTACAATGGTTATGAATTTCGAGGTGTCGATGGTTGTTAATATCTATAGATGATTTCTGATAGTGTCCAAGTGAGTAGAAAATATGAGAAATGAAGAAATAATTCTTTTAAAAAACATTTGCTCGTGGTCTAAAGTTTATGTAAACATGGCTGTTTAATTATGACTTTGTTTATTGAAATGATTCCACACAATTTAACTTTCTTGTAGCACTCGGCTCGTCCGATCTTCCCTGTTTTAATGTCATATTGGAATTGTCAAAATGTACCTGTATATTGCAATTTTTCTCCTTTTATTAATGTTTTGACCCCATAAGCTCTCATATAAAAGTATGACTTGTTGTGAGCTGATTCACAGCTCTCTTCGAGCGATTCTATCTATCGAAGTTGATTCATGCTTGGATGATTCGAAAAGTTTTAACTTTTCAAGTTGATTCATGCTTGGATGTTTTTGCTAAATTAATCAATAATGAGCTCAACTGGATGGTTCTTCTGGACAAAATCAAGTTCTAGATTTAGCCATTTGAGATGAAGATCAACAACATTCTTAGAACATTTCCTGTCTTCCTCTATCCAGCACTGAAATAGCTTTTGATTTTTGTAATTTATTCAAATTTTTTGATTATTTTGGCTGTAACTTTTATCTTTGATTTCTGTTTTGCAGGGAGTAGAAAGAGGAATTCTTGATTTCGGTGTAGATAATGATGTGTTGAAGAATATGGAAAATGAGGAGAGTGAAATTACATTTAAATGTTCTTGAAACCGACTAGGTTAAACTGTTGTTTCTCCCTCTTTTCAACTTCTAGTTTGCATTCAAGGGTTTGTAGCCCTGAAAAATACATCCATGAATTTTGATTTTATGCTCTGTTATGCAAACTTGAGTTCAGCTGCAAACCTATCAATTAAATTATGGGTAAAATGCTAAATTGACTTCCTACTACACCATATATCAGTTGTCTTTTTAATTTTTTAATTAAAAAAAATGTTTTTATTAACCAAATATTATCAAAATTTAAATTTTTTTTATCACGTATCTGCAATAATATAAGATAATATTCTAGAATTTTGTAAATTCAACGATGATAAAATTTATTATAATTTTTTAAAAATAAAAATGAAAAAAAATTTAAAATACTTACGTCAATAATAAATTTTACAAATTTAAAGATAACTCTCACGTTGATGCATTATTATATTGTAAAACTATTTGAAAAAAAATCGAATTAAAATCAAATACGAGTGGGTTTAATTTTTAGTTTGATCAGATTTGGCAACTCTAACGAGTGATCAAAAATTGATTTTAAAAAACATAACAACCTTTTTTTATTAGACGACTCAGTTAAAAAATGTAACAAGAGAAGATTAATGCAAGCTGTGCTAAATTTAACAGTGCAACACAGAGAAATCATAGACCAAACAAATAGAATTTTTCAAAAAAAAAAAAAAATTGATCCATTAAATGCGGGACGAAAGTTTGGCATTCTTAAGATTTTTTCATCATGCAAATCACGGCGTGCTTTTTTGATTTACATATGATGCCTCGAAATCATGAGGGCAAAGTTATGGTTTTGGAAAGTTTTAATACAAAATATTTATACTAAATATGACTTTTAATACTTTTCGATTACATTTAGAAAAAAATATTAAAAAAAAAAATGCGGATCTTGATCCGAATCCGAATCCGAATTCTTAGCCGTAAAGATTGGAAACTAATATAATAAATAATCATGAAACCCTTTGTCGAGTCTGAACTTCCAACCCTAAAAACCTCGTCTTTTTGCTTCTTCTTCTTCTGAACCTGTTTCTCTCTCTGAATCGCCCCCAACTCACAGGTGAGGCTCTCTCTCTCTCTCTCTAGATTCATGTTTCTGACTTCTGAGATTCGATAAAGCTGTGGCTTTGAGTTTCAATGGTGGTTTTTGTATTTGTGTTCTGAACAGCGAAGTCCGACCGCTTGCTAAGATGGACGGCGCCGGCGATTCGGGGCGGTGGAGCGAGTTAGCCCCCGAGGTGTTGGGGATCATCTTCGACCGTCTCTCGTTCGAAGAGAAACTCACCGTCCTCCCTTCGGTCTGCAAATCATGGAGGATTGTTCTGATGGGCCCCTACTGTTGGCGAGATTTAGACATCGAGGAATGGAGTAGAAACCGCTTGCCTCACCACGTTGATCGGATGCTTCGAACGCTGATCGACCGGAGCGGGTCGGTCTCCGTTCTCTGCGTTTCCGGCCTCCAAAGCCATGCCAGCTTCGCCCTAATCGCACAAAAGTACGAAAAAATTCTTCATCTTCCTCTCTTCAATTACGATTATCGATGCCCTAAAATTCACGATTTCTGATTCCGAATCCTACAATCTTTTTTCTGCAAGTGCCGGATCTCTCCAGACTCTCCGACTCCAAAGAAGCAGCTTGACGGATTCGATCGCAGAACACCTTGGCCAGAGCCTCCAGAGATTGTCGTCTCTGGACCTCAGCTACTGCCGGGAAATCGGCGCCGAAGCAATAGCAAAGATCGGACGAAACTGCAAATTTCTGGTCAAGTTTTGCCGGAACGTGGACCCGTTCGTGAATACATCCACAGAGTTCACGCNCATAGGAAAAAATTTAAATAAGGACGTAACTCTAAAATTAGCGTGTAAAATAACATTATTATAACATTGCTCTAATTTTTACTCGAATAAAGACCAACCATGGTCAAACAAGATGGATCAGCCAAACCATGGTTAGTTAATCCATAATTCATTCAATTTCCAAAAGCTTCTAATTTGAAAATTTATGAGTTTTCGTACCAGATTTCCTCTTCGGGTGCTAAAATAATTGCTTCAAGAAATACACTCCATAAACCGTCGTGGGTAAGATTCGACGACGAAGAATTACAGTCACAACCCCTACAAAGTTACTCCCTTGGCCTTCGAAAGTGAGAAGAACGGGGAAGAAAACGATGGGTTTGCTCAAAAAGTCGGTGGTGGCCATGGCCAACTGAGCTTTACGGAGGTCTAGTCAGCCATTTTCGCCACTGGGTTGAAGCTTTTTGGGGAAGAAATGGTGAAGCGTAGGTGGGCCATTCTGGTTTTGCTGCGGCGGTTGCTAATGTGCGCCGTTTGCTCAGTTGCGCTCGTGGCTTTGCTCTCTGCTCACTTGCCCCTTTTCCTCTCTTCTCGATTACTCGACTTGTCTCAACCTCATACGCTTCCCTCGGTAGCTCTTCTTCGCCATTGTTTTTTCTTTATTTTCTTCTTTTCCCCTAATTTTATTGCAGTTAGCATTTTACTGGTTTTCTGTTCCGATTGATGAACTATCTAGAGTAATTTCTTGGTTTGATTCGATTGAAAGTTTTGTTCTTTGGATTTCTTGTTCTTGTTCTGTGTTTGTTCGATCGATTTTAAGCTTTTGATATCGATTTTATCAGTCGAAGAACTAAGAAGAGTCTTCTTGTTGTCGATTGAACTTCTTTTTATTTTGTTTAATTCTTAATTTATGCAGCAACGTGAATTCAAATACCAGAGACTGAATGCCCAACAGAGCTGGACTAGAGAGCTTCCTCCCCCGCATTTGTTTAATTTCTCTCCTCGCAAGGTTTACTACAAATAACTTTTGAATTCATTGTTCATTATAGACTTATAATCAGTAGAGTATTAAAGAGTAGCATAGATTTAGAAATTATTTGTCTTCGATGTTTTGACGTCTTAAGATTCGCCAGTTGAATGTTTCAAGATCCATGTCGGATCGAGACAAGCTATGGAAACCTCCATCGAGCCGAGACTTTGTTCCTTGTGTGGAGCCTAGTTCTAATTATACACGTGAGGGGAAGTTTTGATATATTATTTAGCTTCTATGAAACTCTTTGAGACCATTATTGTAATTTGATTTTTGTTTATTTAGCTCCAGGAAAGTCGAGGGGCTATCTTCTTGTTTATACTAATGGAGGGCTCAACCAGATGAGAGCAGGGGTCTGTTTCTTCAATCAACTTGAACTTGTTGCAATCTTCATTATTCGTACTGTTAAATTTTTTTCTTTGAAGCTCAAAATCGTGTGGTTTTCGTTTCTGGGGGCATAATATTATCGAGTATCACTTGAACTTATTATGATCTTCTTTATTCGTACTGTTAAAAGTTTTTCTTTGAAGCTGAAAATCGTGTGATTTTTGTTTCTATGGGCATAATAATATCGAGTATCTTAATAATTACTAGCCGAAAAGATTTAGAAAATTACACGGAGTATGATTTTATTAGACTTTTTTGTTATATGCAATTCAATGGAGACGTTTGATCAGTAAAATTAAAAAAAATATGTATAATTTTTTTCATATACTGCAGGCTTTCTCCAATGGTGAAAAGGGTTTGTAGCCTTATATGATTATCCAACTCTATTGTCCTGACAGAGTTAATCGTAGTTATTTTTTTATCAAAAGTGTCTATCCATAATCACAGTTATTTTTTTATATTATGTTACAAGATTAGTTATTTTGTACTCAAGAATGTTTTCAACATTTGAAATGTAGATCTGTGACATGGTTTCCGTAGCCCGGATCATCAATGCTACTCTTGTAATTCCCGAACTCGATAAGCAGTCATTTTGGCTCGACACTAGGTTTGGTTTTTTTACCAGCACTTAGGTTCTGTTCGAAATCTTTGAACAGCATTCATAAATTCCTTTGATTTGCTTAATCTGCAGCAATTTCTCAGATGTTTTTGACGAGGAATATTTTATCTACTCTCTAGCCAATGATGTTAGAGTTATTAGAAAATTGCCCGAAAAACTTTCTAATGCTCCCAAAACTGTTAAGCATTTTAGAAGCTGGTCGGGTTTGGAATACTATAGAGACGAGATAACAACCTTGTGGAATGAATATAAGGTATTTTGTGCAAATGTTTCGATGTAAGTACTCGTATAAATTTGAATGAATAATCATGTTTGGATTTTATTTTAGGTTATTCGAGCTGCGAAATCTGATTCTCGTGTGGCGAATAACAATCTTCCATCCGATATACAGAAGTTGAGGTGTAGGGCTTGCTACGATGCCCTTCGTTTTGCACCTCGAATCGAAGCTATGGGAAAAGTAAGTCACTATAATCAAACCGGTTTTTTGTTAAATCGGAAGTGACCCTTTTTATATTTTCTATTGATTAATCATTCATATTTCTCAATAATGTTACAGTTGTTAGTCGATAGGATGAGGTCGTATGGTCCCTATATTGCTCTCCATTTACGATACGAGAAAGATATGCTGGCATTTAGTGGATGTACCCATGGCTTATCTTCGGTTGAAGCCGATGAGCTAACTATGATCAGGTACGACTTTTGTTTGTTCATCTTCTTTGGTTCTGTGATTTGATTTGTAATTTTTCTTATTAGACAGAACACTTCATATTGGAAAGTGAAGGAGATCAATCCTTTGGAACAAAGATCGAAAGGATTTTGCCCGTTAACCCCGACCGAGGTTGGATTATTTCTTAGCGCTCTCGGCTATCCAAAAAATACACCGATTTATATTGCGGCCGGAGAAATCTACGGGGGTAGTTCTCATATGACTGAGTTGAGATCGCGCTATCCGTTATTGATGAGCAAGGTAAAAAGCTTTTGATTTGGCATTTTCGGAAAAGTTCACCGTATACTTTGATAACAGACAATTTTGTTTGTCAAAGAAGTACATATAAATCCTCATAGTATTCATTGGAGTGTTCTATTTTTTATGTTTCTCTAAATTATGGGAGAAAAATTTGCTTTTTATGCTAAATTGTACCATGATTTTTTTAGTGGGTAGTGCTAAATTTACATCTTTAGCATATATTCTTATTGTACAAGATAATGTGTCGGGTTATGATTGATTTAGTTAAAATTTATTTAATACTTTATAATTAAAAATAATTATTTATTATACCTATCAAGTTTGATATGTCAGCATGTATAATAAAAAAAATATTAAGAAGGTAAACATAATATTACTCTTTTTTCTTTTTCTTCTATTTTCCACAACTAATTTGTTGCATGCATGTCGATTTGTTTTTTCTTCCCTCGCTTCATAGGAGAAGTTAGCGTCGTTAGAAGAGCTTGAGCCATTTACGAGCCATGGATCTCAGATGGCGGCGCTTGATTACATTGTATCGGTTGAAAGTGACGTCTTTCTTCCGTCGTATTCGGGCAACATGGCTAGAGCGGTAGAAGGCCACAGACGTTTTCTCGGTCATCGGAAGACAATATCTCCGGACAGGCAAGACAACATCTTATAATCATGTTTCACTTGCCATTTATGGTTAAAATTGGTTGTCTTTTGCAGGAAAGCTCTGGTTCGTTTGTTCGACAAGCTCGAGCACGGCACGATGAAAGAAGGGAAAAATTTAGTGAACCGAATTATCGAAATACACCGAAAAAGGTAGATGCTTTTCAAGAAACAATTTCTGGGTTTTGATAAATTCAATATAAAGACTGATCGTGATTGGATGAATTAGGCAAGGATCGGCGAGAAAGAGAAGAGGCCCGGTTTCCGGGACAAAGGGGATGGACAGGTTTCGGTCCGAGGAAGCGTTTTATGTAAATCCATTGCCGGATTGTTTGTGCAGAGAAGAACTGCCAACTCAGACACTTCGTTTCGGTCCCAATGGGTAGATGAGGTGATTTTTTCGGTAATTGAATGAATTTTACTATCGATTGGTCCTCGAGTAGATCGGGTAGTGTATAGAATTGGAGATTTTGGGTGATGGGTATTGATTGGCCGGTCTCGAGAAGTTTTGATGCTAGTATTTGATTCATTCAATGGGAATAAGTAGAATTAGTGCTCTCATTATGTCTATTCTTCTGAACCCTAATTGGTTGTAGCAAATATTTAGAATTCATTTTGAGTATCAATTAATTAGTTAAAAAGCTACCTGTTTCATTCGAAACTGAATAGATCATTATCAGCATTCAATGCCAAATTCAGGATTCAGCACCTCCCTCGAATGGATCTGACAACACAGTTAGAATGCTAGCATTGGTAGTTCCAATAATCATGGAGCATAATTGAAATATTCTCATTAAGGAAGAATTATAAAGGCTTATCATACATTACATATATAATAAGCCAATTCATAAAGAAAATACTCCTCTGTGAGACAAGGAATTGGAAGAGCAAATAAAGGGAAGAAAACTTGTACGTTCACATTCCAGACACAATGATAAGAATTTCCTCAGAATTCAGCGCAACACACAATTTAAGAACAAGTACCTTCTCCATAAGAAAACATATAAAGGAGAAGTTCAACCCTAGTTGTGTTTGTTGTCTCTATTGTTCACCATCTTGCTTTGGAGTTTCTTTTATCTCCTCTGCCCCATCATCCTAAATTGAATGGAAATCAAAGTACTCAGAACGCCAATTCCAATAATTATGGCCATGAATTTTAAAAAAGAAAATTTTACTACCCACCTGCATATCAGATGTCCACAAAGTGAGGTTATCGCGAAGAAGTTGCATGATCAAAGTGCTATCCTTGTATGATTCCTCACCAAGAGTGTCAAGCTCAGTGATTGCCTCATCAAAAGCCTGTTCAATACATGAAGCCGGTAAATTTGAAACAATCTTTCAAACTACAGGAAAGTGATGATACACCAGAGCACCCATTTCACCGACGGTTTTCAAAACATTTAGAAAATCCTCAACAGTAGGACTTGAATATTGCATAAACATCTTAAAAATCGATACAAAGTGATACCTTCAGGTGCCATATAAACATAAATCGATAATGCATCGAAAAAAAAATGATATGTGCGTAGATAAAGTTCCTAACCTGTTTAGCAAGACTACAAGCACGATCAGGGGAGTTCAGGATCTCATAGTAAAACACAGAGAAGTTAAGAGCCAGTCCAAGTCGGATAGGATGGGTAGGAGCCAATTCCGCATTTGCAATATCCTGTTGAAATAAAAATAATAAAATAGCTGCAAAACTCTAGCAAAGATTTGCATCCTATTAAAAGCAAAACATAGTTTACAAGGCCACATTATACACATTTCGAGTTATTTATAAGTTATATATACGAATCAGGGATGTATCTACAAAGGAATGCAGAAATGTTGAAAACTATCGCTGAAAATATAATAGTCAGGAAGAAGCATCGGAAATTACAATGATGACAAAAAAATTAAAAGTACAATCAACGCCATAAACTTAAAAATGAAACTCATACGAAAAAAAATAAGCTTGATAAGAGACAACAAAGGTAGTGAGAAGATGTAGTTATTTTCGCGGAGAAATCATTGTAGAACGACAAAGTGCAAAGATCTCGTGTCTTTTTTCATAGTTGGAGAAACTATCTTGAAAAATAATTAGAGAGTGGCGATATCAACTTAAATAGAGCCTTATCAGACAAGATCCATGTTTATGCAATGTAAAGGAACGATATAAAAATTATGAAGCAGAATCAGGGAGTAAACCTGAGCTGATTTGTAAGCAGTGAGCGTACTCTCAGCGGCTTCTTTACGCTCGGCTCCGGTTCTGAACTCAGCCAAGTATCTATGGTAGTCACCTTTCATTTTGAGGTAAAAGACCTTGGAATCTCCAGCAGAAGCCGACGGGATGAGACGGGAGTCAAGCAGCTTGAGAATACCGTCGCAGATTTTGGAAAGCTCACTCTCGATCTTAGATCTGTAGTCACGGATCACAGCGACATGATCATCGTTGCCACGGCTTTCCTCTTTCTGTTCGATGGAGGAAATAATGCGCCAGGAAGCCCTACGTGCTCCAATCACATTCTTGTAAGCAACAGAAAGAAGGTTTCTCTCTTCAACCGTGAGCTCTTCCTTGTCAGAAGAGCTCGACACTTTCTCCATGAACTCGACCATCTCTTCGTAGCGCTCCGCCTGCTCTGCAAGCTTCGCCATGTACACGAACTCCTCGCGAGGTGAGAGTGAAACCGCCATTGCCAAAGCCTAGGTTTAGATCTAGATCTTTGCCTTGAAACGCAGAGAAGATCAAAGAGGAAGAAGAAAACGAGACAGGGAATGGAGAGAAATTGAGGTTTGGCCTTCTTTTGTGCGTGGGTTGAGCGATAATTGCGATGGAGCGTAGAGCAATTTAATGGATGAATACCAGCCGTTGGATCTGAATAATCAATCTGCGGTTCTCTATTGCCTACTGCTACGACCGTACAAATCCCAGCTGGCATATATTGTTAAAATTTAAAATATAATAAAAGGGGGAGCACATGTGATTGGCTGTCCCATTGCCAGCTCATTTGTGATTCTCCTCATCAACGATTCCCAAAACGCGTCCACTGTTTTACTATACTCCCGTCCGTACTTGATTTTTGTTATTTTCTTCACATTTTGTCGCGCTTAAACTATATAAATGTTCTTCAACTATATTTAATCCACCCTCTAATATTTTTCAAACCTAGATAAAAGCAAATCTTCCGTGCTAAGCATCCTCTCTATTTGACTTTTTATCACTTGGTCAAATTCCTTAAGATCTAATTCAAAATAACGGGTTGCATGTTTGGTTCGATCCTCAATCTGGAATAAGTTTGTTGAACTGCATGTCCAGATAACAGGAATTGGAACCACCATAACTTAGTTTAGGAACCTACCAAGAACAAATCGTGTTCGAATCGATTCCAAATTGTATAAAACTTTGGGATTTTTTATTGTATTTTTGTTAGATTTTTGAACTTGGTTTTGGTACAAGTTTTGTTTGGGTCTGGTTTTAACCATATTTGATTATGCCTAGCCATGTTTGGTTGACTTTTTGATCCAACCTCTGTTCGTTTTTCTGGTTTTTTACCCCAAAATTGTGATTAGAGTGTGAAATGTAATTTTGGGAGGAATTGAAACTAAATCTAGTTAGAATTTCTTACTATACCCGTATGCCTAGGGGTAGAACATCTAGTTGGCTTTTGATATAAAATACATATGATTCAATTGCATATTGATCTAATCTCAATCTAACCTACAATTTTAGCTGGGTTTTTGTTCGAGTTTACATTCAATTTTCTAAAATTCTAGCTAGCAGATTATAAATTTAAATTAACTAAAATTTAATTATTTATTTATAAATTTGAATTTGATGGTTTAACCAATCTAATACGACAAGTTAATTATTGTAAAATTGGATGTGAATTCAATCAGATGATATATTCGATATAATCTAAATATAACCCAAAACTTCGGATTGAGATGAAATCATTTTTTAAAATGAAAAATCGATCATGTCTAACACATATTGTCGATTTGGATCGTTTTGACAGGTCGATCTGATCCGAATGATACCCCTGTGAATGATCCGCATAATTCAATCCAAACTAAAAAATTTAGGCGAGATCTAGTCACGAACATTATACCAATGCGCTGTGACTTGAAAAGCGATAGCTTTCTAGTTGGATATGTTCTAAAATTGGAAAACTCGCAATGTTTGATATGTTCTAAAATTGGATAACTCACATGTGATTTTAGCAAACGAGGTTCAACAAAACACGTCAAATCTTGCAAAATGGGGCGCGTCTACATGACCAATCACGCCGGCCGGGATTTGGCACGTAGCCGCCGCCGTCGGTGGTCTGTGGCTCAAAAGGTCAACAAATCTCTGTCTGTCATCGCATTCCGACACGTTTAGAACACCAACTCGACCACGCGCCGCCACTCGCTTTACTGCAGTCAATCGCCTCCTTCGCTTTCGCTCCACTCGGTGGCCCAAACCTTAAAAGCTCTCTGGCTCTCCAGTGCTTCGTTTTCTCGCTCTTATCCGGCCAAGCCTTGCTCAAAATTCGAAAAGAAATAGCGTCGATTAGCCGGAACTCGGAGATTCCGGCGAACTGCGTCGGCGACGGCGAGTTTAATCAGAGCTTTCTTCTTTTGGGAAATGGAGCGTTACGAGATCGTTAAAAATATTGGGTCTGGAAATTTTGGAGTAGCTAAGCTCGTGAAAGACAAGAGGACCAAAGAACTTTATGCTGTCAAGTTCATAGAGAGAGGCCAAAAGGTCTGTTCTTCTAGCTCAAAATACCCCTCTTTGAAGCTCAAATTTTCTCTATTTTAGAATCTGGGTCTTCTTTTAATTCGATTTTCTCTGTATTATCTTCAATTTTTCATGCTGGATTTGCAGATTGATGAACATGTACAGAGAGAAATCATGAATCACAGGTCATTAAAGCATCCTAATATCGTGAGATTCAAGGAGGTTTCATTCTAAGATCTCTCTAAATCTGTAAATTTCTGCTCTATTTTCACTAAAACTTGTTCAGTTTTTAAGATTTTGTTGGTGTTTCTTGATCAGGTCCTCTTGACACCAACTCATCTAGCCATAGTTATGGAGTACGCTGCAGGTGGAGAGCTTTTCGAGCGAATTTGCACTGCAGGTCGATTCAGCGAAGACGAGGTAAAATTACTCGATTTTTCACTCGATTAGTGCTCGAATAGCGAATATCGAACTGGGATTGAATCGCTTATTGCTGTAAATTTCGCATCAGGCCAGGTTCTTCTTTCAGCAATTGATTTCTGGAGTTAGCTATTGTCATTCAATGGTAAAAAGCTTAGCTCTTTAGTTTCATGTGCTCTAAAATGTTATCTAATTTGAAGGATTTCTTGTTTTGTTTAGCAAATTTGTCATCGAGATCTCAAGCTCGAAAACACGTTGTTAGATGGCAGCGCCGCGCCCCGGGTTAAAATTTGTGATTTCGGATACTCCAAGGTAAGGTTTTTCGATAATTCAGATGTGTTTTTGCTCTCGTTTCATTTATATATGTAAAGATAGTTCATCTTGTTTCGGCTAGTCGGCGGTTTTTCATTCTCAACCGAAATCTACTGTCGGGACGCCTGCTTACATTGCCCCGGAAGTGTTGTCGAAAAAAGAGTATGATGGGAAGGTAATGAACAAACACCGGTTTTAGATTCCCCTTTATGTGTCCGAATTTCGGTTCTAAACATCCTCGAAAACACAACAGATTGCAGATGTTTGGTCGTGCGGAGTGACGCTTTACGTGATGCTAATCGGGGCATATCCGTTCGAAGATCCGGAAGATCCTAGAAACTTCCGAAAAACAATCGGGGTAAATCTTTGATCACTTCCAAATCTACATAGAAGACATTGTTTTTAATCGGAAAAACGTTCCATAACGGTTTTAAAACTATTACGGCAGAGGATACTCAGCGTGCACTATTCGATCCCGGATTACGTGCGTGTCTCGACCGAATGCAAGCATCTTCTATCTCAAATATTTGTGGCAAGCCCTGATAAGGTAAACCGAAAGATCTCAACGATCATTTCAATATATGGCGATGAAATTTGATAAAAAAATTCGATAAAACACGCGTTTTTATCGATCTTCGGCGCAGAGAATAACGATACCGGAGATAAGACGGCATCCGTGGTTCTTGAAGAACTTGCCGGCTGAGCTGGCGGAAGGAGGAGCCTGGGAGAGCACCGAGGTAAACGAGCCTTCGCAGAGCACCGAAGAGGTTGTTTTGATAATACAAGAGGCGAGGAAAGCCGGGCACGTGCCTAAGCTCGGGGGGCTGCTGCTTGGCTCCGGGAGCATGGACCTTGATGACGTGGATGCCGATCTCGATGACGTGGAAACTAGCGGGGAGTTTGTGTGTCGCGTTTGAGTTTATACGATTTTACCGTGCTTATGAATTTAAACTCTGGGTCGGCTTCCGGACTCGGGTTCGAGTCCTGGTTCGGTTAATTTTTTTTTCGGGATTTCGATATGGATCTTTAGCTTCTCGGGTCATGAAATATTATAATTGTTTAATATCAATTATTTGTGTTTAGTGAACGTCAGTCTTTACAAAATATTAATTATATGAAATTAGTATAATTATAAAATTATATAAACTTTCATTAAATTTAATATTAATACAATATTAAATTTTTATCTTCTTCATTCCATTAAATTTTGTAAACATAATTTTAATTATGTGATTTCTTTGTCTTTTATTTAACCTTAAAATAAAAATATGATGAGTTAATATTTTTTAAATTAATTAATTTTAAAAATAAATCATCTCATATGATTATTTAGATTTTTTAATAATTTTATTAGGTTTAAGATATTTATTTATGAAAATAATTAGAATTATACGCGTCAAATATTACTAAAATTATAATAATTAACTGAGGTATTATGGGCTGGGCTGATCAAGAAACTACATAAAAGGCCCATAGGCCCATTAGAATAAGAAATTATATAAGCTCGAACGTTTTGTGTTGCAGAACCCTAAGGAGAGATAAAAGTGAAGCTCTAGCTCGCTGTAGCCGCCGATCCTGCTCCGTCCTCATTGACCGAAGATGAAGGTTCTTCTTATACTTCTTTCGATTTTCGTCGTTCAAAACTATTTTTCTTTTTCCTGCTAATGGCAATAATCTATGTGTTTGTTAATTTCAGTTCAACATAGCCAACCCCACTACGGGATGCCAAAAGAAGGTCGAGATTGATGATGACCAGAAGCTGTTAGTTTTCTAATCCACATGATTATGAAGAGTTTTTTGTTTGTTTGCTTGATTGATTAGCGTTTTGTGTTTGTTCATCTGAACTTGTGTATGTTAAGCACATCTACGATCCTGCCTTTGCTCAATGTTTAATTTGATTTCGTGTTTGTATCGATATTTTTGTCGTACATTGAAGGACTGACGAAATGTGGATGTATAGATCTGGTAGTATTAGTGCCATATTCCTAACGAGTACTTCGTCTCATTTCTATCAGTCTCTTACTTTGTATTAGTAACTTCGGTCTAAGATTTCAAAGCGATTTATTATATGAAAAGAATTATAAGAGTTAGTAAATATGAGATAAGAACTTTTTGAGAGGGTTCTAATATCTTGATCATTGTTATCTTAGAGTTCTTCTGCTAATATCTTGATAATTGTTATCCTGGATTATTCTGCTGTCATAATCTTATCATTTACTTTTTGCTAATAATTTTCAAATTGACCATGTTTGTTTTTAGTACGTTACCCTGTTGAACGTTTGTGCTGAATCGTTAGTCTTTATTTTGTGTCTTTTTATTAAATATGTTTCACATATATTACCTGTTCATTTCATGGCTTGTTAGGATCACTCTCTAGATCGCAATAAATTGATTTGAAATAATGAAAGGATTATGCAGCTTTTTAATTTACAAAATAAATTGTTTTTCTATAAATGTTTTACTGAAAATCTGGAACTAATTTATTCATTAATGTAACTAGTTTTTTTTTTGTTATTTCAGGCGTGCCTTTTTTGACAAAAGAATCTCACAGGAGGTCAGCGGAGATTCCCTTGGAGAGGTATGCCACATATCCTGTTAGTTTTTTACAACAGCTTTTATGGAACTCTGCTGAAGTAAATCATTTATTTCAGGAATTTAGGGGTTATGTTTTCAAGATTATGGGAGGCTGTGACAAACAAGGATTCCCGATGAAACAAGGAGTTTTGACACCTGGTCGTGTTCGGCTCTTGCTTCATCGAGGTTAGTCAATTCCTTTATTTAATTTAAACTGTGCAGACATTTTACTTGAAGTTTTGCTGTGCATCCTCAATGTTATCATATCATGCATAGTGTTTTTGATGGAATCATGAAGAATGTATCTAATTTTATTGAACAGGAACTCCTTGTTTCCGCGGATATGGTCGCCGCAATGGTGAGCGGAGAAGGAAGTCAGTGCGTGGTTGCATTGTGAGCCAGGACCTTTCTGTTCTTAACTTGGTAATAGTTAAGAAAGGTGAACATGATCTTCCTGGACTGACTGACACAGAGAAACCAAGAATGAGAGGTCCAAAGAGAGCATCAAAGATTCGCAAACTGTTCAATCTTTCCAAGGACGATGATGTTCGAAAGTATGTTAATACATACCGTAGAACCTTCACAACTAAGGCTGGTAAATATTGAGCTGTTTTATCGATCTTAATCCACTTTTATTTCCCTAGTTTTGCAATCTCTTTAATTCAATGGATTCTATGTGTTTACCAGGAAAGAAAGTCAGCAAAGCTCCTAAGATTCAGAGGTTGGTCACCCCATTGACTTTGCAGAGGAAGCGAGGAAGAATTGCGGAGAAGAAGAAGAGAATTGCGAAAGCAAAATCCGAGGCCCAGGAATATCAGAAGCTTCTTGCCTCGAGATTGAAGGAGCAAAGAGAACGAAGAAGTGAGAGCTTGGCTAAGAAAAGGTCCAGACTCTCAGCCGCTTCAAAGCCATCCATTGCAGCTTAAGATGGGGCCAATGATTGAGTGAGTGATTAGCATTTATTTTCGTTTGTTTTTTGTTGAAAATACTTTGTTGCTGACTCTGCTGTTGAATTTTGTCGGATGACATCCTCTTGATTTTGTGACCTAAGTTTTAGCATCTTTTAAGGTTGATTTCAACGCCTGCTTTGGTTTTAGTTTAAACTTGGTTAAATTATATAAAAAAATATTAGAGATGGTTAAGTTTGAATTGAATACGATTAAATTATGTTGTTCATTAGAGATTAAATCTTGTTACCGGAGTATGGAATTCCCAAATATTAGGATTGCTCGAACATTATAAATCTTTTTCAAGTTGTAGCATGGATGTATTGTTCTGTAGATGGATGTTATATTAAATTTGGATTTGAGGTCAAAAAAATATCTCAAAATTAAATAAAATTTGAAAAAATTAAAATAAAAAATATTTAAATTTAAAAACTAATGTTTAAATATTTAAATGTTCTTCGTTTCATGAGATTGTGCTTTTTCAATGTTTCAAGGTTTGTGTGTTTTATTTGGGAAGACTAAACATCTGTTGGGATTTTGGAATAATTAAACTAGCTCACACATGTAATTTATTATAATTTTTAATATGTTTTTTTTGTAATTAAATTAATTTAAATAATAAATAAATATTTTTTATTATTCATTAAATATATTTAAATTAATCTTATTATACGACAATATGTTAATAATTTGTTACCTCATCTACAAACATTACCGCATCGAAATAAATATTTTAAAATCGAATAAAATTTAATAAAATTAAAAAATAAAATTGTTTAAATTTAAAAACTAAATTCAAATTCGGATCTGTAACTCAAAGCTCAAGTCCATCGAGTCCGAGATCGACGGAGCAATAGTCCCAATCGACGATGATACCGAGTTTACTAGACAGAGTCGGCCCCCGAACGCGCACGTTAGGGAACATCTGCTTAACCTGCGCGCTCTCGAGGTGTATATCGATGCACACAGTCAGATCGATGAACTCGAGATGCGAACAATTGGTTAGAATTTTGATCAGAGTTCCAGTTCTCAAGTAACTCGAGGAAATCTCCAGGTGCTTCAGCTTCGGCATTGTGGCGGCTATGGCTTGTGCCTCTTCGTCCTGCGTGAACTCTGTGGATGTATTCACGAACGGGTCCACGTTCCGGCAAAACTTGACCAGAAATTTGCAGTTTCGTCCGATCTTTGCTATTGCTTCGGCGCCGATTTCCCGGCAGTAGCTGAGGTCCAGAGACGACAATCTCTGGAGGCTCTGGCCAAGGTGTTCTGCGATCGAATCCGTCAAGCTGCTTCTTTGGAGTCGGAGAGTCTGGAGAGATCCGGCACTTGCAGAAAAAAGATCGTAGGATTCGGAATCAGAAATCGTGAATTTTAGGGCATCGATAATCGTAATTGAAGAGAGGAAGATGAAGAATTTTTTCGTACTTTTGTGCGATTATGGCGAAGCTGGCATGGCTTTGGAGGCCGGAAACGCAGAGAACGGAGACCGACCCGCTCCGGTCGATCAGCGTTCGAAGCATCCGATCAACGTGGTGAGGCAAGCGGTTTCTACTCCATTCCTCGATGTCTAAATCTCGCCAACAGTAGGGGCCCATCAGAACAATCCTCCATGATTTGCAGACCGAAGGGAGGACGGTGAGTTTCTCTTCGAACGAGAGACGTTCGAAGATGATCCCCAACACTTCGGGGGCTAACTCGCTCCACCGCCCAGAATCGCCGGCGCCGTCCATCTTAGCAAGCGGTCGGACTTCTCTGTTCAGAACACAAATACAAAAATCACCATTGAAACTCAAAGCCACAGCTTTATCGAATCTCAGACATCAGAAACATGAATCTAGAGAGAGAGAGAGAGAGCCTCACCAGTGAGTTGGGGACGATTCAGAGAGAGAAACAGGTTCAGAAGAAGAAGAAGCAAAAATACGAGGTTTTTAGGGTTGGAGGTTCAGACTCGACGAAGGGTTTCATGATTATTTATTATATTAGTTTCCAATCTTTACGGCTAAGAATTCGGATTAGGATTCGGATTCGGATCAAGATCCGCATATTTTGCGGGTTGAAACCATAAATTGTTCTTCAATGGAAGGTCATATCCGTTTCTACCCTTAAAACGTAGTCGAAAAAGCTTACTAACTAAATGTAATGGAAAGATATTATAAGTCATATTAAGAAAATATATTTGGTGATTTTGTATTAAAACTTGGCAATACCGACTCAATCTAATGAGACTAGTCCTGTAAAATTAAATTTAAACCCAACTCGATCGCATATTCGATCATATCTGAATTCAACATAAAACTATAGGTTGATTTTGGTTTGAATTTATATCAATTATTTAAAATTAAAAACTGATCTAATCTGATACAAATAATCAGTTTGGGTCGAATTGAGGGTGATCCTATCTAATTGCCACTCTTAATTATATCATTGGGTTACATAATTTCATCGTATCTTTTTCATGTGAATGCAAATTAAGGTGTTCATAAGTACCAATTTTTTTATTAATGAAGAAATCATCCATTGAGCTGTCGCTTAATATGTCTAGCTCTCCAAACATAAACAACTGGAGAATCAAATCTTGAAGAAATATATGTTCATAGAACAAACAAGCGAGAATCAAATCAATGGAGCTGTTGTTTGATCAAATCAATGGAGCTTGATCTTCATCCATGGAGATTGATATTATGAACACAAAAACAAAAAAATCCAATCACGTTTCTCTACAGTCTCTGATCATCTCTTTCCTCCTCGATCTTCCGGTCAACCTCGACCAAATCCCATCTTTTGATTTCTGTCCACCACCTTCCTCGTATCCTCCAAATCTGGGCAAAAACACCATTGACGATCTACTTCGTGAGATTTTAGGTTTCCGTCTGTTCATCGTTAAGCCATGCAGTGGAGACGAGGAAGAAGAAGACATAGAAGACAGAGAAGAATAAGAAGACGACGACGAATCCGCCATTAATGGAGAGCTTCTTCTGAATGATTTTGTAGTACCAGTGGCGAGCTTAGAGAGCTTTTCAGTCAAACAAAGAGAGCAAACCCCCGGGGATTGCTTGTGTTTTCGGTGTTTTTTGCAGGTTTCAGACGGCCTGGTTGGCTTCTTCACCTTCTTCAAATCCGCCATTGTTTTCATAAACTATGAAGCTTTTTTCAGAATGAGTAGGGTTTTATAGAGAAGAAGAAGAAGAGGGACCCACTAGCGTATTTCCATGATAGTTAACTCCAGCTTCAGGGGATCTTCTCAAAATAGCTTCTTTGACGGGCTGTGATGAGAATTGAGAAGAACTAAACCAACGGCCATGATTGTTTCTTGGGGATTTTCTTTCTGTGGCGCGGCGTAGAGAATCTTGCGTCTTCTTCTTCTTCCTCACGATGAAAAAGGGTAGGCGTGGACACTTTCAGACGCCAAAAAGGAAGCCGATCCATGAAAAAAATAACATTTTTACAAATTAAAAATACTATTTTTCATCAAAATGATGAACAGTGACGAATTCAGAACACAGAATTGTTGAAACTTGTAGATTACAACAGCGGAAGGAAGTCAGAAAACACCGCAAAAGAAATCCACGAGGAGCTGGCGGCATTCATCAACTCCGGTGAACCTTCCGACTCGCCGGAATCCGGTTCTTTCACCGGCGAGAACCCGAGAAACAGAGAAAAGGGTCACTATTAAATGATCAACAGAGGGGTTTGAGCTGATTCCATCGAGCCAAACCCCTGCAAGCAAAACCAACGAGAACTATAACACCATGAACAGATCTTAGAGGTTTATTCTTAAACTCGAAAATGTATTTAGATAGTATTAGTCTTACTAAATTTCGCAAAAACCCTCGATTTCGATCACAAACATCAATCGAAGTGTCTTCTATTTTCGAAATCGATCATCATATAGAGATTGCGCGGAAAACCAAATGAGCAATTTCTCAAAAACCTTAAAATCTGCCTAATCAAGAACGACATAACTGGGCAATTTCTCAGGCACATCAAAATACCCGCCTGCACCAAGATCTTCGCTCATCATGCGCGACCGTATTGTTCGATTAAAGCTCGGAATTTTGAAATCGAAACACTTTTCTCCGGGCAGCCATAAAAACATGTAAAGACTTACATCCTATGTTTATTCCCCCCAATCGATATGAACTTTTGAGGCTATTTGGTAGACGACAGACGAGCTTTAATACCCTGCTCAAATGGATTTTCATGCTAACGAGCAAATTTATCTTCGATTATTTCTGCAGTTGACTTAAATTCTATGAACAATTATTTTTACAATTATGATATCAAACTTTCGTGTATAATTGACAATTTCGTGTAAGAATTTTTTGAAGCAGTCAATCATTCATCAGGAGAAGGAATTCTATGCACTGAAACTGAAACCGCGAACGCGCCTGAGGGTTCTTGGAAGAACAGGGTCGAAAAGTACGCTCAGGATTTTGATTTAAAAAAGAGAGAGATTGGGAGAGAGGTTATTTAAGAATTTTGTGCCAGCTAAATTGCAGCCATCTATATTGGTAATTCTGAAAAAAAAAAAGAATATTTTGGGGAAGAAGAAACGTGTCGAGACGAGGTTCGACAAATCTCACGTGGCACCCATGGACGAGACTCGCAATCCAATTCCCATATGACAGAAAGGTTCGCAAAAGTTCAAAACTTTTAATTACCCTTTTCTCTCTTTAAGTCTCTTCCGATTCACCGTCCCCAAAAATCTATGTTTTTCAGTTCTTGATCGTCTTTCGATTTCTGCATTTCCATTAGGGACCGTTTTGTTTTAGCTCAGCTCAAGTCAATCGGAGTTTTACAGGCTTCGAATATGCTTCGTTCCCCGAATCTCTGTAACTCAAGTGCTAATAAGCTTCCTTTATTTGCTTCTGCCTTTTCGAGAGATTCTATATTCATCGGAGGTTCACATGGCGTTGACATGGGGTAGATTGCATCTCTGTTTCCTCCATTGTCTGTTAGTTCCTCTAGTGCGAATGAATGATTGTAGTTTGATGGATTTATTACTGTTTTCTTTGCTCCGATTCAGCTTGAAGACAACAAAAACTTCTTGTAATTGAAATGATTTTATGTTTGTTGATGTAATCCTCATTTCCTCTGTCGAATTGAGTAATAGTAATGTCAAACTCTAGAATTTTTTATGTTTTTTTAGTTTGTTATTGTTATTGAGTTTCATATTTTTTTTGATGAGTTGTTATTATCAAATTCTCTGAAGCAAGACTTTGATTGTTATCTTTGTAGATTGAAGTCAAGCAGACAAGCATCAGTTTGTAACAGGCGAACCATTTCCAACAAGGCATGTTGACCATGGTGTAATTTTTGTCTGTCATTCTCTTGTTCTTGTTTTACTACTTTTATCTTCTCATTGCTGGGATATTGCAGGGAAGGGAACATGACCAAGTTCAGAGATTGAATGTTTATAGTCATCAATCTCCAACACAAGTACTTGAGGTATATGCTGATTTCATTCATCATAAACTACACATATTGTTGTTAAAATATACGAGGAATCGATAACATTTGGCAATACAGTTACGCGCTCGATAATAGAGATTCTTGAATCATTTTGATAGGCCCACTTATTCTAAGGTTATGTTATTTATTGAATATTTAGTTGGTAAGAGTATTTTTGTCATTTAATAAAGGAATAGAAATATAAATAAGGATAGTGATTAAGTTTAGAATTAGGCAGTTCGTCGTGTATCTCATTGGTTCTCTGACACATCGATTCTTTTCCTTTATTTTCTTTTCTTTCATTCTTTTCTTTTCATTGGTTGTAATTGCTAGAAGATTATAAATATTTGAGGTTGTATCATTGGTATCAGAGTGAAGTTCATTGTTTTCGAAAACCAAGATTCTAGAGGTTTTCAATGAGTTTGTAAATTTAGGAATTATTGCAATTTTGGGAAAACAGAGATTTTTAGGTTAGTGGCAAGAATTTGATTTACTTAATTTTCCATGTTTATTTATTGTTTTGGCATCATGAATTTTGGTATGAACTCATACTTCACATTTTTTTTTTTGTAAAATGCCATCACACTAGAATAGAATACTTTCAAGTAACAAATTCTGGTTCTCATATTGTTAAGATCGGATTCAAAGAGTTTACTCTGAGAACGAATAATCACTCATCTTCCAGTTATGAGGAGATAAAGATAGGAAAAGGAAGAAGAATAACTGAGAAATAATTTGGTTGATAATAATTGAAAACCAACCCTAGGGACTAACCCCCTTTAAATAGACGACAGACCTGACCTAATAGCAAAATTACCAAATAACCAACAGACTAATAAAAAGAAATAATATTGACTACGATCCTCGGCTCACGTATTGCTTTCCTGTGAAAGCGTCTATAACACATATTATGAATTATCCAATCTTTAGTCAACACAATTTTCATTTTTGTGTTTACTGTTTTATCGATTTTTTTTATTATGGTTAAAAATGTGCTTTTATAATATTTCTTTTATGGTTTAAAGTTACCATTTATCTGAAATATTAAGCAATTGAGCTGAAGTTTATTTTATTATCAATACCATTTCTTAACAATGATGTTTTGGCAAAACAGTATACCATTTCTTTAGATGATATACTGTATAATTTACAACTGGTATCATCTCGATTATCTTACTTGCTTACTGTTTGAAACAACAGGAAGAAACACGAGTCATCAAAAACTTTTCCAGGGCAAGCATTTCCATTAGGAGTATCTGAAATCGATGGTGGGATCAATTTTGCTATCTTCTCACAGCATTCGACCTTGGTCACACTTTGCTTATTTACTTTCTGATAGGTGCCGTCATTTTATCTTATCGATCATATTCACCTAAACCATTTTTTTTATTGTTACTTATCGAAAGAAGTATGATTTATCAGTTTATTTATTTTGTTTCAAAGCTGAAGTGATCCGAAGTTCATGCGTCTTTGAGTTTTATTAGGCAAATATGCATTTTTCAAAAATATAATTTTGTAATGTATAATCTCTTTGTGCTTTTTCTCATTATATGATTCAATTTAGTTTCTTATGAAAACATAGCAAATGTATTATGTTGCTACTGATTATCCTCAACTATATCTTGGTAGAATGGACGGGGAAATGACAGAGTTGGCTTTAGATCCTCATGAAAACAAAACTGGAGATATTTGGCACATTTGTCTCCAGGTTGGCTTTCTAATAGGTTGTTCAAATGTCAAATAAACCTCATTTTTTATATGATTGTTCTGTACTTTAAACATGAAAATCGCCCTTAAGGAACAGAAAGAATATAAAAAATGTCTGACATACTTATCCCTAATTTCTTGCCATATAAGACATCTATTTTACTCTAAATAGGGAAAAAAATTGCATCTAGAAGAACATATTACAAGAGAGATGAAGAACACATCTTAATAAGAAAGAACAACACTATGATAAAAGAGCCTAGTAGGGGTTTATCTTGTGGATTAATTCATGCACATACAACTTTTCTTGATAAAGATGCGGAGGCGATTTCTTTATTCTAAATGAGGTTATAAAAATATTTTTTTTTGAAGAATTAGATGTGAGCCGAGAAAGAAAATATTGAGAAGAAGTTTGTTGAATAATCATCTCACCATCTTATATCGATGAAAATTTCATGTCACATAAACGTGGGGTCAGGATGTATCTCGGAGAAAATTTTTATATGGCTATAAGATGGATGGGCCAAGAGGATGTAATGAGGGCCATCGATTCGACAACCATGTTATGCTTTTAGATCCTTATGCGAAGATTATAGAAGGTCGGCGATTCTTTGGAGATACTAATGACAAGTCCAAATTTCTTGGAACATATGTTTCAAATGAAGCATCCTTTGACTGGGGAAATGACTATAAGCTTCCAAATATACCCGAGGTTGTGTATGACTTAAACCATCTAGTTTATGTCATATTTCTGCTATGATTTTTAATTTAATATTTCCATATTTATTTGAAGAAAGATCTTGTTATTTATGAAATGAACCTTCGTGCATTCACTGCGGATGAATCAAGTAATTTGGACCCAAAAATAAGAGGCAGTTTTCTCGGTGTTATTGAAAAAGTAATGGTAGCTTATGACACGAATTGTCAATGCTTATAACCTAATTTTAAAAGAAGTATTTTGTTTTACTTTTCTATTTAAGATCCCACACCTCTTGGAACTTGGTATCAACGCAGTGGAGCTGTTGCCTATCTTTGAGTTTGATGAACTCGAGTTTCAAAGGCATCCTAACCCCAGAGATCACATGGTAAATCAACTCATATTTTCATCATTATCTTGCAAAAGTACTGATAATCATATTGCATGCATGATAATCTACCAAAACCAAAAGTATTTATTTTACATCTTACACGTAATTGAGACAATATTAATCGCTATTGCTAATTGATAATGTTGTCTAAGTTTTCCAAACCTATTCCTTTAATTTGGTTATCTCCAATTGGAGAGAAATCGTAAGAGATTCAATGATTGTTTCTTTAATAAATTAAGGACCATAAATATAATAAAATAGAAATAGAATTTGGGTAGACAGATTGTTTAGAGTCTCGAAGTTTCAAAATGTTGTGTATTTACATATTGTATCGTTATATATTGTGTTATGTAGTTCTACATTGCTTTAATAGTATGTTATTATTATTATTCGTATTAATTTTCAATGAATGCTATTTCATTTCAGTTAACATTGCAGCGTTAAATTATTATCTTGGCACTTTTTCGAGATCTCATTATCGTTCAGATCAATACATGGGTTATTCGACGATTAATTTCTTTGCTCCGATGAGTCGATATGCTAGTGATGGTGGAGCAGTCAATGCTTCCTTGGAATTTAAACAAATGGTGAAGGCCTTGCATGATGCCGGGACAGAGGTAATCATTTTTTTTTTCAAAATAAGTAGTTTAATTCATAGTATTTTGCAAAAAATTATTGTAATTAACCTTGTAGATATTTTCATTTTTTTATGTTTAAATTCCCTTTTCTTCCTGTAGGTCATCTTGGATGTGGTCTATAATCATACCAATGAGGCCGATGATGCCAACCCTTATCCTATATTTGACATGGTATGAACAGGTCTATTACATGATGGATTCAAGCGATGGCCAACTGCTTAACTTTTCAGGATGTGGTGAGTCATCTCGTTTCATTAGATCCATCTTTTATTTGTTCTATTCTATTTTTCTTTGTCATTCTTCGATTTGTGCATACTAGGAGTCCTATCAGATTCATACTCTATGCTAAGCCGAATGAAGTCATGTTGTTTGAAAATTTAATTGAACAAAGTCATGTTGTTTGAAAATTTAAATGAACTTAAATTCTAATCATGGTCGTTCAAATCCGCCATTATAGAATTTAATTGCCTCTAGTTCCTCTTTTCTATGAAATAGGTTTCGCTCATAACATCAATTCCTTTTGATTTTTAGGTAACACATTGAATTGTAACCATCCTGTGGTTATGGAACTCATTCTTGACAGCTTAAGACACTGGTATGAACTCAACTCATATAGAAATGCTCACAAATGTTGATATTATATATACAATAAAAAGTTGAATAAATTGCTTTATAGATTATTAAGAGAAATTTTATTTAAATTTAATCTTGGTGAACTAGACTCAGAATTTATTCAAATTTGTAGCTCCTTAATTAGTAGTCGACGACACGATGCAGGGTCAATGAATATCACGTAGACGGATTCAGATTTGATCTTGCTAGTGTTCTTTGTCGAGGAACCGATGGTGCTCCACTCAATGCTCCTCCGATTATTAGGGTAAAATAATTTGAAGGAATTAATCCCAAATATTTAAAAGAAAACCAAAAACATGCCAGTGTTGAAATCCAATAGCTTTTTTGTTCCTCTTCCATGGTTATACTTTAATTCCATTTAATGATTTAATTTTAATTAATAAAAATTGGTACTTATCGAAAGATGAATCTTTGATCTTTTTTCCTAGGCCATTGCTAAAGATTCTGTCTTGTCGAGGTGTAAACTAATTGCAGAACCCTGGGACTGTGGAGGTCTTTATCTTGTTGGGAGATTTCCAAATTGGGACAGGTGATTTTAGTTGTTTTTTTCCTTTTTATACCATTTTATTATTTATTTATTACTTTTATATCGTAACTCAAGAAGATGAAATCTTTCTTTCCGAAATCTAAATATAAGTGTTTGTATGAGATATTCTGTTTTGCAGGTGGGCCGAGTGGAATGGAATGTACCGAGACGATATAAGAAGATTCAAAAAGGTGAAGCTAAGTAATATATAGCTTTCCTTGGTAAAATATGCCATTGTTTTGAATATATTACATCGATAATATATCTTTCTCGCTTATGCTGTAATCGCAGGGTGATTGTAATATGAAAGGCAAATTTGCAACTCGAGTTTCCGGGTCTTCCGACCTTTACAAAGTATGAATATCTTCTAATCCTCATTAGGATTAGTGTTTAAATTATTATCTTCAGTGTTTTGATTCAAAAATTTTAATAGATTTGCTGATAATCTATTGAAAAGTTTTAATAGATTTGGAAAATAAGTTCTTATCATTGAAGATCACGTTTTTTCTACATGATCATCTGTAATTGACTATGTTCGATGAGAAAGTGACTATCTTTACCGTCACCAACATAGCAGTCTACAAATTGTCAAACTTGTCTTATCAGGAATTATTTTTCTCCCAAAATTGCTTAGTAGAAAGAAAAATATGGCTGAAATGAAGTTATTTTGACACCCTCTGCTGCCAAAATAACCACCTCCAATCCAATTATTTGTTTTTGCTGAAGGTGCCATAGCAGGTTTGTTTTGTGTTGGTTGAGAACAGATGGGTTCATCTTCTGCTCCCAATTGGGATTTGGATTTTCTTCCCATTCTTGAAATCTCTGCATTTATTTTTCATTCTCGTGAGAAATAGATGTTATGCCATTGCTTTTTCGGATCGTGCAGGTGAATAAGCGCAGGCCTTATCACAGCATAAACTTTGTCATTGCGCACGATGGTTTTACGCTACGAGATCTCATGTCGTACAATTTGAAGGTATTTTTTATATTTCTATGTTTCGTTCTTGCTAGAATTATAATTTATAAAAGCAGCATTTGACTCCATTCGATCGCTTTGTAGCACAACGATGCTAACGGAGAAGGCGGAAACGATGGAAGCAACGATAATTTCAGCTGGAATTCGGGTTTCGAAGGTGGTCTAAAACAATTCTCAGCAACTTTATTTTCGTCGTTTCAAATTATTGCAAAACGGTAAGATTTTGGGCATGAACAACAGACCAAATATCGACCGAGAGCATCAATAAACAAATCGAAAACTATCAAAACGTCATTTGATTTCAGTTTTTTTTTTCACAGGAGAAACTGATGATCCCGGTATCAATTCACTTCGATTGAGACAAATGAAAAACTTCCATTTGGCTCTAATGATATCTTTGGTGAATGATTTTCTGGAATTTCAGTTTACACTTTGGTGGCCAGCTTAGAATTTATTTGCTTATTTTACAGGGGTCGCCGATGATGCTGATGGGAGACGAATACCGACATACTCGATATGGAAATAATAACAGCTATGGGCATGATAGTGCTATAGGTCATTTCCAATGGGAGCAGGTATCTTTTTTTTTTAATAATGATTGGTTTAACTTTTTATCATATTTTTTATTATACGTCCTGGCGTGTCAAGTTGTAATTTGTGCAATAAATATTATAAATATTTTTTTAATTATTTATTAAATATACTTTGAATAGACTAATCACAGCTTGACACGTCAACGAGTGTAATAAGAAAATATGCTAAGAAAATAAACATAACATTATCGTTTATTTTGATAGTTTAATTGATCATCCCCATTAGATTTAATTCTAAGTCATTTACAGTCGGAGTTTCGGAGGAATGATCACTTCCGATTCTTCTCGGAAATAATAAAGTTTCGTCGAAGTCACGTTTTATTCAATCGGGAATCGTTTCTCGAGAAGGTAATGAATATTACGGAAGTGATTTGATCAAATTGTTCGTCTGAATTTACTTTCTCGTCGTTCATCGTTACATTTCTGCAGAATGACATTACTTGGCACGAAGACAATTGGGAGAATCCCGAGAGCAAATTTTTAGCGTTCACGTAAGCGATATCAAACGTATGCATTTGATCGATAAAATAAATTCCACCATGCGATTATTTCGTTCGTTCTTCAGGTTTCACGACAACTCCGAAGAAGATATATATTTGGCCTTCAATGCTCATGGCTAGTTCATCCGAGTCTCGATCCCGGCTCCGCCACCAAACCGAGCCTGGGTTCGTGTGGTTAGTTGTTCTTCTCCAAAATCGGTCAATCAGTTTTCCTACTTTTTTAACTTTTTAAAACACCACTAAAAGATTTTGGAGATCATTCGCCATCTCGGGTTTTAAATGCAGGTAGAAACAAATCTTCCATCCCCTCACGACTTCGTAGCTAACGGCGTATCGGGAATTAGAAGCACATACAACGTCGCTCCCTTTTCGTCAATTCTATTGAAGGAAAAGTTGAAAACTTAATAAAACTGCCGAAAATGCAGAAACTAAACGTAAACTTTCTTCCGAATCGAGCTCCACTTGTCGATAAAGATTTAGAGAAACATAGGTTGTTACTGGGGCGACATTTCTCGAATAAAGTTGTAATCTTATAGATTGAAAGATTAAAAGTTTCTTGCTGAGGATGTATACAGACATTAAAACCGAGCAATCAGACTCAATTTTTTGTGCAAATCGATGTTTCCTCGAGACATTAACTTATGTTAACGTTTTATATTTAGAGCTTTCTGTCACGCGAAGAATTCGATTTCTTCAAAAGAAAATCTCATCGAAAAAACCAGACAAAAAACAAACATCAAACAACATATACATACATATATATCACCAAATAGAAAGAGAAAAAAAAAGCACTGCCTCTTTCCCAGCTAAAGAAAGTATGAACTTTAAAAGAGAAGAAAAACAACCCTTAAAGCAAACCATCCCAGCAAAACCATGGCCATAAAACCCGAGAAACTCGACCTAGACGGTGAACCACTTGGAGCCGTAGATGTCGGGGTGGTGGTGGACGGTGGAGATGTGGCGGTGGACGGTGGAGATGTGCCGGTGGGTGGCGATCCGGATCCTGATCCCGATCCAACGGTTACCGAAAGCTTCATCCCACTATCGCAATGACCCATGACACTACAAATAAAATAACGAGTTCCGGTTTTCGTTAAATCGACCGAGGTCGAACCGCTGCTGTCCGTGCTGATCGAATTACTGGCCGTGCATGTTTTATAATCGCTTTCCGTCACTTCGTTCACCGTGTGTCCACCGAGATATTTGAACACTAACACAAAGAAAAACTCATTTTAAGACTCGAAAATTTCATTTCTTAAAAACACAATGTCGAGAATTTTGAACTCACATAGGGTATCCCCGACCGAGAAGGCTTTCCCATCGGTCCACGACGTATAGTCTTCGCCGCTCGTCCAGCCGGTAGTGTCTCCGACAGTGTAGACCGTGGCCGAGCACGGTAAAGCCGTAAAAAACACGACAAAAAACGAGCAGGCTATAACGATACAAGATCGAGCCATTGTGTTCGATAAATGAGCGAAAACAGTAGAGAAATCGAAAGCTTAAATAGACCTTAAAAGGCAAAAGCAAAGCTAATTTATTTTAGAATTGGCTGTAAAAGAAATCATTTTGGAGGTTGTTGAAGCTTGGTCCACTTAAATTCCGATTCATCGTTCCATCAAATAATGTTAGAATATTATGCTTTTCATCATATTAAATAATTTAATAAATAAAAATAAAATAAAATAAAATTTATTTTATGGTTCAACCTTTCCAATTAAATAATATGAGATAATATTTAACTCGGAGACTATGTAATTTAACACGTAATACTATGTTAAGGCAGTCTTCCGCGACTTATTTGAGTTAGTTTATGATTAAATTTTTAATCGAAAGATTAAAAGTACGTACAATATCGATACTCTATTTTTACGAGCAATTTAGATACAAATTTTTGGGTTGTTTTTGTACCCAAAAAGGCGAAATCTCTCGCCCTCAGGACCTTCACACTCTGACCCGACAGTTTGTGAGGAGGTTAAATCACGGTGACTCAACGGCTCAGAGATAGAAGACATTTAACTGATATCATATTGCATATCATTAATTTAAAATTTTAATTAATTACATGAATAAAAAGTATAAAATTAAAAATAAAAAAAGGTGGGTGTCGAACACATGAGCACCGAAAGTGACGAGCATGATCAAGTAGCTGCACCAACCAGCTACGACTTTTTCATCCGGGTCCCGTCTAAACGACGTCGTCAGAATGATCTTAATTATGACCTCATAAATCACAATATAAATAAAAAAAATTCATTTACAGAGAAGCCCAATGTGAAAGGCCCATGCACTTTTCCAGCTTTATCCCATGATTGATAAATATTCTCACACGTGGCATTAAATTCGTGACATATATTCTAGTGGGAAAGTATAATTGGTAAAAAAAATAAAATATCTGAATTAATAAAAATTAATATTTAGTCATGTCTTCTAGTTTCTTATCCACGGCTTCCTTGGTTCTATGAGATTCGTCTCTCTCCATGAATTCCTCCACCTCCTTTTCCACTTCTTGAACCTGCAATATTTAAAAAAAAATATTCAATATTTAAAAAAAATATTCAATATTAAAAAAAATATATTCAATATTTAAAAAATAATAATAATATTTTGAAAGCGATAAACTGAAGTACGAGAATATTTGCAGCTTATACCTTACTTTCTTTGTTCATATTAAGAAAACAAATCGAACGCAATATAATTTTAATGCTCACCTTATTTTTACAACTTTCGTTTCATTTTTATCATTTTTCGTTGATTTTGTCTGCCATCAACGAGCTATTGAAGATAGGGGTGGACAAACGGTTAACGAGCCGGATATTTCAAAAAAATACCCGGTCTGTTCGGGTATCGGGTATGAAGCAGACCCGAAACCCAGATCTACCTGAAAAAATGAAAAAATACTAGGATCTGGGTATTCCGGGTAGGATCTGAGTATTTTTTGGTCCACCCGAAATTTAAACCTTTCATAAATGTTGCTTACTCGGATCTGGGTATTCCAGGTAATATCTGGGTATTTTTGGGTTTTGATAAAAAAAAATATATATCATTAAAAAAAATCGTAAAATTGATTCTTGGAGGGCTGGCTGGGCTGGACTGGGCTAGGCTGAGCTGGACTGGGCTACGAGTATTAAACACGAGTATCGTGTATTTTTATAATATCTGGTACCCGGACTCCATACTCGTTTACCCGAACCCAAAATTTATATTTCTACCTGTTATCCTACTCGTACCCGGCTCGGACCTTACGGTTTCGGGCCAGACCTTAAGGTCCGGTTCGGGTTGCCCAGCCTAATTGTAGAAGATAATTGCGGCATTGAGCTAAATTTATTTCAAATTTGGATATCTAATGGAAGTATCTTCTTAATCTAGGATTAAATTGATATTTATCTTAATAAATAACTCATCAATTTTCTAAAACAATTATAATTTAACTAATAATTATTTAAAATTTCAGTAGAGAAAGGGTCAAAGGGTTAGTTTGGAAAGTCAGTAAATGAACGTCATTAATGGTTAATTACTTAGATTATGGTAATTAAATAATAATAATAATTTCAGCGGAAAAAAATGGACCTTGTCGATGATTTCTTCAGCAAGATTAGCCTCCTCGGCTGTCTTCTTAGCCACAGCTTCAACGAATAAAGCTGCAGTTTTCAGCTTTCCACCGTCGGGAAGATGATCGGCGACTTCCTCCGCCACCTTCTCCACCTCCTCCGCCACCTTCTCCACCAAGTTCGTCACCTCGTCCGCCGTCTCCAGCGCCGTCTCCACTCTCTCTGAATCGATTTTGATTCGTTAATTTGATGAAGAAAGTACAAGTGTTTTTGTTCGTTGTTTCTTTTCTTACCCTTGAGTCTCATTAGAGGGCTGAAACTGTTCTTCCAAAATGGTAAAATGGCAGAAAATAACATTCCCAAGATCCAGAATTTCCTGCTGAATCATCGTCTTCACAGTCAGAGCTCTGATTATTCCACAAAAATTAAAATTAAAATTAAAATATTTAAAAAAAAAAGAATTTAATCACTTTACCAAGAACCAGGCGAGTGATTATCCGGAGGAGGAGGAGAAACTGGAGATTCTCCGCTGTAAACTTTAAAATCCCTAAAAATCCAGTTTGAAAATATCTTCAAAGATCAGAAACTCCATTAAAAAATCACAAAAGAGATTAAGAAGATTAGAGTTCTTGCTTACATCGTTGACTTTCTGCAACTTCCGCCATAACCATCGGGGCTTAAGCTTATAAATCTCAAACTATTGCTTCCCAGAACATAAACTCCATTCGAAGAAACGCGAAGAGGGTTAAAACCAAGCCTTGACGCCATAGATTCGTGCGAAAAAAGCGAGGTCGAACAGCAAGAAAACAACCCTGAAAACATGGCAGACATTGTCGCAAAACGCAGAAGAGATTGTTGGATCAGATTCGGAAAAGAACGAAGAAAAACGATTTGATTGATCTAACGTGCAAGAATCGTCAAGCTTTGGAGCTTGGCAGAGACGAAGTTTCGATGATTTTACTTGAATTTTTCCCAAAAAGACGTCTTCCCCAAGAGTCTAAGATACTTAATCCACAGTTTTTGAACAGTATTTGGGGAGAAAATCCCCGTTCATCTCGAGCTGACAACCACATGCATGCGTACGGCTCGACGTCAACTGGTTTAGGGTTTGGTGAAATTAGGGTTGCTTAGATAGTATCGTTTCCACCAAATGTATTCAAAATATAAGATTATGGAAATAATAATAATATAACGTTTACTTTTTAATTGCTTCCTATTATTATATAACGTGTAACAAATAAGTGCCGACACATTGCGCATAATAAGGTTGAGGCTAGTGTCTGGTTTCATATTTTTCAAAAAAAATAAAAATAATATTTTTTTTATATATATCTAAGTCAGATTTTGAGTGATTGAACCATATTTGAATCGATTTTTTAGTTTAAGTCAAGTTTTATTTAATTTTATGTCAGATTTTATCTAGTTTCAGGTAATTTTTTGACTCAATATCTGATAACAGGTTGAAAATTAGCAATTCTAATTCAAACTATAGTTTCAGCTCAGTTTTGTCCACCCTAACATGTAACGTAACTCATAAACTATGGTGAAGTGTCTCCAATGAAAATACAGGTTTCATGACCATAGTTTACAAATGTATTATTCTAGCCTATTACCATTGTCTGAATTAAAACGGAAAGCAAAGCTTACGAAGAAAGATAAACATAGAATTATTTTTATTATGAGTAATAAATATTTGTTTTAATTTATTTGTTTAAAATCAGAAATATCTCCATCAATTAGTTGGCCAGCCTTTAAGATTTAATAAATTTAATAAATAAATTATTATTTAATATTTATTTTATTTATTTTCCTGACATTTTGTAAAATGTTACGAATTATTGAAATATGTAATTGCTTGGACTATTTAATCAATATCTCGAAGAAATAAAATAAGCTATTACAGCACCAATTAATCAATATCTCAAAAAATAAAAGATAATATTAAAGGATAAATCATTTTATGGACTTATAATAAAGAAATAATAGCAATTAACATAGGAGAAAGTTGCGGTTTGGCCATCAAATATTGATTAAATAATTAATTAATTTAAAATTAATTACTTATTTTTCTGAGTGGTAAATTAATGCTTTAACATGATTAATCGAAATATATATATATTTTACACAAGATAAGCACAATTAAGTCGATTTTATTTATAACAAGGCTCACAATAATTTAGCAAATAATTTTAAATTTTAGAAGTTTTATCAAATATATTATTTGAAGATCAAACACATCATCAACATCGTAATTTAATTATTTTAGAGCTATCGATTATTACCTTGTTTGGATTTCTTACGTTTCGTTTGAACGTTCTTCGATTAAGGAGATTAGTACATGTCGAGCTTACGAGACATCGTTAAGTCGACTTCTTTTTTGGAAGAGAATCTATGAAATAAATTGCGGATGAAGATGTTATTTTTCATGATCAAGGTGTAGTTTTTTAAATCTAGCACAATTTTATTTAATTATTAATTTTTAGAATTTATATGATTTTGTTGTACGTCAAAGCAGCTTATGGAATAAAAATGGATTATTATCCTCTAAAATAATTGTTAATCTCATCGTCGTCTTCCTCAACTCTTCTAAACAATGGAGTTTTTAGTCTCAAACCCATCACTGGTTTCTATCTTATTTTGTTCTTCTCCGTACCTTTCATCGTTGACCTTCGAGATTTTGGTTTTGTTTTTGAGCTCCAACAATGGAGTTTTTCGAAACTATAACTCGACTCAGCCTTCTCTAAATTCGCTTTCCTCTCTTAATTATCTGTTCCAGCCATGAAAGCTTCGAGTTTTAATGGATTCAGATCGATAGATCACGGGGTTTCGAGTTTTATTTTCTATTTTCTTGTTCTTTTGATGTCGCCGGCGATCGCCACTGCCCAGACTGGACCGTCGCCGGACTCGCCGGGCGGCAGCTATTTTGGGCCGACTGTCAACCGGAAATTATCCATTTCGTTAATCGTCGTCGTTTCCGTCTGCTTCGTCATCACCTTGTTTACCGTCTACGCGCGACACTGCATGGGGAATCGCCGCCGTGGAGGGTTCTCCGTTGAAACCGCTGGGACAAGTTCGTAGTTTGACAATCTTTTACCGGCGCCGGATCCGGCATTAGACCACTTCCGAACGAGTCAGACAACAGAGAAGCAATTGAAAACACGAATCTGAATCAAACCATCTCCGGTTTAACTCCGGTACCCCATCGGCGAATCTCCGGAATATTCCTCCGGTCATACACCACCGGGCATCCTCTGGTTCAACCCATGGAAAACAACGAGAGGTTTACGTTGAGGTGACCGGAGGACGTTCGGAGTCGGCTTTTGAATTCAACCGTTCCGGTAAACCGGGCCCGGTGAATTCAAGCTTCGGTTAAGAAAGTAAATTCCAGCTTCGAAGAATCAGTGTTGTTGACTTTCATGGCTGATATCAGACGGTGGAGGAGTTGACCATTTCGCAAAGCTGACTTTTCAGCCTGCAAAAACCTCCATTAACGACTGTTAGAAATGGTGTTCAAGCTTTAAGTCGAACGAAACTGAAATTATTACCTCTTTTTCCCAATCGGTTCTGATAATAATAATCGCTAATATCACCTTTTATATTCCTACGCCGCCGAAGATCATCCCTCCCAAGATTCCCTGCTCCGATCATCGCAAAACACTCAAGCTTTAGTTTCGACTTTTCGATATATTTTTTGCCAACTACAATCTTTCTATTTGATGACCACGTTCTTCGTAATATCCCGAAAGGTTAGATCCTCCGTGATATCCCAAAAGGTTAGATCCCTCAAGCTTGATTTGTCTAATTATTCGGATATCCCGACCATGGAGAACGCTCCGGAGCCACTTCTCCGGCATCTCCATTCCGATGAAGAGAGCCTAAAAGGTTTCCTTCAGCAGATGACCCTCTACCCCCTTTTTACATTTATATTTAATACGATTATATTTAGTTAAATACATTTAAATCTGATACTGCTTTGGCTGAGAATTCCCGTCTTAATTCCTTTCTCACAGTAACCTAAAAGAAGTCATTCACTTAAGAACTAGGCATTTTCGAATTGCCCCCATCTTGGTTGGACGCTGCTTGTTCGGCTGCACGAATTTGAGCCCTCAGCGCCTGTCAGAAACGCGATCATTTCAGTATTATTTGAAGCATTATCGTTACAGCTACGATTTGGAGTTGTTTTTTCGGATTGAAGTTTTTACCTCGTTTTCCCATTCGCATCTCATCGTCACGATCACCAATACGATTGTTTGAATCACAGTTCCACAAATCATTCCAACCCATAGACCCTGCTTTCTCAAACCATTCAGAAAACCAAACAGTCGAAATAACAAACAAAAGATATCGATTCTTCGTTAATGTTTGAAAGATTTTCAATTGTTCCAAAAACTTAAACTTTGTAGATGAATGTAATTATATCATTTATATTCATTATCTAAACATTCTTATTTGCATACAGATTATTTTTTTCCTGAGTTTTTTTATGATAGCTCTAATACCATAAAAAAATTACTGTTCTTAAAGTTTAAACTTGTAGTTGAAAGATAATTTAATCATTTTATATTCATTCTCTTAACGATCGTTAATATTTAATATTATTCGGCAAGAGTTTTCGAGAATTTGCAAATCATTATGCAATCTAAACAGCTCAAAGTGGTCAAACCTTGAAACCGAAAGACGACCACCAACCCATGAGAACACCGAGCGGGACACCAATCAAATAATAGCTCGCAATGTTTATGAAGGCGACTGGAGCTTGCCAACCCAATCCAACGGCTACTCCTGGAAACAAAATTCAATTTTTTAGCACAAATCTTCACCAAAATTTATACTTTTTTTTTTCCTAAAGTAGAATTTTAGCTCATGGCATTAGACCTGTAAGAACAGGTTGTATGCAATTGAGAAGTATGGTGAGAGCAAGGAAGACAGATAATTCATTGATCATGGAGACTACAGGTACACTAGAGGTGAAAATCATTGCCATATTTTCATGGAAGATCATTATGATCGACCAAAACAAAATCCCGATTATCGTAGACATCATCACCGAAACAGTAGCGGCAAATTTTGCTCCTTTTCCATTGCCAGCACCGAGTTCATTTGCCACTCGTGCGCTGTTACAAACGAATCAAACTCGTAAAACAAAGAGAATTTGCAAGCAATTCGCTCAGCGAAAAACTAATCTCATTAAGGAACTGAAACTAATAATAATCCTATCCATAAACCCGCCAATGAATAACCTTTTTCGAGTCAGTAATATGCTAGGAAATAATTTTAAAAGTAAGTTGCTAATTACATAAATTTTTAGGTTAGTAGAATTTATTAGAAGTTTTTGAAAGTTGAGGAAGGTTAATAAATTAGGTATTATAAATATAATAAAATAGAAGTAGAATGGAAGTAGGATAAAAATAGAATAGAAAAATCTTTGCCTGGCGTAAGTAGTCACTCCTACCGTTGCTAAAGCTTTATCTTTAAAGCTTTTTTTTCACTCCGATTATCCCTTTCATAATAATACAGAGAATCTTTCCTTTCGTACTTCTGGCAAGGGTTTGAAGAGGGGCTTGGTAGCTAGGATTTTTCGGAGTCTGGAAGTTCCAAGGCGTTGCATCGTCATATTTTGTGTTATGTATTTCTATGTTTAATTAAATCTTATTATTGTATTTACTACTCGTAACATAATAATGAGAGATACGGAGGCTAACCAAACAAAGATTCGATCAGGTACATTGCTATTCATTTATTCACACAAAAAAAAGAACGAAGCAAAAACACGAGTGCTTTCGGTAAATTTAACGCATTAAGAAAACGTACTATAACGGTAGGAGTTTAGAGTCAGAGCATTAAAAGATCATGCAGGATGATTCGTTACAACTTAATTTCTTATTTAATCTCCTATACTTTAGCAACTTTGATAAACGACCTTCAAATGAAATTATTACGAACAAATTTGCTCGGCACGTAAGAAACAATGAGCTTCTGGCAATCAAAGGTTGAGATTCCCTTTGCTCAAGAGTAAATCAAAGTAATAACATTAGGCTAACATATTCTAGTGTCTCACTTTTGATCATTTCAAACCAAGTTCTTCGACATCATCATGACTATTAATCGACGACTGAATAAGAAGAACATACATACCCGGTTGCAGCCAAAAAGCCAAGGGGAATCATGGATTCCCATCCATAAATGCTAATGCTGCAATATAAATAAAGTTAGTATAAGATTAGGAGAGCCAAAATGAAAAAAAAATAATAATAATAAAAAACAAAGGTTTATAAACAACCATATCGAAAGAGCATCCAACGCAACCTCTGCGTTACGCAAATAGCCTGATACTATGATTAGTACTCTGTAATAGATGTTCTCCAACCTGAGGGATATATATCAGTTTTGCAATCAACTTTTAGAGAGAGAAACACATAGGTAAATACAGAGAGAAAGAGAGAGAGAAAGAGTGATTACAAGAGCATGACCCCAGATGCCACAGCAAGCTTGAAGAATTGCCAAAGGCCATGAAAAGCACTAACCGAAAAACCGGTCCACGTATTAACACAACCACCACAAACAACATAACCAAGCAATCCGAAAACCGAAATCCACCATGACAAACCAATGCTCAAAGCAGTCCACTCAATCCTCACTCTCAATTTATAAACAAAAATCCAACTCGAAATCAAATGAAGCACAAAAGCCACACCTGAGACCAAGGCTATGACCCCTGTCTTCATCTGGCTCTGCAAGAACCTCTGCAGAGAGAACTGAAAAGGAAAGCTCAAGTGCAATGGAATCAACCAAATTGCAACCAAACCAGTTTGCTCAGCAACATTCTCAGGCTGGCCAATGAACTTCAGCAATGGAGTAGCAAATAGAAACATAGGCAATAGAACAATGGCGCAGGCAAATAAAACAATCCAAGAACGTTGCATATATATACCCAACATATGATATTGTTTAGCTCCATAAGCTTGGCCACAGAGAGTCTCAAGCGCGCTTGCCATTCCAAGCTACTCAACCAATAAACAATTTCAAAATCCTCAGAGTATTTCGGGGAAAAGAAATGGGTTTACTTACCAAGAATCCGAAGCTGACTGAGATAATAACCGTAGTGCCGACGGAAATCGCGGCGAGGTCGAGGTCCCCGAGGTGATCGGCGAAAGATTGAGTTACGACGGTGATTGAAAACATGGAAATCCGGCTGAAGATTGAAGGACCGGCGATTTGCCACATTTTCTTAGATTCTAACCAAACTTTTCCAGCCCAATCTTCACTGTTTGATTCAATAGGGAGTAACCGTTGGTGTTCTTGTTCATCTGAATCATCGCCGGAGCAAAGCAAAGGGGTTTCTCCTTCGTCTTTGATGCCCATACCCTCAAGTTTACTTGAGCAAAAACTCAAGTCTCAGAGTAAATTCAGGACAGATGGAAATGGATTCTCTAAGCTCAACAAATACAAAAGTGCAGAAGAAAAGAAAAAAGATTATCTGTACAAGACAATATGCGATGGCAGATCAGCCGGAAAGAGGAAAAGAGTCGCCGGTGAACTACCTCCACATACAAAAAGCTTCATTTTCTCCGACCACAAAAACCGACAAGGGAAGCGACCAAAGCATCTTTTGTCTACTCTGACTTGTTTAATATTTTCCTCAAAGATATCAATTAATTCTTAAAAATTAAAGTAATTATAATTTAATTTGAGATAATTGAATTTAACTTGTGATAATTTTTTTTTTTAAATTTTAATTGTTTTGGTGTAATTTGACCTCAGCCCATCGGCTATTTGGGCTTGCTCTAACCCAAATTACTTCCTTGTGTAATTGTTTTTTTAATTACAATTTAAATGAAATAAAATAAATAAATGTCGAACTAGAAGGTTTGACTTGATGTTAAAAAGTCAACCTTCGGATGCAATCGAATGTAATTTAATTGTTGGCTAGGAGCGTCTCACAAGAGGTCGAGGTCGAGATCGCTCGTTTTTAGTACATTTTACATAATGAAACTTACACATTCTCGAATGTATTTCGCAAATTGTATTTTCTAATTATGAATTTTAATAAACGTCCATAAATAAAATTAGTCGGATATCTTATTTTTTTATATTTAATAAATAAAAACTTATTAATTCACGAATAATTACGACTTTACAAGTCCTTAAAACACTTCTGTCCCGACTTAATTACAACATAAATAATACGAGAATCTTGCATGAATTGCCCATATATGTCGCATGGCAACTTGCACGAACATCGTGTGAGGTCGAGTACGTACATTGCACATTTTATATTATATTTTTAAAATAAAAATAAAAAAATTATTTAAAATGTTCATATTCAACCCAAGGTTATAAGCAAAGACTTGAGGCTAACACTAGGATTTTTGCAAAAGACAATCAATGATTGTGGTTGAAGGAAGAATCTATTGACTTATTCAAATATTTATTTATTATTATCTATTTAATTTCTTCACTTAATCAACTTGTTTATATAGTGTCACGAATCATGCAATATTCTTAATTGAACGACACGCTTCGAACAACATCTCGCATAATAGTGCTCGAGTAATGGTGTTTATTAGGGTACATTCGCTATCACGATTTGGGTCGGTTTTGAAGTCAACTTGAATTGAATTGCTATGATTTTTTTTATTATGAAGACTTATCGAAAACATGCACGAAATCGAACGCTAAATGCCCCAACCATTCGGCTTTGGTCGATCTTGTTCAATTGCATTGTGTTTTGCCGTACACACAATATTTCATTGAATTATTTATATTTTGCACCATCTTGGTTCGATCTATTTTTTGTAGGCATGTACTAAATTCTTTATTTAATAAAACAAATCTACAAAAAAATTAAAAAACAAATCGCCCCTCAATTTATATCTCGAATGCACATGCATGAAAAAGAAGAGAGAAATACTCCATTTTAAAAACTACTTTTCAACATGGTTTCTTTCCTTGCAAAGGAACCTCTAAACAATTTAATTTTGAAGTATTTCTCTTGCTTCTTTGTCACACTCCACATAATATTTCTTAATCTACGACTAATATTACGATCGTTAATTACTCAAGATATCGATTTTTCATGTCAAGTAATATATAGAGTTGACCATCATAGAATAAATAATTAAACAAATCAAATCTTAAAATTTAAAATGAACAAAACGAACAACGATGGACCCTCGCGCCATATCACGAGGATCGAGAGTAAATACTTCGTCATGTTTCATTCTGTTCATTTCAAATTACCTAAAACGCAAAGTTTAAACGATTCAGAATTAACCAGGATTAATTTACCTAATCAAGAATTAACAATTACAGTATTCACAAGGAAATTAGAAGGAAAGTTCAGTGTCAACGTACTTGGCTAAGCATGATTGGAGCATTCTATTAATTAAACAACAGCAAATGGTTAGAGCTAGGTTTCTTGTGATTATAGCATATGATTAGCTGGTAATGCTAATCAAACTAAGGAATTACAGTTAGTATATTTGAAGAACATATATTATAGTCCAAGTCTTTGAACACTAATCAAATTTAATCTTCAAATCTCAGCAAGCACATGATTATTAGCTCTCAATCTCTCTCCCTTCTCAATACAAATAGACTAATAGAGAGACCTAAAACTCAACCTCATAAAAAGAGAGAAAACACTAACCTCTTGTAAGATGAGCTATCAATACTCTTCTCCTCCGCCGCCACCAACTCCACCTGCGCCGCCACCGCCACCGCCGCTAGCATGTGATTTTACAAGTCCTCCGCCACCTTCTCCACCGAACAACCAACCAACTTCGTCACCACAACCACCGTCGTCTTCATCATCTCCGCCGGGTTCGGTTCCAAAACCGCCACCCCCGCCCCCGCCTCCGCCAACGAACTATGCATCTCCACCAAATCACACCACTAATTGGGTTCCAACACCGGCACCGGCACCTTCAAAGTTACCACCATACCTACCACCACCTCCATACAGTTCGATCGCGCCATCGACTAAGGTTTTGACGCCTCCATCGGGAGGAGGTCATCGGACAACCATCCTTGTCGCTTGCCTCTCCGCAGGAGGTTTTCTCTTCCTTGCATTTCTCATAGCTGGCATCTTTTGTTTGGCAAAAAGGAAAAAGAAGCCAGTGTTGATTCCTGCAGCTGCCTGCGGCGATGAGCAACCAGCTCCATACTCGATCGAGGAAGGAGGAGCAATAGGCTCCGCCGGGGCAGGCGAAGGGTATCGCCCAAGTTGATAGTCAAGCTTAATTAAAGCTCAGCAAATGTATTTATTTTTGAATAATGTGTCTTCTGATATGGTTAGCTCCTGTGTGATAAGATCATGTTGTAACAATTGCTATTTTCTGATTTCATTTAATGTTTGGGGTGGGAAGTAATAAAAGAATGAAAAGAAAATGCTTTGAAGGGGTGTGTTGACTTTACGTTGTTATAAGAAAGTCGTTCTAGTTCTTGAAAAAGCTGTACGTAAGATTTTCAAATATTTTTATCTTCTCTAACACACCTTCTCGTGGAATTCCAACACCCAAAAAGTGATTAATTGAATTCGTCAACCTGCCATATCGTGTAACTCAGGAATAGAACATGACTTTGCTGTCATCTTTTAATCAATACATATCCCAAATCTCTGGCGGTATTTTGCAGATTTCTATTCCACAGGATGAGTTTTCTAAGTTCAAATTTGATTTCCTAATAGACACGTTAAGCTGATAATGATTTGTTCAAACAGATTTCACATCAGGTCTAATAATAGTAAGCAGCTTATCATCAGATAAATAAAAGCCCTGAAGTACCAAGCAAAAAAAAATTACCTGTTAAGCGAAATGAGGACGATCGGTGTACGGACCCCGAGAATTTCCTATCAAAATCATTGCGGATTCTTTGACTATTTTTTTAAAAAAAAATTCTGAGCAATACTGCATAGAAATACAAGATTTAAGCGTAAAACTGTGAGCACTGAATCAAGAAATCCTCAACTCACAACGCGAAGAAATCCTAAACGTCTCATTTCATAGAACAGACGGAATATTGATTCACTGAAACAAAATCGGAGAATCTAAGCTACAGTGCGGACAGATTTGAAACGAAGATGAAAGAAAAGATTCGCCGTTAAACAGGTCTCCGGTGAAGCGTGCGGCTAGCGGTGCCGGTGGCGGTAAAGGCGGGAGAATTTGAGCCGAGAAATTACTGAAACAGGTAATGTTTTATTATGGAATTAGACGAAATAAATACAAGACAAGAGCGTAATATAACTCTCATGGAATGGGTAATTTAGGAAATTGATAGATCATGAGATGCAAATAAATCTGGGCCGTTGGTCAAGATTTAAACTTCTCGACGATGATCAGTCGTCGGCGAGGTTAATTCCATGGCCGACATCTTCAACTTCTACGGCCTCTCTCTCTCTCTCTCTCTCTCTCTCTCAATTTTCCTCTTTTGAACTCTACCTTGTGCAGAATCAATCGCGTATATGGAATAGCAAGTAGCTGTAGCTGTAGGCTTTTTTCCTCCACCATTTCACCGCTTAACTGTTTGAGCGAATCAGTTTCGGACTCTCACTCTCTAGCAACCATTACGGAGGACGAAGAAAGAGATTTCGGCAGACAGATTTTGGCACCTATGTATTCTGGAAAAGGGGAGCTTCGTAAATGCTTCGGTAACACTCGCGCAATTTCAGCCTCCAAAGTCTGAAGCATAGTTGGGAAGCTTGTGAAATCGAGGCGCTATGAGAAAGCTCTGGAGGTCTGTATCAAACATATTTTCCGAATATTTATTTTCTCGTATTCCATTGAGCTGCTCTTTCTTAGTTCCTCTGCCTAATCAATTTGTTTGAGGTTTTTTTTTTCAATCTTCAGGTTGTAGAGTTTTGTGCTTAGAAATGATTGAATGATTAACCACTTAAACTCTTAAATTTCAAGATTTTCAGAAAAAATCTCAAGTTCGAGTTCGCATCACCACTATTCAAAATTTAAAAGTACTTGCCTTGAAAAGGAAATAGACCTGCACATGGGGAGTCATGTTAAGAAACGTTTAAATTAGTCTCGACGTTAAAGTCTACGCTCTTGGGATGATTGATAATTATCATTTATTTATTGAGCCGGAGAAAGATGACTTTATGAATATTTGATTGCTGACTTTAATCGGGACATTATAATCCAGTTTTTCACATTACTGTCTTTTTGTCGTGCTATTTAGATATGGATGGAGAACGAAAACAGATTGAGAATGTCACAAGCTGATTATGCTACAAAGTTGGAATTAATCATCAAAGTTCGTGGTTTAACGGAAGCTGAAGAGTATTTTTCTGGGTTTCCAAACACTGCATCACAGAAAGCTGCATGTTTCCCTCTACTTCATGGCTATGTGAAGGATAGAGACACAGAAAACGCTAAGGCTTTCATGGTGAAACTAAGGGACTTGGGGTTGATTGTGAACCCCCACCTTTACAATGAGATGATGAAACTTTATATGGCCAGATCTCAGCGTGATAAAGTCCCTCTTGTTATACAAGAAATGAAGATAAATCAAATACCTAAAAATGTTCTCTCCTATAACCTCTGGATGAATGCAAACGCTGAGATATCTGGTCTTGTGTCAGTAGAGAAGGTGTTCAAGGAAATGCAGAAGGTAAAATCATCAAGCAAAGGAAGATTCTTGTGGAAGAGGTGGGTTTCCTAACTATAAAACATGGGAGATTCTTGTGGAAGGCATAGTTAATTACAGAGGGTAAAATCATCAAGCAAAGGAAGATTAGATGGAGCTAAATACTGCTTCAGTATCATGAGCTTTCTGATCTAAGCCATTAGTTGGATTGATCTTTTGTCAAGGGATAAGCTTTCCCCGGAATTCTTAAAATGACGAGAGATATATTGACACTGATGGTGAAGCCCCATGCTTGACAATGTCTTATGCAGTATTGGAATATTAAGATTATTTGATCTCTGCAGACTCAGACATTTGAGTGGACCTTTAGAAATTAGAAGGAACTGCCGTAAAATGAAGAAGATTCTTTGTTCAAAGGTGAAATTTTGGTCTCTGTCTGAGTTTTCTACTATGAAGTTAAACTAAACTTGTGCTAGAAATTTATGACAAATATGTAATCAAATAATAGGACAATTTGAGTATCCAAGGTTTGAAAATTGGTCAATTTCTTTTGGGTAGGAGTAAGATTACTGCTTAAATGGACTGATTCAATAAATTACATTTTAATTATCTATAAATATTGGACAGATATTGTCTTAACTTAATAATACAATAAAAAAATACTAATAATTCAACAATATAGCCATCATTCTATGCTTCTGGTAACAAACCTAATCTTACCTATTCTACTTGCAGATAATCTGCCATGGAAGAAACATGCAGCTCCAGCTTATTCTGCTTCTGGATTGTATCATTTTTCTTCAATACCTGCTTCCATTTCAGTGCTTGACAGCCAAATTGCATACTATAAAATCATCAGCCAAATTCAAAAACCATAAAGATTTTCAAGTTATTGTAGAGATGACAGAGCTCGTTCAACGTTTCGAGATATGCGATCATGGATAGGCTCCTATAGAAGCAAACACAGGCTTTAGATTTCGATTTAGAGAAACTATTTTCTGTAAGTTTTCATACCTCACTCAATGGAATCTCAAATGTTGACTTTGTCATTGTCTCGTACAAGAAAATATATCTGCCATTGAAAATTTCATTTTTCAAATGTAACTATATCACTGTACATATATCCCTGTTTTTATCAGTCTATCGCTTAATTTATCTAACCCAAAGATAGTTATGAAACAATCGAGCAAAACAGGAAAATATGGAAATCACAAATGGAAACTTACCGCCAGGCCAACTCGCGAACGAGATGATCAGGAGCCTCGGGAAGAATCTATAGCCAATTTAGTAAGAAACTAAGATTATTTTTTATATGAACACAAAAAAAATATAAATTACTGATTCCTAATGTTTATGTGCAAGCACAAAAGAAAAAGATCGAGTTTGAAAAGATGATTACCTTGTCTTCATAAGGATTGCAATGATTTTTGAACCACAACCTTAAAAATTCCTAATAATATAATCCACTATTACCAGTGAAAGATGTTGAATCACTATAAAAAACAAAATCTCCGACAAAAAATTACACCTTGTCAATATTTTCAGGTTCGAGTTTCGCCCGAAAGCGTTCCTCGTAAGACTCAGCAATCCAATATCTGCTCGAGTCGGGTGTGTGGACCTACAAATTTTCAAACAAAAGACCGAGTCATCGAGTAAAAGATGTGAGCATTTAAGTGGAACAAGGTTTTTACACAACGGAATCGAACCTCATCGAGTAAAAGAATCGAACCGTCTTGTCCCTTTCCGAACTCATACTTTGTATCTACCAATATCAAGCCATGTTCCAGAGCCACGTGCTGTAACACCAATTTTATGGTTTGAATCTACGACCAACTATCTTTTACCATTCTAAAGGGTTAAATAGAAATTAAAAATAGAAGTTCGGAAAAAAATAATTACAAATTAGGCACAAGTAATGTGGCTTCATATTTATGCCAACTTTCCTAAATTTTCGTATTCTCCGTTTTATAAATTAAAAGCAGCGATAATACGATTTTGTGAGTTCAATTTGTGGTAATTCGAACATAAACTCAGACCAAATCACACTTACAATGTTCTTTTCTTCTTCACAACAATACATTCAAAAGTTCAAATGTCTGTCGACTTCGGATCAATGTTTCATTTTCTATCTTTACAATTTTTTATATTCTGTATTTGATCACTGATCAATCCTTATCAGTTAAGATCATATCACCAAGTTCTTAAAGTCTACATTTTCAATAAATATAATCGCAGAAAATAGCAAAAAGAAATTTGTATACCTGCCCAAACTCGAACAAATTCAAAGCTTTTTGATTGACTTCATCGTATTCGGCTTGCGTCATCAATCCTCGTTCGACAATCTGACAAGTTAATTAACCACTATCAACCGTTAGATCTATTTCAACTAAACAAGTGAAAAAAATGATCAAAATTACCGACCTCCTCCGGTGTTATGGGCTCGTCATGATCATCAGCCTTGGTAGTTGGTGTAATTATATTTGCATAAAGCTTCTGGTTTTTCACTAAGCCTGATCTAATTCTCGAGATGTTAAACACAAAACTAGCTCGATCTAAATATGCACCAAAGATTAAAAAAATATTACCTTCGGGAAGGATATTGCCGCAGTAATTTCTAACACCTTTGTCATAGACCGTCCATAACGACGTATCAGTACTTCCGGTCACAAATCCTCTAACTACAAATCCAAAATAGTTTGCGTTAATGATCGATTAACACTTGCACATAACGAATAATAAAAACAATTGTACCAAGGTCGACCATCAAACGATGAGAAACAATGACAACGTATATATATCACATACCGACGAATTCAACAGGAAAAACGGAACATTTCTTCGCAATTGTAACGTTTTTATCTGGAGCACAAACGACTGCATTTGACGTGATGTGCTGGGTTTTATCAAACCACCATAAACTTGTCTCATTAAGAACCTGAAAATTTAAGAAATTTAAAAAATATACAGTAATATTCAAATATTTATCTTTGATAAGTAGGGATTGTATGTAACAAACCTGGCCTTTAAAGGGTATGGATGCAAGAACTCTGTCGAATGCACTCTGCCGATCGGTAGTAACCAGAACAAGATAATCGCCCGAGTCGTAGATGTCTCTTACCTGCATATAACTTAACTTTTTTGCTCGATTTTTGTAGAGTGAGACAATTAACTAAAGCAAATCTATTTAAAACTCAGTTCTACTCAGTTTTCAAGAGTGATTCTACAAAATTTGATCATCATAGAGAGTAAAAATCGAAAAACTACAAAAAGAAAAAGGCAATGGCTTTACGCAGGTCAGAGATTCACCTTCCCCCTGGTTTTGGATTTGAGACCAGGAACAGTCAAATGGAGGTTAGTTTCGGATAAACAGTTGGATAACGAGCTCTTTATAGATTCATCAACCTCGAGTTTTCGAGCGCCATTGATGAGCGCATCCAATGTCAAAGGTGGGCAGCCATCGCGACGCTGCTCGTTGCTTGCCGTCGCTGACGAAGCCACGGCAGAGAATTTCTTGAATTTGAGTGCTTTAGCGACGGAAACGGTGGTCGGGAAAGTAGATTTGCCGGTCGGAAGCTTAGCAAAGGTTAAGGTTTTGGTAGGGTTGAAGCTGGGCGTAGATTGAGCCATTTGGGCGCTTCTTCTGGGTTTGGTCGAAGGCCGGGTCTTCTAGACGATGACCAAGACCGCGTTTGGCTGCCTCCATTTCACCTAATTTAAGTTATTTTCTTGTTTTTAGTTTAAATTATTTTAAATTTGGTTATTTTGCGGAATATGTATTTTGCTGCCTCGTGGCGTGGCGTAAATCTACGCAGATGCTCCAAATCTTTGAAACAATCGTGGCCGTCGATTATCCAAGTCGTTACTCCTCTCTGTCAAGGCCAACCTTAGGCCACTCTATAACTATATCGTTCGTTTTGCTGCAGAGAGAAGAACGGCCGGCGAGAAAGACAGAGATGGGCAGCGAGGCGGAGATTGTGAGAAAGCCGAAGATTCTGTGTCTCCATGGATTCAGAACGAGTGGAGATATCATGAAAAAGCAAATCCATAAATGGCCCCAATCTGTTCTGCAAAATCTGAATCTCGTGTTCCTCGACGCTCCATTCCCGGCCGCCGGGAAATCTGACGTCGAAGGAATCTTTGATCCTCCGTATTACGAGTGGTTTCAATTCAATAAGGTTTCGCCTCATTTGAATATCTGCAATCCTTCCGTATACTCGTTCGCGTCTTTTGTTTTTGAATTAGATTTCAAATTTGAAATTTCAATCGGATTGCAGGAATTTACAGAGTATATGAATTTCAAAGAGTGCCTTAATTTCATCGAAGATTTCATGATTACGAATGGACCTTTCGACGGTCTTTTAGGCTTCTCACAGGTTTCCGCGTTTGCTCGTTCTCATTTTTTTCTTCAGTTCTCTTGTTTTTTTTTTCGGCCAAACAGCTGCGTAGTGATCGTTGCAGGGGGCGATTTTGTCGACGGCGCTTCCTGGTCTTCAAGCGAAGGTAGTTATTGCTCATTGAGCTCCCCAAATTGGCACCAACACTTGAATCGTTGACCGACGTGTCAGTTTGGCTGTAGGGTTTGGCGCTAACGAAAGTGCCAAAAATTGAATTCATCGTAATAATCGGAGGAGCAAAACTCAAGTCTCCGTCAATTGCTGAAGTGGCATACGCGTCACCCATTCAATGCCCTTCTCTCCATTTCTTAGGTAATTTTATTATTAGGCAATTTCTCAAATTTGTTGGGTTGGTTGAGCCCAATTTGGGTCAGTTTTTTAGCTGAAACCCATCCTATTTTTATAAACTTAGATCTGAATCCAAACTAATCAGGTACCTAGCTGAGCCGAACGTGATCTGAACCCAAACTAAACGGATAACCGACCTGAAATTTGGCTAAGTTTCAATTCATGTTCTCATACGATTTCCGTCTGCACGTTTCGGTTGGCAATCGGTTTTGAAAATCTAAAACCGACCCAAATAGACTGAATCGTGAGTTTGGGTGGGTTAGTCTGTTCAACCGGACATGAGTTCCACATTGTTTCACAAAGTTAGGGTAGAGTTGGTTTATCGACCTGATCCGAAAGGTTTTTATAAAATTGGAATTGCACCGAAATTGATTGGGTACCAACTGAAATGGACCAAATGATCGGTTGATTCATATCAAGCTTCAGTTTGCATAGTTTTAAAGTCACGTTTGATCGAGTTGAACTGTTCCCCTTAATTGGGTGATCCTCAAATGTGAAACGATGAGTTCTTATTATAAATGATGATTATTATGAATTAATTACTGTTTTGCAGGAGAGACGGATTTTCTGAAGAAATACGGGATGGAGCTATTGGAATCGTGTGAAAAGCCTCTTGTAATCCATCATCCAAAGGGTCATACTGTTCCAAGACTTGGTAATTAACCACTAATCACCGATTAATCCATTTCCTTGATCTCTTTTCTCATTTGCATGCCCACCCAATTTTACAGATGAGAAAAGCTTGAAGATTATGCAGAGTTTCGTCGAGATGATTACCGAGATCGTAAACTCTAAGCACGATTAGCGTCGAAACCCACACTTCGAGTCTAACTAAAGGCAATATAAAACAACGGCGGGCAGATCCCCGGCAATTTATCTAGGATCCTCGGAGAAAATCATCCCGTGTTAGAATTACCTAACGTTACAAGTTTAACCTTTGTACTTCTAGCTTCCAATCTTTTGCTTAGATCAACTAAAAATTATGTTGAACAACGAAATTTTAAAAATGGAGAAATTATTTACCATATCATCCATCTTTCGGTTTTTTTAGCAATTTTGAACGATGTCGCTATTTTTTTGCGCAATTCAACACGTGAGTACCATGTTGTCTATTTCGTACATTGTTTTGACCCGACGTCTTACTTCTGTAAGCGATTTCAAACCATAATCACCGGATAATAATGTTCAAATTGTCGGTGATAAAAAAAAAACAGAGACCTGAAAATGAGAGTTTTCAGTGTCACAACATTTCTACTCAGAAGAGAAAATAGACAAAAAAAACAGAGAGAAGAAGAATCTGCAGCTCTGCAATCTAGCTTCTGCAAAAAATGAATATTAACAATGAAATTGAGCTTCTGGAGTCCATTCTAGAGACTATAAATCCTACAATACCTGCTTAGTATCCTCATCAGCAATTGGAGCGATCCCGTCTTGGATCACCAATCGAATAGCGGTCCCGGGATTGCATGGTTGCCCAAAAGCTGCAGCTAGAACAATCGAAACAACCTCAACAATCGCAAAACTCTACAAAATGCTGACGAATTTAGGAGCATCGCTTCTCGGGCCATCGAGAGATCGGTACACGTATAATATATGGACATAATCCTCCTTTGCTTCGGTTTCTTCGTCACTAATAATTTTCACGACTAATTGTAGTTTTTCCCCGGCCACTCGCTCGCAACCACAATGCGACAATTTGCAGGCCGACATCCATAGAAATCTCATGTTGTAGTAATGATGCAATCCAGAAAGCAAGGCCCCGTCACCGAACGGACTGTCCCGAATCTCGAGCTTTTGTAGTTTTGGACACCCCTCGAGAACGTATCTCAAACCCATATCACTGTCTCCGGCGAAAGCAACGGATAGGGTCCGGATGGATTTCCCATAGTTTCCGATATAACTGAATGCTTGATCGGTTAGTAGGCCCGGCACGGCTAATCGAGTGAGCTTTTTACAGTTCATAACAATGGCTCCGAAACCTTCGTCCATGGGTTCTAGGGTTACATGGTCGGGCCGGTGTCTTCCCATGATGCAGAGACAAAACACGACGAGATCCGGGCAATTTCTTGAAATTGCTATTACAGCTGCATTGGTCATGCACTGACAAAAATATAAGAAGTTTCGAGCAGCCTTCGGAAATCGCTTGTAACCCGATTTCCGAAACCCGCCATACGCTATCCTCCAGCGGATCGACCTGGAAAACCCGAAGCTCCCTCAAATTCGTGCAAGTAGCAGCCACTACTTCGAGTCCTTCATCACATATTGAATCAAGAACCTGAAAGTGTATGCAGATTTAAAATTCAAAACACAAATTTCATATGAGTATAACTAAGTTTACCTTTTTATCAAAACATTTTTATTGTTTAAGGTGACTTATTAAACATTGATTGATCTAATTAAATTGCATTTAATATATTTAAATATAACTAATTATTTATTATATTTATTATACCAAATCATGATTTAACAAGTTAGTACGTGCATTTTGACCTCACAAACCTAAAAATGCAAGCAAATGATAAATTTAAAAAGAAAGTTTATTTTTTTATCATACATTCGTATCGTACACATGGACATGTTAAACATTGATTGAGCTAATTAAAGTATATTTAATGTATTAAAAGATAAATAATTATTTATTAAATCAATTATAATTTTATACATCATCGTGCACAATAAGAACGTAAGATAAAAAATATCAATTATGATTCGACACGTCAGTTTGCGTAACAAGAAGATAAAAATAAGCATGTAACCCTAGAATTACTCATTGAATATATCAATAGAATGCATCTCACAAAAATCACATACCCAGAGTATCTGGAGATTGTGACAAAGGGCGATAACCGGTTTCAGTTGTTGAGCCGAGATATACGCGTAGCTGAAATTCAGAGAGGTGAGATGAGCACAAACCAGATGAATTGACGGTAAATATTCCGGGAAAACTTCTTTGAACCCAGATAGACAAACTAAAGATTTGCATGCAGCAAAAGCCAAGGCATAGTCTGGCTTGGGTTCACCATTCAGAATTTCATCTCCGGAGTTAAACGATCCCGTACCGAGATGCGTTAGCTGCGGGGCTCGAATCAGCAGGCGATGTAGTTGCCAGACCGAAACGTAGCTATTCAACTTAAGTTTTTTCAGTGAAGGAGATCTAGTGACTAATTTCTCCAATGCATTGAAATTAATCGGACATTCGACGCAGTCGAATATTAGCGATTCTAGACAGCTCTTGGTGTTTGAAAAACATGATATCCAGTCGACATCATCGTCTACAACCTCTGACTCGATCAGGTCGAGTACTTTCAACTGTCTGAAAAAAATAAAATATTCGTAACACGAATTAAACTACAGATAGATAGAAAACGTTCAAAAATAATATCAATAATCTATTCCTCCAGCACAAATCATGGTCAATCAGTGTTCTTCAAATAAAAATGATCAACATAAAGTAATCATTAGCTATTTGTAAATTTTCAGAACAGATGAAGAACTCTATGCATATTGCAAAGCAAGAAGGCAATAACAACAGAAGCATAAAGCAGAAACTGAAGCCCCTTAATTTTACTAGTCAAATGAGCAAATATTTACAGATCGAAACTGCCATTGTGGACTCAAACTTTTCAGATAGATAGAAACATAGCAGCATAAGATCAATAATCCATCGCTCCAGCACAAATCACGATCAATCAGTGTTCTCCAAATCAAAACGATCAACATAAAACAATCGTTAGCTATTTCTACATTTTCAGAACTGATCAAGAACTATGTATATTGCAAAGTCATAAAAAACAGAGACAAAATCAGAAATTGAAGCCTAATGACAAGAGAATTTTACGAGTTCGTTGAGCAAATATATACAGATCGAAACAGCCATTGTAAAACACCCAACATATGAAATCAGCAATTGGAAACACCCATAGAAACATACCTGCACTTGTTCGCAACCACAGCGAGGCCACTGGTTCCAAATCCTTCACAACAAACAAGAACGAGCTCTTTAAAACCATTGAAGGACTCGGCAAGTAAAAGCCAAATCGTCGTCCACTGGTTCCAAATCCTTCACAACAAACAAGAACGAGCTCTTTAAAACCATTGAAGGACTCGGCAAGTAAAGCCAAATCGTCGTCAGTGACGAACATACGCTTCAGGCAAACCCTCTCCAACCAAGGATAAGCTCTAGCCATGCCTACAACCCAGGGTGTAAAGTAGGCTCCCCAATTGGGTGGCATCAAATTGAAATCAGCAAACCGGGGCTTACCCTTGATCGTAACAGACCTCACCCCGGCTGAACCGGGCTATGGCTCGTCGAGGCGAGATCGCCTAGCAATTTCCCAAGAAAAGATCTGATCGAGTAAGAGCCTCCACGCGATACCATGATTTACAGACCAACGAGGCGGCGTTCCGGTCTCGGTGAGAGGTCAAAAATTGAAGCACGTTTTCGAGGACGTTCTCAAGAACTTGGTCCCAAACCGGAGCCGGGATCTCGGTCCCGGACTCGTCAACGGCGGAGCAGCCGGAAAGATTACCGGCCACAATCTCGGCATCTTCTCCCAGATCGGAACACGCAGATCGATCATCATCGTCGGACATTTCAATCTCTACCTCTCTCAACATGGAATAGAACCCAGAACTCCAAAACTCGACTTTAGATCACAGTGATGGAGGGGGGGAGTGAACTAGAAAAGCAAAAACAGATGCGAAAAGGCATGATTAGTGAGAGAAAACATGAAGTGTTAGATTGTATTGGAAGATAAATATTGAAACGAAGGTCGGCGAAATTATTTTATTGATCACTCATGGAGGAGCAAGTGTAAAGAACAGAACCCCCGCTGTCAGAGTCTTCTCTCCGATCACCGATATTCTCTCTCTCTTCTATCTCTGGACTCTGCTCCATTATTCAGGGAGTTTGACATTACCCGATATTTGATACTTGGTTTTCCAATTTATACTCGTAAACTCATCAGGCAAATATTTTTGCGTAGCTACGCATGTTGCAACGTAATATCGAGGCAAATAAGTAAACCTAGACTTTCATATGATCGAGATAAAAAAAAACAATAATCTTAATTTTCTAAAAAAAATGAAAAATGATAAGAGAAAGGTTGTTAGTGGTGCACTAGTTTCTAATTGGTGATGATAATGTTGGGAGCTTAGAGCTTTGTTCAATGAAAGAGGCTCTTCGTCTCCTTTAATGGCTACTTCCTTTACACGTAGCCTTTTTAGTTGGGGTTGATATCGTCTCATTCGGTCCTGGTTTATTCTGAAATAGAATTAAAATCGAAACTCACGATTCTAGATTTTTAGAACTTGCACCGGTTTAATTTATAATCAATTTTAAAATATAATAATAAAATATACATTTTTATTATATTTAAGTCGATTTTAAGTAATTTGACAGGTTTATAACTAATTTTAAGATTTATATCAGATTTTATTAGAATTTTGATATAGTTTTACTCGATTTTAGAACTTCTTTTACCACAGTTTCGATTTCAGTTTCATAGTTTTACTCCTTAAAACTGACATCGGCGCATAAATCACAATTTTTTTAAAAATTAGAACAAATGCCAGATTAAAACCAGCCGTTTTGATTCGATTTTGCCCACCCCTACTTTTTAGCTATTTATCATTCACATTTCATGGACACAACTATACACCCTCTTACGTCTTTTAAAATTATAACAAATATTTAATTAAAAAATAGTATTAGACTTTTTCGTTTTGAAACTATGCGCTATTTACTCGATCGCAGAGGTGTCCATTGCAATGGTCCAAATCAACTGCGGACTGTGCGCTATAATTAAGTGGTGTCCATTGCAAATTTTTGTTACCAAAAGGCGAAATTTTTTGCCCTCAGGGCCCTCACACCCCGGCTCGACAATTTATAGAAGAGTAAGTCACAGTGACTCAATAGACTAGAGATGAGAGACATTTACCTGCGTCCACAAGAAGCTATCCCACATTGAAAGTAACAATTTTCACACTGCGACTGTCAGGATTCAAACCTTGGCACTTGTTACCAACTCTACCATATCTGAATCAACTGAGCTATGCTCGTGTAGACGTACATTGCAAACTCTACTATACAAGAGAAGTGATCCATGGTAACAATAAGGGTGTGCGTGATTTGATCTGGCGTAATTTTTATAAAATAAGACCATACTATTATATTTTGATTTTAAAATTTTAAGTCTGGGATCAAATATTATCAGGACCAGAGTAGACCTAGACTAGAGACTTGGTCTTTGTCCGCTGGTCTTGGTTTTTTCAATTAGATAAATCATTTATAGCTTTTTCTAACCATAACGAAATTATAATAATTATTAATTTTAATAATTACCATCAACGACATCATTAATCGTTAAATTAAATTAACGATAAATATGATCTAATCTTGTTCGGTCCTTGAAAACGGTAATAGATTTATAAATTTACGGTCATAATCACGATCATACATAAAAAAAAAAACAACAAAAAATGGGGCTACAAAGTTATGATTCTGTTTGAGTTGATTTTTTCCACGAATAAAACTAGTATAGAAATTCAAGTAGAGAAATGAGTTTGTTTTTACAATTATAGCTTCGTGCAGTGCCAGCAAACAAGTTATAAGGTCATCATAAATTATAGCTCTAATTAGTCTCCCAAATCATTATTTTTCGCTTTATTATCTGTTAAGTACCTGGCCCAGCTCTTCCTAATTGTCTGCATAATTGCCATTTAATCATCTGATTTAACACCGATTTTCCTTTATTTTCTTTCACACGGAAGAACAAAAGGGTGATTTTGATCTCTTTTAGCTCGAGACTTCATCTAAAAGCTTGTATCTTCTAACCTTGTTCCTGAAAACCTGTCTTTTTACCATGCTTCTGACAGGGGTACCATCGGACTTTGTCCTCCGGAGCTTCTCCGCCGTAGCTCCGGCGTCGATGGCCGGCTTTTTTAGTCCCTCCGGCGGCCTCTGCTTCTTTATGGGCCGGCTTAGTTGAATCGGACAAGAGTTTCTTCTTTCATGTCCGTCGATTTTACTGGTTGATGAGTGGTTTGAGGAGTTTTCTTTTGGCTCATCCTTTTGATTCAAACACCAATTACAGACCCTGTAAATCGTCGCTTTTGGGTACTGATTACTGCAATATCTGAAAATAAACTATCAATTACAGTGACGGAGTTTCTCGATTTTGATTTAGATCTTCCAAAAACCAAGTATGATCAAAAGGGTACCTGTGTTGGGATCTGAACTGGCAAATGACGCACCGGAAAAGATCGCCGGAGAAGCCATGGTCGCCGCACATGCAGCACTCCGGGCCGGGCTGCGGCGGCGATGAAGCGTCGACGGGAGCTGCTTTGGTTTTCTTCGTCTCCATTGGTGTCATCTAGAGAGAGAAAGCGCAATGAGAGAGAGAAAGCGCAATGAGAGAGAGAGAGAGAGGACATATAAGTTGGTATCACTGTCGATGTCGCGTGGCAAGTAAATAATAGAGGGAATTTGATAATCCTATAATGTCTTCTCTGGCTATGGTCTTGCCATCTCTAATTTACAACACCTCCTTCGAGATAAGACTGAAATTAAAGAGGGTTGACCATTCCTTGTTTATTTCATTTTCTTATCTCTAATCTCTTTGCGCCCAAAAATTCACCAAAATTCCAAATAAAATCGATTGGTCTTTTGGATCGGTTTTGGTTGAGGTTTAATTATCCGATTTGTTTGAGTTTGAGTTCAATTTTTAGATATTGACTCGTCTGAGTCGGGTTGAGTTGAATTTTACGAAGCTGAATTTGATCATTACCCGTTCAAACTAGATATTCATTTGAATCTTAACACGGGCTTATTTTGGTTCGAGTAGATTATTCAATGAGTTTGAGTTCAGTTTTATTTAAGCATTTTATTTTCAATTTGGCTTCGTACACCCAAGAAACCGGGTTATTGTCAAATTCTCAAGCCTTGTGCTTCACCGTCTGGTCGATGATTCAGAGGATCAAGATCCGTGACAAGAAACCAAACCGTGGGTGAAAAATTAGACCCGAAACCAGATAGAAATCCACATCAAATCATGTAAAACAATTCTGGAACTCAATACTATTGCTAAGATGAACACTATTCAGTTTCAATCAAATTACAAGATATAGAAACAAAACAACACTCAATCTCCCCTTTTGGTCTTCTTTCTTTTATACTTTTTTTTCCTTTTCTATGTTCATTCAAACTACTTCCATGGCGGAGCCTATGATCTTCAGCAATAAGAAGACTCTTCATTTGCTTAGATTTGAGCCTTTGTTCTCAACCAACATCTCACGGAAGTCAAGGGTCTAAAAACAATGAACTCTGTCCGTTTCACAGCTCCACATCACAGGCACGGTTCAGCCTCCTCCGCTTTGCCACGGCCGAGACTGGGCTGCCATGGGAAGAGCTCTCGCAATACCCGTCTCCATTTTCATCACTTTTGTAACTCAAACACGCGATTTCCAGCACCCCATTTGGACTCCTTGGATCGAGCGCTGAACCATTGCAAATTATCGACCGTCTCTCAATCAATTCAATGCAATTTACAACTCTTTCCTGTAAAAAGAAAAAACGAGAGCAATTTGAGTAAATTATGAACTAGGATTGATCAAGAATTGAAACAGATTCATCATTGAATAATGCTAGATTTATTTTGTTAGCATATTTTTTTTTTACACGCTAACGTGTCGAGCTATAATTCGTTTATTTATATTGCATTTAACATATTAAAATAAAAATAATTATTATTATATTTATCACACTAATCAGGTTGACATATCAATATATACAATAAAAAAAATATACTAAAAAGATAAACTTAGTATTGTTGTTCATCATTTTGTCTTCTTTTTTCGTACCTGCTGGGTAATATGAGCAAGTAAACTCATTGTTTTTTCAAAATCGAGCGTTTGAGTTTCCCGAGCCACGCATATAGCCACCGCAGCTGCAATCTCTGATGGTTTGAATTCCAAGAACTCAATATCTACATTCAATTTACCCCCACTAAGTTAATTCTTACTAAGTCACGACGATATAATCATAAAACGGTATAACGGGGTTCTAGAGAGAGAGGGGGACCTTGCATGATGATTGAAAAAAGTTGAATTGATCGGGCGATTGGCGATTCAAGTAAGAGCCGATCGTCAAGGATTGTGTGAAGATAATAGTCTATGAACGAAAATGGAGTAATAGACTGCATTCTCCATTTTAAAGTGCTCAAAACCAAAAGCTCCATTCTTTGAATAGTTCGTGCTTCAAACACAAATTTCGATTCGCCGACCTGTAAACAAATCAAACATTACTAAATTAACCAAAAAAAACATCAAATTTATGCCTCGAAAGTTTTCAATTGTACCTGCAAATCTAGAGAGAGTGGAACTTCAGTCTCCTCCATTTTAGCTCCAAGAGATAAACACGCCACAGATAGCAATTGCATAGTCCAAGCTATATCTTTCTGCATAAATGGTATTTAAAAAACAAGAAATCGATGAATCAATCAACAGGAAAACATATTTTTTTTTTATGAATCAACTCAAGAAATGCCAATTGAGAAAGCTTGGTTTGTTCTATCTCAACTTACAGGTAATTCGTAAGTCGAAAGAAATCGATCCAAGTAAACTATGGCCATGTATGTAGTGAGAGGTACAAAACTAAAATGAGCTCCAACCTGTCGACAAATAGAACGATAAAAAGAAAATCATGCTCTAGCATAAGTATTTATGAGCATAATAGATTCAAAAATGGAGAAACAGAGCTTTTGGGTTAAAAACCACAGACACATTGTATCAAACAGTATTCGAGCATTACTTCTAAAGTCATTTTTCAACTATGAACTGGTAAATTTGAGCTAAGAATGATGTATAAGTTCAAGTTGCAAACAAAAACAGCAAAAATGAAAGATATTCAGAGGGGAAAATCATCTCAATAGTTGGTAAATTAGCTGAGAAATACTTGAAACGACCTTTATTATCCATTCCACGGCTTCTTTTCTAGCCATAAGATCTTGATTTGAATCTCTCAGCCTCTTCAGATAATCACTTCGAGGTAGATGATGATATTCCTGCTCAATCATTCGGCTCAAGAACTCATCGCTCGGAAAAGGCACAATTTCCCCATTAGAGCTCTGATTCCGGTAATCGGTGCGGTGGTTCGGACGAGGCCACGCCGTCTCCTCCGCCGCACCGCCGTACTCATTATTATCGAAAATAGTGTAATCCTCGGCACATAAAAGGCTTGAAAAACCAGAATCATATCTGGGCCCCATTGATAAGCAACCACAGTTTCAAAATCTATTTCAAGCTCGACCCGTTATTTATAAGGGTATATCCAAGAGTTTCGATTCGGAAGAACGACGATGATATACAAGATTTTTAAAGAAAATGATAAACAAAAACGCAAAACCCACTGAAATGACTGTCCAGAACCTCACTCTTCCTCTGTGTTTCTTGGACTCAACCAAGAGAAAGAGAGAGACCCCTTTAGGGTAAACACACAGAAGAGCTGAGGCAAGAGAAGCTATATGGGGGAGACGCCATTGAAGTAATTAGCGAAATCAACCGTAGGGGGCTTATTCAAGGTAATTAGTGATATAATGTAATGTCATTAAACTGTGATTAGTAAACTAAAAAGGGGAAGGATTAAGGTGTGATTAAAATAATTAATTATTGTTAATTACTTAGTTTTGTATATGGTGTGGTCCAAAAAGAAAGTCTTCGCTAAGAGTAGACTGCTTGAGATCCGAGCTTGACAGAAAGAAATCACTTGAACCAATGCCCACTTCCTCTATTTTTAAAATGCTTATCCCTTAATTATTCTATTAATTTCGATTTATTTTCTAGTAATAAAAAGAGATATTTTAGAATATAATTTCAGACTTCTAAATGTGATTTTGACTGAGGCTGCGAAACACTAAACCGGAAATCATAATTTTAATATAAGAGTACGATTTAGTCGATTTTGGTCATTCGCTCTTCGATTCCAATAAAAATATTTATTTTTGGAATGAAAACGAGTAATCAAAGCATCAAAAATCCAAAAATACAGGTCGTAACTGAAACTTAGCTCAAATTCGAATCAAATCTCATAAACCAGATCCAAAAATACAAAAATGAGCTACTAATTTTAGACCACCTTAATCAAATATTGGTCTTCAAATCATCACAACCCTATTGAAATTAAAAAAAAAAAAAAACAATCTTTATTTAAAAACAGACTACTCAAGTCGAATTAATGTTAAATTTATCATATTATTATTGGTGACACTCATTATTTATCTTAATTAATTTGATAAACCATCAAATTGTACATTAATTATAATATTAATAAAAAAATCACTTAAGGTTTTATAATTCGATATGACATATGTCCATCACTAAGTGAATATCTTATATTTCTCTAGTTTTTAGTTAACCACAATTTAAAATTATTATTTATCGAATTTTAATTGATCTATTTAAATATTTTTAATGTATTATAATTAAAATAATTATTATATTAATAAAGACTTAAATATTTTAAAAAATAAATTAAAAAAATATGTAAAAATAAATAAATCTAACGTTACTTTTCAAATCCTTATATGTAAGTTTTTAAGAACCAAAATTACGACAATACCCACTAGCATATTAGATAACTTTAATAAACTGTAACTAAAATAATTCAAAGTTACAAAAAAAATGATATTTTTATTAATTTTCTTCCAAACGAAAAATAAATATTTCATTTTTCAATTTTTCCCAAAACTAGCAAAAACGCATTATTTGTCCCAGTTCCAAGGCAACCAAACACGCCCTAACCAGCGTAAAAGGCGAATTGAGTTCTCTCGCATAAAAATGGCGTCGGCTCGGGCTATCCGATTCCATACCAGAGTAGTGTCTCCGATTGTAGCATCCTCGGAGATACGCCGTCGTTTGACCCTCGTCGGTGCATTCTGCGTTCTGGGTTTCGGAGTCCCCAAGCTCTACCCCGCCTTCTCCTCTTCAACGCTCCGATCGAGTGCCGTTCAGTCTCCGTCTGTCCTCCCTTCGAGGTATTTTGAAGCTATGGTTCTTCTTTTATGTTGCGATTTTATTTGATTTCGGCCGAAATGAACGGAATTCAGATCCGAGTTCGGTGCCCTAGAAGGAACCAAGAGTGAGCATTTTGTAAGAATGGAAGGTAGCAGTGTTGTTGTCCCAAGCATCGTCGTTTACGTCACAGTTCCCGACAAAGAAACAGGTCTCTCTTACTTCGCTCATTTCCATTACAATTTTAATTTGATTCGAAATTTAGGGAAATTAGTGGACATCTGTGGAACTCATCGTTGAAATCTGGCCTGCAAGGAGGAAACGTTCTAAATCAACTGGTTTATCTATAAGTTGGGATCATAAAATTCCTCAAGTCCCACCATTTTTTTAGGCCATCATAGCTGCGAGCCCATGGCTGTGTCATCTACTGCTTAGAGCGATGTTTTGATGATACAGAGGAAATTTTTCATAATGAAAAATCGAAATAGCTATCGTAATCAAGGCTAGCGGAAGCAGTTTTCCATGGCCAGACCTTCTTACTGTCCATTGGAAAGTTTTATCTTCTGAACTGTAACGACCATATTGCTAGAATTCACTCAGAAGACAATGGCGCCATTAGTAACTTTCATGTCAAGAGAAAAACTTGATTTGGTTTATAGATTTAAGTCATTCTCACAAGCTCTTATATAATACTTACCTACCCATTCATATTTTTCAAATGCAAGTGAGTTTGGTAAGCTTGTAGGAATTTCTTTGTTATTATTAGTACCTGGGTCAGTGAAAACTCTCCCTGCAGGTAAGAAATTGGCTCAGAGTATTGTCAAAGAAAAGCTTGCTGCTTGTGTCAATATAGTACCAGGTATCCACTTTATTAAACATTGCACTATCATTTCTGATTTGCTTGAATTTGCATTTGATATTGGAAATATGTAAATAAAACTATGTTTATGTAATTGGTCCCATCTTCATATCAACCTGTTCTTTCACGTGTTTCGTTTTTTTTTTCATCTTCTTATTTGTTGTATGGATCAGTTCCTTAATTTTTCAGAAACCAATTTCATGATTCATTCTTACTACCTACTTGTTTTCTTCGATGGGTTTGTTTGTGAACTTGATGTTGAACATGGCGGGAAATAAGAGATCAGGAAACTAAATTTAGAAATTGGAGGAATGAAGGGGAGAGATGAACAAAATATCGAAAAATTACGAAACCTCTTAGGTAAGATAATATTCTAACAAGAGTATTGTTAAGTTTATTCTCTAATTCTATACTTTTCACTCCTTAAAATAGCCATTTATCAAGATCATTTATAGATAATTAAAACAAATCATTAACTGCACCAATCGATGATCTACCCCCTACAAGGTAAGTCAATAGTAGTCTAGCATTGTACATACTATATTTCCATGTTTTATGGTGATAACATTGTTCTTTGCAATGCCCAAATAAACATAAATCGGGGGCCTGATCTCCAAATTTATTTTCATCTATTTTGTTTCATTTATTAAAACAGAAATTCCCCTAGTTCTCTTTGATCTGATGCATTTTCTTGGAAAAATGACATTTTATTATCGCTTTGCTGGTCCGTTTCATGGCTTTATTAGTCTCTTTACAGCAATTAACCTCTGTTGATTTCGTCTATGCAGGAATCGAATCGGTGTACCAGTGGAAGGGAGAAGTACGAATATCGGGCCCTCTGGTTTTCCATTTCTTCCCATGATATGGAAACTGTCCTTTTCACTGAACTTGCTTCATTCTTTTATGATAGATTCAAACAGATGCAGAGGAGCTTCTTATAATAAAGACGAGGCAATCACTTTTGGAAGCTCTAACAGAGCATGTCAAAGCCAATCACCCCTACGAGTATGCTCAAAAACTCTGTATTTTAACGATTCGAACATGAAATCGATGAACTAGACTTACTCGATTGAAAGCTATATAGTTGATTAATTCGGGTTTATTTTCTCTCAGTGTTCCTGAGGTTATTGCTTTGCCCATCAATGGCGGGAGTCCCCAGTATCTGGAATGGATCAAGGAAAGCACAAGGGACTAGCTCGTTGGTTTTTCTTTGCAAAAATGTATGCCCCTGAAACGAAGCATCTGTAAATTAAAACAAGCTCGATCTTTCGAATTTTTCGCATTCTTGTCTGATATGATCTGAGCTCAAAACCAGTTATGTAAATCTTCTTCTATCTCCAGTTGTAATACAAGGCCTGGCATAGATGAGAGAGAGAGAGAGAGTTTGATAATAATTAGGGATGGCAATCTCGGTTGGTTCTATCCGAAAATTGTCGTTTTTAACTAAGAATTAACTGTTCGGTTATCGGTTCTTAACTGAATTTACACAACGAATAAAAAAATTGAGGAAAAGCAGACCGAACCGGAATGGAAAATGAGGTTCTTTTTTTGTTTGCTTTCAAATTTCTATATTCAAAACTGAACCGACGTCAGTTTTAATCAATTTAGGACTGAACGTAAACGAAACAGACCGATTCTACCCCAATCATACTGTGCTGTTAAAAATCAAAACCAAAACAAGACCGTGTAATGATATTAGATTTACTAAAAAAAAATCGCATAAAATATCAAGATAAAATGAGAAAATCTACTATGAAAATTGAAATTTAAATCCATAACTATAATTCTCATAAATTTATAAATAAAAAACATATGCATGAGATTCCCATAATATACGTATATGTAAAGTTAATTAAAGAGAGAGACTTGGAATTTCAGGCTCAAGAATAGCAGACTTGCACGTTAGATTGTAGTGCACTAAACAATGGTGGCGACCAAGCTAAGAAACTGAGGATTTCCAAGCGAAATAAACTCTAAAAACTTGCTTTTTCAACAACTCAACACAAACCCACAAGCATAAAATCCTTCAAGTTCGTAAATCAAACACGAAAAAAAAGAAAAAAAAGGAAGAACTAAGAACACCATGGCTCCTTATGGGCTGCGACTGCACGTCAGAGAAAGCCATGTAATTCTAGTTCTTATTTTCAAGAATTGTTCAATCTTTCTTGCCCAGTTCTTCGTTTGAATCTATTCCTCTTTTTCCGATTTTAATTTCCAGGTTGAAATGGATAATGGGATCGTCCAAGTTATACTTTCGAACCCAGATGGAATCGTCACCGGGATTAGGTTTAACGGGATCGATAATCTTCTTGAAGCTTTAAACGACGAATCAAATAGAGGGTATTAATGATAATTAGCAATATATATATATAGATGGAATTATATATATTTTGTGGATAGGTATTGGGATCTTGTATGGAGCTCACCGACGGCGACTTCAACGACTGGGATTTTCGACGTGTGAGTGTTTCTCTCTCCTCCGCTAATGAAGCTCTCTCTCTCTTCCGAGCGAGTTTACTGTGTTTCTGAAAGAGATGGAAAACAAACGCAGGATCAAAGGGACAGAATTCAAAATTATAGTCCAGAGCGAAGAACAGGTGGAGCTGTCTTTCACGAGGTCATGGGATGTTTCTCTAGAGGGCAAGCTAGTGCCTTTGAACATCGATAAAAGGTGTTCTTCCCCCTTTCGAAATGAAATAAATTTAGGGTTTTGAAGAAAATAATGAAAAAATGAGTTATGACCATTTATATCTTGAATTATGAAGATAAGCTCAATAAAATTTATGTTTTTATGTAACTCATTTAATTTTTTTTATAAAAAATAAGAATTTTCACCATTTATAATAATTTGTAACATTTTTATTATCATTTATTAATAAAATGTGTAACTAAAATAAACGAACATCATTAACATTAACGAAAAACGTGATGACATGTAATTTATTGTAATCATGCTAAAGTTTAAAGTGTTCATATGTAACTTTAAAGTGTGTATTGAGAATTTTTTAATTAAAAATGTTGATCAATTTAATTTACTATTTTACATCAACATGGTTAATTTAACGACTCATCAAGAAATAAACGAAAATGCAATAATTATTAATTTGTATTTTTATTTAACCCAATTAATTTTATAGTAAATAATTTTTTTACAAATTAATAATTATTGCATTTTCGTTTATTAATAAATATATTAATTAAAAAAGACGACCATCCTTAACATTAGCAAAAACGTGATAGTTCGAGATGTAAAATTAATATTTACCATTTTATAAAAGTGGATTATTTTATATTTTTGTAGGTTTATCATGCTTAGGGGTTCTTCTGGGTTTTACTCCTACGCCATTTATGAACACTTGAAGGAATGGCCTGGTTTCAATTTGGATGAAACCAGAATTGCATTTAAACTTAGAAAAGACAAGTACTTGAATTATATTTTTGTTGTTTTATTTTGATTTTGATTCTGATTTTTCAAAGATTGATGATTAAGCTGAAGAAATTGAAAGATTAGGTTTCACTATATGGCCATAGCAGACGACCGGCAACGATACATGCCTCTCCCCGATGATCGCTTGTCCTCGAGAGGCCAAGCCCTTGCCTATCCCGAGGCTGTTCGTCTCATCGATCCCCTGGAGCCCAAGTTCAAAGGAGAGGTTCCTATCGTTATTGTACTAATTAAATTTCGACATGTCATCATTTTAGCTGTGTAACATGTTTGGCTAGGTGGACGACAAGTACCAATATTCATGTGACAACAAAGATCTTCGGGTTCACGGTTGGATATCCGTGGACCCACCGGTTGGATTTTGGCAAATCACAGCCAGCGATGAGTTCCGGTCGGGAGGACCCGTCAAACAGAATCTGACATCGCACGTGGGCCCCACCACTCTCGCGGTAAGTGAGGGAATTGAGTATGGTGAATGTAAAAGTAATGTAGGTTTGATTCGATTGTGGCAACTCGTGCAGATGTTTCTTAGCGCGCACTACTCGGGATTAGATTTGGTGCCGAAATTTGGATCAGGAGAGGCTTGGAAGAAAGTTTTTGGTCCTGTTTTTATTTACCTAAACTCCGTTTTTCGTGGCGATGATCCGTTCGTGCTGTGGGATGATGCCAAATTACAGGTTTTTTTATTTAAAAATATGATTTTTTACGGTTTGATACTAATGATCTTTTCGTTTTCACAGTTGACATTATAATTAGGGGTGAATACCGTTTGGATTTAGAGTTGGAGTCGGAATCGAGGACTTTGTGTTATCGTAGTAGAACCGAACCCAAACTGTGAAATACAATTCTATTACGCTCCAGTAAATATATATTTTGTTTAAAAGAAATATTTTATACATTGTAATTGAGTCGAGTTTTTAAGAATTGTGTCAGGTTTTAGATTTGAATTTGGTTACTCCGTTTTGGGTCACGTGGTTAATTCACCGGTATTGGAATTTGGATCCTTGATCCACATGTTGGGTTTGGTTTTCATGTGGTTTTTGACCCAAAACATAGGAATGAACCATAAATTGCGGTCTTAATTGAATGGGAAACAAAAACCGTCCATCTGGTGGGCAGACCGGACCGAAAAACCGGCTAATTTGAAGACCTTCACCAAATGTAAATTTAAATGTCATTTTTTTTTTCAGATGATGAAGGAAGTACAGAGCTGGCCATATTCCTTCGTGTCGTCGGAGGACTTTCCGACGTCCGATCAGAGGGGTAATCTTAGAGGCCGGATTCTTATCCTGGACAGGTTATTATAAAATTTCGAAAAAAAGATCGAATTTTCGTTATGGTTTGAAGATACGTTCTTATAAAGTATAGAAATAGGTACGTCACCGGCGACTGTATTCCGGCAAATGGAGCTCATGTTGGCCTAGCTCCTCCGGGAGATGCCGGTTCTTGGCAAAGAGAATGCAAGGTCTCTCTCTCTCTATTCCTCTCTAAAATTGAAATTATTTAATAATTTAAAATTCTCATAAATAACTGACCCCATATTCTGTAGGACTATCAATTTTGGACAAGAGCAGACGAAGAAGGTTTCTTTTCGATAACAGAAGTCCGGGCCGGAGTTTATAAACTATATGCATGGGTTCCCGGATTCATCGGAGATTACGCCTACGACGTCACCGTCGACGTTACGCCAGGTAAATTTGAAACAAAACTGAAATAACAATGTGCCATTTTTCTTGTTTTTTATTGATTTTTTTGAAAAATAGGATCCGAGATCGAGATTGGTGAAGTTGTATATGAACCCCCAAGAGATGGTCCTACGTTATGGGAAATAGGCGTTCCGGATCGATCCGCCGCAGAATTCTACGTCCCTGATCCAAATCCTGCCTACATAAATAAGTTGTATGTAGACCACCCTCAAAGGTTTCTTCTTTCTTCCTCCTCCTAGTCGCTAGTAGTGGGACTAGGAGGGCCGCTCATTTTTTATAAAAAGATTGTTCTGACTTGATTAATCAAATTTTATAAAATTAGATTCAAACTAAAATAATTGGATAATCGATTTGATCTAAAATTTTAGTTAGTTTCTATTCAAATTTATATTTAGTTTTATAAAATTCAAATCTGTATATTATCGACTTAAATCAATTTAAATTTAATTATTTTTTTTAAAATTTTAGATTTAATCGACGACCAACCCAATCTGAATAGTCAATTAAAAAATTAAATTTAAATTCAATTTAATAGTATATTTGATCTAATGATTTTAAATTTTAAATTAATTTTAATTTATGTCATATTAAATTTTTTTAAATTAAAAATGGAGATTCTATTACTGTTTTTCCTGCAGATTCAGACAGTATGGGTTGTGGGAAAGATATACGGAGCTTTACCCAGACGGAGACTTGGTCTACACTGTCGGCGTCAGTGATTACTCGAAAGACTGGTTTTTCGCTCAAGTTCCAAGGTTTCTGAGCTCAAAAAATTAAGATGAACAATCGACGTTCGAACCGGTTCTGACTCAATTTTAAATTTTTAATCTATTTTTAGGAAGAAAGGGGACAATTCGTATCAAGGAACGACCTGGCAAATCAAGTTCGAGCTCAGAGAAGTTGATTCCAATGCTACATATAAACTCAGATTGGCTCTAGCTTCTGCAACTCTTGCTGAATTACAGGTATAAACCTATTTTTTTAAACAAATCAATTTAATTAATTTTAATTACTTATTAATAATTAAAAAAATATTATATTTTTATTAAAGCAATTTAGCATCATAAATAATGAGATTTTTTTTTTGTAAATTTACAACTTGTTTAATTATTATCATTATTGATTAATTAAATTTGTTGGCTAAATGGAAGAACAAGTTGAAATTAACAAAAATATGATGATAAAATATCTATTAAAATTATAAAAATATTCAAAGTATTTATTGAATGATATTTAAAATTCAAAATATGTGTTATAAATGCACTCATATTTTAAGGAATAATAATGATAATTACTTTTGATGAAATCTTGATGGAATTGGATGTGGTTAAACGTAAGGTTCAAGTGAACGATTCATCGGCGAGTTCTGCCGTATTTTCGAGCGGAATAATTGGAAGAGATAACTCCATAGCTAGGCATGGAATTCATGGGCTGTACTGGCTTTTCAACGTGGGAATAGGAGGAGATATGTTCGTTGAAGGAGATAACACTATATTTTTGACTCAGCCAAGAAGTAGCAGCCCTTTTCAAGGGATTATGTATGATTATATTCGCTTAGAAGGTCCTGCTTTCTAGAATCTTCTAACAATCGTAACTAATTGTAATAAATCGTTTAAATATAAAAAAATATTTATTATTTATTTTATATAATTGCTTAGTTTTTTTTTAGAAATGGGGACAGACGGTGGTATTCACTTCATGGCCTAAAATTGAATATTTAATTTATATTATTATATTTCTGCCATTAGTTTATTTTTTTTCAAATGTAATAAAAAAGAAGCCCCGACTTACTAGAGTTGTTGAGTCATGAAAAATAAATAACACAAGTTGATGACACATGATAAATCGACAGAAGCAATAAATATAAATAAAATATTAATTTAATCGTTATCAGAATTAGCAGAAAAATTAATAAAAACTGTAAAATTAAAGTTTCTGTTATAATTATATCAAAATCATAGCATTTATTTATTGAAAATTAATAAAAAATCGAGGTATTTATTGTAATAAAAAAATTAAATAGTAAACCTAAATATTATGTTTTTTTCTTATATTATTATAAATAAACCCATAATATGACTGTCGGCCTAACAGATGAAAGGCTTTTCAAGGCCCACTATAGCTCACCAGAAGGTTAGATTCGTCATTTCAAATTTCCGATTCTTCCCATTGCTGCTCTACTATATATACCGTCGACTCCAAATCTAGGGTATAAAAGGGGCCTCCATTTTCCTCAGCGCGCAGAAGAACTGTCGAACCAGCGTCAAATCAGACGAAGCAGAAGCGAAAAGTCATTCAAAGGTTTCTGCCTATCTGTAACTTCGAATTATTTCGATAATTATAGGGAGAAATCTGTTTTATTTGCAAATCTCTTCGCACTAATCCACAGTAATTTTTTTCTTCAATTTCGTACGACTTGCTTAGCTTTTTCGTCGAATATCTTCTAAATTGTAATTTATAGAGGTTGTCCCATTAGCAGATCGAGCTTCGGTAAGGAGAAATGGCGACGTTCGAACTATATCGGAGGTCAACGATTGGAATGTGCTTGACTGAGACCTTGGACGAAATGGTCCAGAATGGTACGCTTAGTCCCGAGCTCGCATTCCAGGTTCTTGTCCAGTTTGACAAGGTGTGAATATATATATATATATTTTCTCTGTATATTGTTCGGTGTGCTGGACTATTAGTTTCTGGCAAGGTTGCGTTTTTTCATTATAATTCGACTGATGGGGTTCGTTTGGTTCCATTTTAGTCTATGACGGAAGCACTGGAAACCCAAGTTAAGAGCAAGGTTTCCATTAAGGTAAGATAGTTTTACTCTGATCATTCAAACTGAGAACTTGGATTTTTTTTATATAAGATTTAAATACATATTGAATACAGGTTGATAGATGTACTCTCATATATTGTATGAGTAACTTTGAGGAAACAACCTTGTGCTCTCAATTTAAATTTTTATTGAAAGAATGATGTTTGAGACGTGAATCTGTGGGGAGCTCGATCTTATGTTTTCAGTAGAATCCAAATGTAAAACATTTGAATTAGGAGATTTAAGCACAACAGTTAGCCAATTATTCAGTTACTTCTTAGGAAAGGTGTTATTCAACCCTCAAAATTCCATAAAAAGTCAAATGTGATGCCTAAGATTGTAACTCTCTCAACAATTAGTAGCTAGAAATGTGCTTGGGCATAGTGCTCAATTGATTGTTCATCTGTGGCACACATTCTAGTGTGTCTGAAGTGGAAGTTCGTACTTTTACATCAAAGTGAGACTGTAATTTGAAAGTCCATATGTTTCAAACAATGATGATAAACAGTTACTAGAAACTACCAAGAAATTGAAATCTTCTCTTTCTCAAGCAGTCAATAAGTACAAAATTAGGAATTATTTGATATGATGTTAGATTAACCTTTGTATTCTATACTATGAGTTTTCAAATATTGATTAGTCTAATTTAAATTCATTTAATATTGTATAATTAATATATTAAAATATGAATAATTATTAATTATATATAGTGCGCTAGTCATGACGCACTAATATGTACAACAAGAAAGTAATCTTAAAATTATCCATTTGATATTGGTAGACGTTTTGTAAGAACAAATTGTTCCTCGATTGTTATCTTTAGGGTTTCCATTTTCTTTAGCAGTTGTTGCTTAGGCTTGGATGATATGTACAGACGAGGCAAACAAATAACAAATTTTTTTGGGAAAGATCCTAATTGTGGATTGATCCTATTTTTTCAGAATGACCAGTGGGCATAGGCCATTTGATTTTATTTTTTGGTGGGGCCTGATGTGCAATGGGGTCCAGCCGAGGCTCACGACAAGGCCCATCCACCCACCCCCTCGGTCACCGAGGATTTGACTAACATTGTTGCCCATTTTGCAGGTCCAATATTTTCGGCAACAACATCCGAGCATGATTGGGAGCATCCATTGGAAGTGCTCTCATGGCGTTCGGAAGATGACACGGCCCATGCCGTGTCTAGATAAGGCTTCGGCCACCTAGAGTCAATAAGTGGCTAAGTGCCACACGGAGGTCTTCGAATAGTGTGGATCTCCATCAAATAAAGAAGGAAGGAAGCCCAGCCCAAAGACACGTCCAAATCATGGAGAAGTTCGGATGAAGTCCGCTCAGCGCGCGCGCCAGCGCGCAAAAGCCCGGCCCAACAGCGTCCAGCGCGCGCCAGCGCGCACAAGCCCGGCCCAGCAGCGTCCAGGGCAGCACGCATCCCGGATTCCAGGGGATCTCAGCTGATCGCGCGCCCCTTTCCAAATTCGGCCGAACATTCAAAATTCCCGCTCGATCCAAACTTGCCATATTCAAAATTACACCTTTGGATCGAGCCCGCGTCTTTCAAAGAGCGCCGGTCAAGAGGAAGGCACACAGAATCCGTGAGAATCCCGGATTTCTCGCGCCCGGCATCCACCCCCGATCAACCTTCCAAAAGTGCCGTGCACTTCCGATTCCAGCGCGATCCGAAGTTGCCATATTGATTTAAAGGCCTGGAATCCACGAGCCCGATTGAAGATAAGCCGTTCAACTCCTCCTCACACGGATCACCATCCGACGGCCGAGCATCCTTCCCCTCCTAATTTCCTTTCTAGTTTTCGTCTATAAAAAGGGTAGTCCGCCCTCATTTGTTTTCAGTGAAAATTGAATATTAAAAGAGCTTAGAGCCTTGTATTCAACTCCCTCATCCGACCTAGTTCTCCGGTGCGTCACATCCGGCCAACGACCGTCACTCCTTTTCCGAACCTTGGTGCGTAATATCCAAGTCTCGTGAAAGGTCTACCGATCCAAACCCTTGCGAATACTCAAGTGTCTGGATAGCACCCACCTCACCGTCACTTTCCCCTTCCTCCGCAAATTCGCACCATCCCGAGTACTCAACCTTCCTCCACCGAGCCATCTCGAGATCCCCTCGAGCCATTCCTAAACCACCACCACCCAGCTTCCGCAAACCCCTCACTTACCGACAAATACCACCTCGCCTCCCCAAAGGCCCGAGCCAATCCTTCCCGAGCCTTCACCATTTGCCGCAAGCACGCATCCCGCGGACTTGCATCACATCATGTCGTATCAGAGCCGAAAATCCTAAAGGTACGATTTTTATCCATAAATTTCAACGCTTTACTCATGATGACTAGAAGCGGCGCCGTTCACAATACGGGCCGAGACCAAGCCACCAACGGGCAAGACCATGCTACCACTAGCGATCCAACTATTGCATCCGAACCACAAGAGGTTGATCCTCGAATCCAAGGTCAGTTCGATGCTATAAACCGAAGTTTACACACTATCCTCCAACGGCTAGACAATACCGCGACCGAAGCGCCACCCGCGCAACCACACCAAGCACCCCGGCCAGCACGACGCCCAGGGGCCGGCCATGGTCGACGTCGAGCTGCACCCTGCGACTTCGACGGATCCGAGGATGAATTTTTCCCCGACTACTATGCCGAAAGAGATGAGGAATGGAAACTCCCGAAGCTTAATCTACCTCCATTCAAGGGTGCCTCCGACGGTGATTCCTTTCTCGATTGGGTCGAGAAAGTCGACAAGATTTTCGACTTATACAACCATTCCGAGAAGCTAAAGGTACAATTAGCTTCTATTGAATTAATTGATTATGCTGCATTATGGTGGAATAGTTTAAAGAGGCAAAGGCGCGAAGCACACGACGAAGAGATCACAACGTGGCGTGCGATGAAAAACCATATGCGGAAAAGGTTCGTACCGGGCCATTACCGCCAAGATCTCTTCCTACAACTCCAAAGCCTCCGCCAAGGTAGTTCATCGGTGGATGAATACATCAACGAATTTGAGTCCCTCCGGATCCGTTGCGACCTAACCGAACCCACGGAACAACTCATGGCGCGGTTCATTCGAGGACTCCACCGAGAGATTGGAGATATTGTGGAGCTGCAGCCCCTTGACGATTTTGATGAGCTAGTTCAAATGGCTCTAAGGGTTGAGAGGCAAATCAAGCGAAGGAACAAAGGTCCAAGCTCTCGGCCGAACCCGGCACGAGCGCCCGCGCCTTACCCGCCCGCGCACATGACCGAGTACCGGACCCCGGCCAAACCCCCGACCCCGGCACCTAAACCATGGGTGCCCCGACCAATTGATGAGCCCAAACCACAAGAGGCCCCAAAAGAAGGCCCACGGTCACGAGACATCCAATGCTTCAAGTGTCTCGGCCGAGGGCATATGGCGGCCCAATGCCCCAATCGCCGTGTCATGACACTTATAGAAAACACGGGCGACGTGACTAGCGATGATGAAGCTCCCGCCGAGCCAAGCCCAACAGTTGAGGCCGAGACACATTACTTAGCCGATGACGACGTTTGCCACCCGCAAGGAGGCCCGTTGCTCATGGTGATCCGACACACTCTCTCGGCCCAACGCCAACCCGAGACTCATCAACGAGAAAACCTCTTCCACAGCCGATGCTTGGTCAAGGATAAGGTGTGCTCGCTCATCATTGACGGAGGAAGCTGCACCAATGCTGTCTCCCGAGAGATGGTCGAGAAACTCGGCCTCCCCACTACCGAGCACCCGGCACCTTACAAGCTCCAATGGATCGATCGAAAAGAGGTCCAAGTCACTAAGCAAACATGTTTTAACTTTTCCATTGACAGGTACACGGATAATATCACTTGCGACGTGGTTCCAATGAATGCCACGCACATCCTCCTCGGCCGACCTTGGCAATTCGACCGACAAACACACCATGATGGCCGATCCAACCATTACTCCTTTAAGTTGGATGGCCAAAACATCGTATTGGCTCCAATGACCGCGGGGCAAATTGCTAAGGAGGAGGCCGACAAGAAAGAAGCTCGTTCCAAGACGGCGCTCTTTATGGGCCGAAGAGAACTCGGCCATGCAATCCCTCGAGACCTCACCAAACATGTCGGCATCAAAAAGGCCGAAGTGATCCGCAAGATGCTAGAGCGGGTCAAATGGGTTATAAGGCAGACCACCCCGAGGGCATACAAGCTCAAGCCCCCGGACAAACCTAAGGATCCATCCCCCGACGCAAGCAAGGAAGAGGACCCCGACAAGGTTGATTTGGGGACAAATCCTCAAGTACCCCGGGAGGATGATGTGCAATGGGGTCCAGCCGAGGCTCACGACAAGGCCCATCCACCCACCCCCTCGGTCACCGAGGATTTGACTAACATTGTTGCCCATTTTGCAGGTCCAATATTTTCGGCAACAACATCCGAGCATGATTGGGAGCATCCATTGGAAGTGCTCTCATGGCGTTCGGAAGATGACACGGCCCATGCCGTGTCTAGATAAGGCTTCGGCCACCTAGAGTCAATAAGTGGCTAAGTGCCACACGGAGGTCTTCGAATAGCGTGGATCTCCATCAAATAAAGAAGGAAGGAAGCCCAGCCCAAAGACACGTCCAAATCATGGAGAAGTTCGGATGAAGTCCGCTCAGCGCGCGCGCCAGCGCGCAAAAGCCCGGCCCAACAGCGTCCAGCGCGCGCCAGCGCGCACAAGCCCGGCCCAGCAGCGTCCAGGGCAGCACGCATCCCGGATTCCAGGGGATCTCAGCTGATCGCGCGCCCCTTTCCAAATTCGGCCGAACATTCAAAATTCCCGCTCGATCCAAACTTGCCATATTCAAAATTACACCTTTGGATCGAGCCCGCGTCTTTCAAAGAGCGCCGGTCAAGAGGAAGGCACACAGAATCCGTGAGAATCCCGGATTTCTCGCGCCCGGCATCCACCCCCGATCAACCTTCCAAAAGTGCCGTGCACTTCCGATTCCAGCGCGATCCGAAGTTGCCATATTGATTTAAAGGCCTGGAATCCACGAGCCCGATTGAAGATAAGCCGTTCAACTCCTCCTCACACGGATCACCATCCGACGGCCGAGCATCCTTCCCCTCCTAATTTCCTTTCTAGTTTTCGTCTATAAAAAGGGTAGTCCGCCCTCATTTGTTTTCAGTGAAAATTGAATATTAAAAGAGCTTAGAGCCTTGTATTCAACTCCCTCATCCGACCTAGTTCTCCGGTGCGTCACATCCGGCCAACGACCGTCACTCCTTTTCCGAACCTTGGTGCGTAATATCCAAGTCTCGTGAAAGGTCTACCGATCCAAACCCTTGCGAATACTCAAGTGTCTGGATAGCACCCACCTCACCGTCACTTTCCCCTTCCTCCGCAAATTCGCACCATCCCGAGTACTCAACCTTCCTCCACCGAGCCATCTCGAGATCCCCTCGAGCCATTCCTAAACCACCACCACCCAGCTTCCGCAAACCCCTCACTTACCGACAAATACCACCTCGCCTCCCCAAAGGCCCGAGCCAATCCTTCCCGAGCCTTCACCATTTGCCGCAAGCACGCATCCCGCGGACTTGCATCACATCAGGGCCTATGTTTGAAATGTTTTTATTTATTGAGGGCCTCAACACAACTGTTAAAAAGAAATTACTTAACAAATAGGACAGAAATTGTCATTAAATTACTGCTAAAAAGATAAAAAACATTCATATATTGGAGAAATTGGAGATCTGACTTTCTTTTCTCTTGGCTTCAATTGTGGAGCAGATATTATTCTTACATGAAATTCATCTTAATCTTATTTGGGTCAGTGTTTTCTAGAAGCTGGATTATGAAAGCATGAAATTCAATCTACGAAATAAAAAAATATTAAAGAAATTGATCTCAACTTGATTATTGTAAAATCTTAATCCTTCTTTATTTTGCTTCTAATGCCCAGGGTCACCTCCACACGTACCGATTCTGCGACAATGTTTGGACCTTTATCTTGCAAGACGCATTGTTTAAGAATGAAGAAAGCCAGGAGAATGTTGGCAGAGTCAAAATAGTGGCATGTGATTCAAAGTTACTGACACAGTAATGTTTAACAGATGGAATCGATGTGTCCCTACATGTGACATATTAGTGCACACTTGCCCTGGTATGCTCCTCTCCCGAGATGATATGTACTTGCAGATATTCTCATTTGTGTAAACTTTGAATATAGAATTGTAAAACCCATCAATCTTGAGCACTATTGATCAATTCGATTCGAGGGTTTGAGTTTCAATGTTAACTAAAACAAAAAATTTAGGAAGTTGTAAGTTAATCTTCTTCTCAAATAGGTTTGATTGTTTGATCCATGAGGTAGGGTTGGAATTGTTTGGTTCTGTTTTGTTTGGTTCCAATTTGATTGGAACCGGAGTCGATATATTTTGGGTGAAAACAGAAACTGAAAGGAATAAAAACTTTGTTTTCCGGTTCTTCTCTGTTTGGTTTTTATCTTGGTTGTACTCGTTTGGTTTCGGTTTTGGTTTTCGGCAACAAGAATCGAAAACCCAATGGTAAATATCAATTTTGTTTCGATGCAAATCTTTTCAAAATTGAAACCAAATCGATTTTCACCATCAGTTCCTTGTAGGTACCTAGTACATTCCGATGATCCAATGATCTCGATATTTCTTTTTTTATCGACTGTTTGTTTTTTTTACTTGATTATTTATGAATTTAGAGTGCTTAATGAGCTTAACTATTGTCATTTGATTAATTCTTATTTTCCCCATTTTTTTGCACAAATATATCTAGCCATCATAAATTTCACCTCCTCCACACATTGTGCTTTGAACTTTCTTGACCGATTATCGTCGTGTTTGATTGAATCGTAATATTTTTGCAAATTTTTTTTTATCGAGTACATAGTTTAACCATCGTGGATGTATAAGGATTCATAACTAAGTATCTAGGTTAAGTTTAGGCTCGAGATCTAAGAATTATTATTTTATCGTCATGCGAGTCAGCCTATGATCGCCTAATTGGTTTATCGTCGGGTAATTTTTGATAAGGAATTCAGATGCATTCTTACTTCAACAATGACCCGTCTTCGGCTTACACTCCGGACTGAACCGTGCGGGTTAAACTGAACCAGTTTTGTTTTTAATTCTTCTCAACTATGGTCACAGTTCATTAACGGTTTAGGGGAGGCAAAAACCGTAAAAATCAAATTGAACCAAATTTGGGAAAATTATTGACAAAAACTTGACTAAAATCTAACCAAAAACCTGTTAAATTTTGGATTAAAAAGAAAATTGACCCAAAATTTTAATATTTACCAAATTTTTAATTGAACCGAATTGCTAGAATTCGGATCGGTCTGGGTCAATTCACACGTCCACAGGCTGATTCAGAAATTAATTGCCCACTCTTATTGGAGCTCTTATTGGAGATGTGTATGCAAATGACCAAATGACGAAGTTGGAGCCAGCCAACCAAGGGAGCAATGAAGAAAACGGTCTGAACCGCCGGCCCAGATCCGGTCCAGTAAAGGGCTCATAAAAGAAAAGCAAGCTCATTTCCCACGAGAACCGGCGTCAGCCATCACTACTTGGTAAGGGCCTCTACACCGGAGGAAAGAGGACTTTCGTGTGGAGACGAAATCACACTCGTGTATATATATATATATATATTCTTCTCTCAACACAGCCTACGACAGCGTCTTTCGATCCCCCCGCTCTCCCACTCTCTCATTTTTTTCTTTATTCGCCTCTGGTTTTTCACCCTCTCTCTCTCTCTCTCTCTCTCGCTTTCTCGCTCTTTTTCTGTGTAATCGTTTTATGCTTCGGTATACGGATGTGTTTGCATCCGTCGTCTTCCTCTCATCTCGCTCAGGTGCATCCCTTTCTCCCTCTATCTTTCACTGTCTAGGTATTTTTGTCCGATTCTGTATTTTCTGGGGTTTTGAAGGAATCGGATGTTTTTGGGGTTTTTATTTTGGTACTTTGTAATTGTTGCAGTGTTTGATATCGATTTTTCTTTAAATTAAGAATATTTTTCTGGTTTATTTGTTTATCTTGGCAGTGAGAAATTTCATTTTAATATTTGCTGTGCAGAAGTGGAAGTAGAGATTTTGAGTTGAGATGGCCGGTACCATAATACCTAGTTTGCCGTCAAGGCTGCGGCAGCTTTTATCCGGAGATGGTGTTATGGGCCCCTCTGTCAAGTTTAACTCGGAGCCTGTGCGTTCTTCTCAGTTAATTTTTGTGTTTGTTTGAAATTCCCGATTCCTTGTTTAATTCTAGGGCTTTTATCAAAATTTTCCTCTAGTTGGAGAATTTATTAGGGTTTTGTTCTTCTTTTTGCATAAAGTTCTGGAGAGTTATTTTGTGCTTTGCGTTACTTGTTTGATTAGGATAGGGCAGTGACAGTGTTTGTTGATGTTTGAGGATCATTTTATTGAAATTTGTGTAGCTGGTATAGCCACAACTCTCACAAGCTGTTTTCGTTGTTGTGGTCTTCACTCAAAAATTGACTATGGATTATTAGCTCTCCTATGCAAACAAATTGTGTGTCATGGTTCATTGAAAAGTTGGTTTATGTTTTCATACACAATTTGGTCAAAGAAAGTATGGTAACATGTCCATGTCTGTCCATTACGCAACGTAACACATTCTTTAATTAAGGATCTTCAAAGGATCAACTTCAAGTGTCCATTGATGATAGTAAATGTGGCAAGCTCTATTTTTGGGTGTACTTTATGTTGATTGTTTATAGTAGATAGATTATTAAATGGAGGCTAGGATCTTTTTTGAAAAACTAATTTAGGTTCAAAAGCTTATACCCACTGATAGGAAGACATTAGTTGGTATCTTACCAAACTGTCAAGAAACTTAATGGATGTTAATGCCATGCATTAAAATTGGAAGTCAGAAAAAAATATGTTTTAACCCTACTGGCTCTTCTATTGGCTACTCACATGATTTGCTATCTCGGCACTGTTAATTTGATAGAAAAAAGCGTTGATGCTAGACAGATAGATGGTTTGTTACTTTCATCAGTGATAGTATGTACAAAGCCCAGGATGAGCCATGGTATTGACAGTATCAAACTGTTGTATTGATGAGTTTTGGTAATGTAAAGTGATTATTCCTGCACTAAAAGCACTTTTTGAATGTTATTTGTACTTTTGGACAGTATACTGTTAGATGTTTTTCAGTAAAAACAGTAGCGTAGATGGGATTTTTAGTATCAACTTTTCCCCTTAGTTATGTTGTTCAAATATTAGAAAAGCTAAGTTCATGGATTAAGGGTCTTTTCTTCAATGAACACTTTATCTTCTTTATGGTTTGTTGCTTTAATGGTTTCCACGAGTGATCAATAAAAATAAGAGAGAATGTTTGAAAATGAACTTAATATGATTTTGTAATTTTTTCAATGTGGACGCCTTGGCATCCTTGATGATTTCTTTTATTCAAATTTGTACTTCACATTTTTGGCTCCACATTTAAGTATACTTTATTTTAATTTTTTAGGCATTGCTGGGCCTTCAAAATGTGCATTGTATTCTCTTAATTAAACATAACAATTTTCGTTAAGCTAGTGATTGGTTATTGACCTTTTCCCCTGCAAAAGATCATTGACAGATTTAAAACCACCTAGTTTAATGGCTTTCAATATCCTTTTCATTGTTATTATTATATCAATTGGTGTATTGCATTGTAACGCTGTAATTTACTTTTTTATGATTGTTTGCAGCCTCCAAAAATTGAAGCCTTTATTGATAAAGTGATACAGTGCCCATTACATGACATAGCAATACCGCTTTCTGGTTTCCGTTGGGAGTACAGTAAGGTGATGATTCTACTGAGCTATTAATTGATTTTCTTTTTATCTCAATTTCAATTTCAAACTATCCATTCGTTTCACAGGGAAATTTCCACCATTGGAGGTTATTGTTTTTACACTTTGATACATATTTTAAGACATATTTGTCTTCTCGGAATGATCTTCTTTTGTCAGATGAACTTTTAGACGATGACAGTCCATTTCCAAAACATTCTGTTCTCCAGATTTTACGAGTGATGCAAACAATTCTAGAGAACTGTCATAACAAGTCTTCATTTGATGGCTTAGAGGTATGTATGGTGAAGTAGTAAGTACAGCATTATTGGTTTAATTGCCAATGGTAGCTTACAATTGCTTATTTACTGATGATTGATTCCCTTTTCAGCATTTTAAGCTTCTACTTGCTTCAACGGATCCTGAGATTTTAATAGCTACTCTAGAAACTCTTTCTGCACTTGTGAAAATAAATCCCTCTAAGTTACACGGAAGACGGAAGCTGATTGGTTGTGGTTCTGTGAACAGCTATCTTCTATCTCTTGCACAGGGATGGGGAAGTAAGGAGGAGGGGTTGGGTTTATATTCATGTGTTATGGCCAATGAACAAACACAAGAGGAAGGACTATGTTTATTTCCGTCAGACATGGAAAACGATTTTGACAAGTCTCAATATCGGATAGGTTCAACCCTCTACTTCGATTTCCATAGTCTCAATGATCAAACCAGCGAGGAAAATAGTGTCAATGTAAATACTTCAAATCTGAGAGTTATACATTTACCAGACCTGCATATGCGGAAGGAAAGTGATCTGATTATTTTGAAACAATGCAACGAGCAGTATAATGTACCGTCTAGCCTTCGTTTCCCGCTACTCACCAGAATTAGGTATGCACGGGCCTTTCGATCACCGAGAATATGCAGGCTTTACAGCAGGATATGTCTTCTTGCATTTATTGTACTGGTTCAGTCTAGTGATGCTCATGAAGAACTTGTAGCCTTTTTTGCTAACGAGCCCGAGTACACAAACGAATTGATTAGAATTGTGAGATCTGAAGAAACTATTTCTGGATCACTTAGAACACTTGCAATGCTTGCTTTGGGAGCTCAGTTAGCTGCATACGCATCTTCTCATGAACGTGCCCGAGTACTGAGTGGGTCAAGTATAAGTTTTGCTGGTGGTAACCGCATGATTCTTCTTAATGTCTTCCAGAGAGCTGTTTTGTCGTTGAAAAACTCCAATGATCCATCATCACTTGCTTTTGTTGAAGCACTTCTTCAGTTTTACTTGCTCCATGTTGTTTCTTCGTCATCTTCGGGGAGCAACATACGAGGTTCAGGCATGGTTCCTACTTTCTTACCTCTTCTTGAGGATGTAGATCCTAATCATCTTCATCTTGTTTGTTTTGCTGTGAAAACTCTACAAAAGCTTATGGATTTTAGTAGTTCTGCTGTCACCCTGTTCAAAGAGTTGGGTGGAGTTGAACTTTTGGCCCAGAGGCTAGAAATTGAAGTACATCGAGTAGTTGATTTGGCTGCAGTAAATGATACTCCTATGATTATTGGTGAGAGCTCCAAATATAATGATGATCAGTTGTACCCTCAAAAGAGGCTCATCAAGGTTTCATTGAAAGCTCTGGGGTCTGCTACATATGCCCCAACAAACCCTGCGAGAGCCCAAAACTCCCATGATAGTTCTTTACCTTCAATCCTATGTTTTATTTTTGCCAATGTTGACAAATTTGGAGGTGACATTTATTACTCAGCCGTGACTTTTATGAGTGAAATTATCCACAAAGACCCAACTTGTTTTTCTGCATTGCACGAAGTGGGTCTTCCAGAAGCATTTTTATCTTCAGTTGTAGCCGGAGTGCTTCCTTCATCTAAGGCTCTAACTTGTATTCCTAATGGTCTTGGAGCCATTTGTCTAAATGCCAAAGGCTTAGAGGCAGTTAAAGAAAGCTTAGCGATAAGGTTTCTTTTTGACATTTTTACGAGCAAAAAATATGTTTTACCAATGAATGATGCTATTGTTCCCTTAGCAAATGCTGTGGAAGAGCTTTTGCGCCATGTCTCCTCATTAAGAAGTATTGGCGTTGATATCATCATTGAGATAATCGAAAAAATTGCCTCTTTTGGGGACAATGACCTTACAAGCTCATCGGGAAAGGTTAATGGAAGTACAGCAATGGAAATGGATTCTGAAGGGAAAGAAAATGAGGGTCACTGCTCTCTGACGGATCCAGCAGTGGAGGGGATTGGTAATGAACAATTCATCCAGTTTTGTACTTTTCATTTGATGGTATTAGTTCACCGAACAATGGAAAATTCTGAAACATGTCGGATATTTGTTGAGAAATCAGGAATCGAAGTTTTGCTTAAGCTTTTATTACGGTCCAGTATTGTGCAGTCCTCTGAGGGGATGTCTATTGCGCTGCATAGCACCATGGTCTTTAAGGGGTTTGCACAACATCATGCTGCTCCTCTGGCAAGTGCATTCTGCTCCTCCCTTAGGGTTCATTTGAAGAAAGCGTTGAATGGTTTTGGTGTGGTTCCAGGATCCTTTTTGTTAGATCCAAAAATGACCCCTGATGGAGGAATCTTTACCTCACTTTTTATTGTTGAGTTTCTTCTATTTCTTGCTGCCTCTAAAGACAACAGATGGGTGACTGCGTTGCTTACAGAGTTTGGGAATGGCAGTAAGGATGTTTTGGAAGACATTGGACGTGTTCATCGCGAAGTCTTGTTGCAGATTGCATTTCTTGAAGGGGCCAAACAAGAAGTAGAAGATACAATTGGTTCTAGTACAGAGCCGCAGACATCAGAGCTGAATTCAAGTGAAGCAGAAGAGCAAAGATTCAACTCCTTCAGGCATTTTCTTGATCCTCTGTTGAGACGAAGAACAACTGGATTGAGTATTGAATCTCAGTTTTTTGACCTCATCAACCTTTATCGCGACCTTGGTCGTGCCAGTGGTTCAAACCAAAGAGTTGGTTCTGATGGTCCATTGAGATTTGGAGGTCAATTCTATCCTTCTGGCTCATCAGACTTTTCTGGGGGTACTGTTAGAAAAGAATTTGACAAGCAGAGATCATACTATGCCTCTTGCTGTGACATGGTTAGATCTCTTTCTTTCCACATTACCCATTTGTTTCAAGAATTGGGGAAGGTAATGTTGCTTCCTTCACGTCGGCGCGATGACATTTTAAATGTATCTCCTGCTTCGAAGTCAGTAGCTTCTATTTTTGCATCCATTGTTTTAGATCACATGAATTTTGGGGGCCACGTAAATGGCTCGGGATCTGGGGGATCTATAGCGACAAAGTGTCGCTACTTCGGTAAAGTAATTGATTTTGTGGATGGAATTCTACTTGACAGGCCAGATTCATGTAATCCTGTTCTTCTAAACTGCTTGTATGGAAATGGAGGTGTGCAGTCGGTGTTGACCACATTTGAAGCTACCAGTCAATTACTCTTCACCATTAATAGAGCTCCTGCATCTCCAATGGAAACTGATGATGGGAACTTGAAGCTGGATGATAATGAGGATAGTGATTATTCTTGGATTCATGGACCTTTGGCTGGTTATGGCAAACTGATGGATCACCTCGTGACGTCATCTTTTTTATTACATTCGTCCACTAAACACTTGCTTGCACAATCTCTAATCGGTGGTGAAGTTCCGTTTCCACAGGATGCTGAGACTTTTGTAAAGATTATCCAGTCTATGGTTCTGAAGGCAGTGCTTCCAGTATGGACCCATCCCCAGTTCATTGATTGCAGTTGTGAATTCATTACTTCAATTATTTCCATAATCAAACATGTATATTCTGGCGTGGAAGTAAAAAATGCCCATAGTAACATTGGTTCTCGAATAGCTGCGCCCCCTCCAAATGAAACAGCTATTTCAACAATTGTAGAGATGGGATTTTCTAGGACTCGAGCAGAAGAAGCTCTGAGAGAGATTGGCTCGAACAGTGTGGAGTTTGCAATGGAGTGGTTATTCTCCCATCCCGAGGAGACCCAAGAAGATGATGAACTTGCTCGTGCACTTGCCATGTCCCTAGGGAACTCTGAATTGGAATCAAAGGAATCTGTTGCAAATGGAAGTTTTCAGCAGCTTGATGAAATAAAAGTACATCTTCCTCCTGTTGAGGAATTGTTACTGACGTGCACAAAGCTTCTGCAAATGAAAGAACCTCTTGCTTTTATAGTTAGAGACTTGCTTGTCATGATAAGTTCTCAAAATGATGGTCAGAATAGGTCTAACGTTGTTTCCTTCATCATTGATCATATAAAGTGCTGTGATTCTGTTGCAAATAGTGGAAATAGTACAATGCTGTCTGCTCTTTTTCATATTATTGCTTTAATTCTTCATGAAGATGCAGAAGCACGAGAAGTTGCCTCCAGTAATGGTTTGGTGACTATTACCTTGGATTTGCTTTCCCAGTGGAATTCTTGCTTGGCTGATGGCAATAAAGGGGAAATTCCAAAGTGGGTAACTGCTGCTTTTCTTGCAATTGATCGGCTCCTACAGGTGGATAAAAAGGTCCATTCAGAAATATCAGAACAATTGAAAAAGGATAATGCTAATAGTCTGCAAACGTCCCTGGCCATTGAAGACGATAAACAAAGTAAAAGATCTTCGCATAAAAGTATTGAGGTAGATGAGCAGAAGAGGCTTGTTGACATTGCATGTGGTTGTCTTAAAAACAAAGTACCATCTGAAACGATGCATGCTGTGCTGCAATTATGTTCTACTCTTACCAGATCTCATTCTGTGGCTGTTAGCTTCCTCGATGCCGGGGGTCTCAGTTTATTACTTTCTTTGCCAACAAGTAGCTTATTTCCTGGGTTTGATAATGTTGCTTCAACTATTATTCGCCATGTACTTGAAGATCCCCATACCCTCCAGCAGGCAATGGAATCAGAAATAAGGCACAGTCTTACAGCTGCTGCAAACAGACATCCAAATGGAAAAGTCACTCCCCGGAACTTCTTGCTAGGTTTAAATGCAGTTATTTCTCGTGATCCAGTCATTTTTATGCAAGCTGCTCAATCTGTTTGCCAAGTTGAGATGATAGGTGAAAGACCTTACATCACTCTGTTGAAGGATCGTGAGAGAGATAAATCCAAGGAGAAAGATAAAGAAAAGGAGAAATCCTTGGAGAAGGATAACCTGCAGAGCGGTGATGGGAAAGTTTTGTCAATTAATGTGAATTCAGTGGGCTCTGGAAATTTACCAGGTAAACTTCATGATTCAATTTTGAAAAGTACTAAAGCTAACAGGAGATGTTCTCAAAGCTTTATTAGCGTGGTGGAGCTTCTACTCGATACTGTGTATTCTTATACAACTCCCTTGAAAGATGATGTTGCTAAGGAGGTGTCCATGAGCTTTCAATCATCATCTGCTATGGACGTTGATGTTTGTACCAAGGGAAAGGGTAAAGCTATCGCTTCTACCTCTGAAGATAATGGGTCAAGCAATAAAGAAGATTCCGCATCACTGGCTAAGGTTGTGTTTATTTTCAAGCTTTTAACAGAGATTTTATTGATGTATGCCTCCTCTGTCCATGTCTTGCTTCGTAGAGATGCCGAAGTTAGTAGCAGCAAAGGTTCTCATCAAAAGAGCTCGAGTGCTGTATGTACTGGTGGAATATTTTATCACATTCTTCACAAATTTATACATTCTTCTAGAAATTCTAAGAAAGAAAAGAAAGTTGATGGTGACTGGAGACATAAATTAGCAACCAGAGCTAGTCAGTTTCTGGTAGCATCCTGTGTTCGTTCTAGTGAGGCAAGGAAGAGGGTTTTTACTGAGATTGGATATATCTTTAATGAATTTGTCGAATCATGCAATGGCTTTAGGCCTCCGAGTAATGATGTGCAAGCTTTTGTTGATCTGCTCAACGAAGTCTTGGCAGCTCGTACACCTACAGGTTCGTACATTGCCCCAGAAGCTTCTGTTAGTTTTATTGATGCTGGTTTGGTTGGATCATCTACTCGCATTCTTGAAGTATTGGACTTGGATCATAATGATTCCCCAAAAGTTGTTACTGGTCTTATCAAAGCCCTGGAGCTGGTTACCAAGGAACACATTCATTCTTCTGATTCTAATTCTGGAAAGAGTGATAATTCAACAAAAAATCCTGAACACAATCAATCTGGAAGGGAAAACATAGCTGGCGATGCATCCCGGTCTATGGAAACAGGGTCTCAGGTCATTCATGATGCCATGACAACTGAACGGATTGAGTCTTATGCCACAAATCAAACCTATGGTGGTTCTGAGGCAGTGACTGATGATATGGAGCATGATCAGGATCTTGGCAGTGGTTTTGTTCCTACTAATGAGGATGAATACATGCAAGAAAATTCTGAGGATAACAGGGGTCTTAACAATAGCATTGATGCTGTGGGGATACGATTTGAAATCCAACCTCGTCTCCAAGAAAATCTTGATGAAGACGATGATGATGAGATGTCTGGAGATGATGCAGATGATGTTGATGAAGATGAGGATGGTGACGAGGATGATGAGGAGCATAATGATTTAGAAGGGGATGGGGTCCATCACCTTCCACATCCTGATACAGATCTGGATGACCATGAGATTGATGACGATGAGTTTGATGAGGAAGTATTAGATGAGGATGCTGAAGATGATGAGGATGATGAAGATGAAGTAATACTAAGCTTAGAAGAGGGTATGAATGGAATAAATGTTTTTGACCATATTGAGGTATTCGGCAGGGATGATGCTTCTCAGAATGAAACTCTTCATGTGATGCCTGTGGAAATATTTGGTTCTAGACGCCAAGGCCGTACTACATCGATATATAGCCTCTTAGGTAGAACTGGTGACAATGTTTCTCCAGCTCAGCATCCTCTTTTAGGTGGACCTTCTACCCTCCAAACAGCCCTTACTAGACAATCAGGTAATTCCATGTTGACCAGCTATTTTTTCTTGTGAGTTATTCTGCTTGCTCGAGTGTCTAGTTATTATATCTGTTTCTGTTTTCCATTATCATTCATCCTTAAATGTGAGTAAATGTTTCAGAAAATTTGAACAACCCAACTATTTCAGATAGGACGGTGGAGAACAGCTCCTCAGGTCTGGATACCATTTTTCGGTCATTAAGAAGTGGGCGCCATGGTCATCGTTTAAATTTGTGGGCGGTTGATAATCAGCAAATTGGTGGATCAAATGCAGGTGTTATCCCACAAGGCCTAGAAGAGTTGCTTGTTTCCAAATTGAAGCGTCCTACTCCTGAGAAGTCTTCTGATAAAAAAACACTTATATCAGAGACACAGAAAGAAAGTGATGTTGGGCAAGTGCAACCATCTTTAACTAGCACTAGGCATGAGAGTCTTGTTGAAAACATTGAACAAGGTGAAAGAGATAATTTACCTTCTCCATCTATGGCAGTAAATGATTCTAGCGCTGCTGATGTGGGGCCTGCTTCCAGTGTAGTACGACAAGAAACAGAAGTTCCCACCCAATCTCAATCTGTTGAGATGCAATTTGAACATAATGATGGTGCTGTACGAGATGTTGAAGCTGTAAGCCAAGAAAGCAGTGAAAGTGGGGCAACTTTAGGGGAGAGCCTTCGAAGTTTAGATGTTGAAATTGGCAGTGCCGATGGTCATGATGATAGTGGAGACAGGCAAGGTTCTGCGGATAGAATGTCAATGGGTGATTCGCATGTAGCTCGCACAAGGAGGGCAAATGTGTCTTTCGGTATCTCTGCACCTGTTAGTGGAAGAGATGCATCTCTTCACAGTGTAACTGAAGTTTCAGAAAATTCCAGCCGAGAAGCAGATCAGGAGGGTCCATTGTTGGAGCAGCAACTGAACAGCGATGCAGGGTCAGGGGCTATAGATCCTGCATTTTTGGATGCTCTCCCAGAAGAGTTACGGGCTGAAGTTATTTCAGCCCAACAGGGTCAAGTTGCTCAGCCTTCTAATAGCGAGTCACAAAATACAGAAGATATTGATCCTGAATTTCTTGCTGCTCTTCCTGCGGATATCCGAGCAGAAGTTCTTGCCCAACAACAAGCGCAAAGGTTACTTCAGTCCCAGGAACTGGAAGGTCAACCCGTTGAAATGGACACTGTTTCAATAATTGCTACATTTCCTTCTGACCTGCGGGAGGAGGTATATTGCATATTGGCATGTTATCAATTTTCTCTTTTTTGTATGTTGCTGATTGGCATGTTATTTTTTCTCCTTGTGATTTAGCTTTTCTATGTCCTTGTCCTCAGGTTCTTTTAACTTCATCTGATGCTATCCTTGCAAATCTCACCCCAGCTCTTGTCGCTGAGGCAAATATGTTACGTGAAAGATTTGCTCATAGTTACCATAATCGTACTCTCTTTGGTATGTATCCTAGAAATCGTAGAGGGGAAACGTCTCGACGAGGGGAAGGTGTTGGCTCTGGTTTGGACAGAGCTGGGGGAAATAATTCATCTCGTAAATCTGTTGGAGCTAGATTTGTTGAGGCTGATGGAGCACCTTTAATTGACACGGGTGCTTTGCATGGACTTATCAGATTGCTTCGTGTTGTTCAGGTAGTAGTGTAGGATATACATTTTTTTTCTCTTTTCTTGCTCTATCTTTCATCTGACTCGTGTGTATTTTATTTACAGCCATTGTATAAAGGTCAGCTACAGAGGCTTCTTCTTAATTTATGTTCACATCATGAAACCAGGATGGCCTTGGTTGAGATTCTAATGGGCATGTTAATGCTTGATGCAAGAAAACCAACCAATCGATGTTCCACTGCCGAACCTCCATTTAGGCTCTATGCATGTCAAAGTAATGTCATGTATTCCCGTCCTCAGTCTTTTGATGGTAAGGATTATTTATTTCTTTTGATGGGTTAGGGTTGTTTCTTCCATTCCTAATCAGGTTTAGTTTTCATTCCTAGAGTATGTGAGATGACTGTTATATTTTACTTTGGAGTCCTCTTAGATTTGAATTTGCACTTTCAAGGCATGACTATGCCCTCTTACTTTTTTCTTAGTTGGGGAAGACAAGATATACACAGCCGTATGATGGGGACTGTTTGTTGAAAATAAATGTTTGATTTTGTTTTTTATTAGATTTTCCATGTCTTCAGTCTTTTTACACGAAGGGCTTATTAGCTTTTATTTCATAGGAGTTCCTCCCTTGGTATTACGGCGTGTCCTCGAAACACTTACTTACTTGGTTCGGAATCATCCCTATGTTGCTGAAATACTTCTCCAGTTTAAGATATCTACTTCTTCCTGGCAAGAGCCAGAGAAAGTTGATCAGAACCGTGGCAAAGCTTTGATGGTTGAAAATGAAACCAAGTATGAAAAGCTGCCCCAGGAAGGATACTTTTCAATTGCGTTGCTTTTAGGTCTTTTGAATCAACCCCTCTATATGAGAAGCATAGCGCATCTTGAGCAGGTAATTCACAATGCTGGAGTTTATATTTGAGTGTTTCTTCTTGGCACAGCATGTTACAATGATCTGACCTCATCCTTATGTATTCAGTTACTTAATTTGTTGGAAGTCATCATTGATAACGCCGAAAGGAAATCATCCTCTGACAAATCAACTACAACAGCTGTTGACCGACCATCTGGTATTGATTCCCCTTCAGGTGCTGAAATGAATGTGGAATCCACAGGAATTTCCTCAGGTGTTGGGCCATCGTTAAGAGTTAGTGATTCCTCTAAACCCACGACATCAGGTGCTGAACATCACGAGTTCGAAACACAAAGTATACTGCTTAACTTGCCAGAGCCTGACCTTCGGTTACTTTGCTCATTACTTGCACGCGAGGGGTATTTTTTTTATCTCAGTCTAATTTCTTTTCTTGTTAAGAAAGTTTCTTTCCGTATGATATCCATGTCTGAGTAAAGGTTTAAATATAATTTCATTTTATTTGCTAATCATCTTTTAGTACACTCATGCTCCATTCTTTTGTCAACATTTAATATGGATTTGGAAATTCATTTATCTTTAGTGTGTGAAAGCAAAAGAAACTGTTGGCTTAATATTATGTTTGTTTCAACCAGCCTGTCAGATAACGCATATTCTCTAGTGGCAGAGGTCATGAAGAAGATGGTAGCAATAGCTCCAAATTATTGCTGCCTATTTATATCTGAGCTTGCTGAAGCTGTTCAGAGTTTGACAAGATCTGCCATGGATGAGTTGCGGTTGTTTGGTGAGGCGGTGAGAGCACTATTAAGCGCATCATCATCTGATGGAGCTGCAATTTTAAGAGTTCTTCAGGCGTTGAACAGTCTTGTGACCACACTATTTGAGAAGAAAAAAGATGCTCAGATTTTACCTAAAGAAGAGCACGATTCTGCTCTTTCTCAGGTACGAAACATAAATGCAGCTCTGGAACCATTATGGCAAGAGTTAAGCTTTTGCATCACCAAAATAGAAAGCTATTCAGAATCTCCTCCTGAACTTTTGACTTCACTAAGAGCTTCCACATCCAAGCCATCTGGCACAATGCCACCTTTACCTCCTGGTAGTCAAAATGTTTTGCCATATATTGAATCTTTCTTTGTAGTGTGTGAAAAGTTACCTCCCTCCCAGACAAGTTCAAACCAGGACCTAAATACTGCAGTTTCTGAGGTTGAAGATATTCATGGTCAGCAAAAGAATTTGGGGCCAGCTATAAAGGTCGATGAGAAACATATTGCTTTTGTGAAGTTTTCAGAGAAGCATAGAAAGCTACTGAATGCTTTTATTAGGCAAAATCCTGGGTTGCTTGAGAAGTCATTTTCTCTCATGTTGAAAGTTCCAAGGTTCATAGAGTTTGACAACAAGCGTGCTCATTTCAGATCAAAGATTAAGCACCAGCATGATCATCATCACAATCCTTTAAGAATATCAGTTCGTAGAGCTTACATCCTTGAAGATTCTTATAATCAGTTGAGGATGAGATCATCACAAGATTTGAAAGGGAGGTTGACTGTTCACTTTCAAGGGGAGGAAGGTATTGATGCTGGGGGTCTAACGAGGGAATGGTATCAGTTACTATCTAGAGTAATATTCGATAAGGGAGCACTTTTGTTTACAACAGTTGGTAATGAATCAACGTTTCAGCCAAATCCAAACTCCGTTTACCAGACGGAGCATCTTTCATATTTCAAGTTTGTTGGACGTGTGGTTAGTTCAAATTTATTTCCTCTTTTAGAATTGAAATTTTGGTTGTTGGCCTTGTATAAACCACTGGATCATATTATTACCAGGTTGGAAAAGCACTATTTGATGGACAACTCTTGGACGTTCATTTTACCCGATCCTTCTACAAGCATATTTTGGGGGTCAAGGTTACATATCATGACATTGAAGCGATTGATCCTGATTACTTTAAAAACCTGAAATGGATGCTTGAGGTATGCCTGAAACAATCTTTCTGCGGTGTCTCATGTCATTGTTAGTGTTGATGAATCTGCCTTGTGTTAGCATTATAAAGTGGTTCCTTTGTTACTTTTGCAGAATGACATCAGTGATATCTTGGACCTTACTTTTAGCATCGATGCAGATGAAGAGAAGCTAATTCTATGTGAAAAGACAGAAGTAATATTTTTGCTGTCCTTCCATTTTTGAACTTGTTTATCTCTCTTTTTTCCTTTATGTTAGTTGTAGATTTCAGCTTGCAGAACATTTTGATTTCTGTTGCAATATCTGCCCATTTACTTTCACTTCTTGACTCGTTCCTTTCAGTTTGATTTTGGTTCATCCTGACTGAAAATGTATTGAAATGTGCAACTTGGTATAGGTAACTGATTATGAACTGATACCTGGCGGAAGGAACATTAAGGTCACCGAGGAAAATAAGCACCAATATGTGGACTTAGTTGCTGAACATCGTTTGACAACTGCCATCAGACCACAGATCAATGCGTTTTTGGAAGGGTTCAACGAGTTAATTCAAAGAGAGCTAATATCTATTTTTAATGATAAAGAACTTGAATTGTTGATCAGTGGCCTTCCGGATATTGATTGTGAGTTTTTCGTAGTTAATTTTCTTTGTCTGATTTGATGTCGTTTGTTCTATGGGTGTTGAAAATTGTTGATTTTATTTCAGTGGACGACATGAGAGCAAATACAGAGTATTCTGGATACAGTGCTGCTTCATCTGTCATACAGTGGTTTTGGGAGGTTGTTCAAGGATTCAGCAAGGAGGATAAGGCTCGTCTTTTGCAATTTGTAACTGGCACCTCTAAGGTATGCAGCTTGCTATCACGCATTTTGCATGCTAGTTAAAAAAAACTAGCCTTGATAGTAGTTCTTTTTTTTTTCTATTGATATATATTATCTATATCTGTGGACCCACTATCTTCTCCAGGTACCTTTGGACGGTTTCAGTGCACTTCAAGGAATTTCAGGCTCACAGAAGTTTCAGATGCACAAGGCATATGGCAGCCCTGATCATCTGCCTTCAGCACATACCTGGTAATCAACCTTGTTAACCTTCTAATCCTTCCGCTTTATTTTATTCACATCCAAGTCGGTAAAAATGTTTGGTCGAAAGTTTTATCTTTATTTTATTGCATCCAAGTTGGCGAAAGTGTTTGATTCGAGTTAGTGAATTGATCTTTAGTCCAGAAATAGATTAAAAAAGTAAACTAAGAAACGGGTAGCTGATTAATTCCCTTGATTGTGTTCATTGATCTTGTTTTTGAATCCAAGCCGTCGAACGTTCAATCTTTATTTTATTCACATCCAGTTGGTGAAAGTGCATGGTCGAAAGTTTGATCTTTATTTTATTCGCATCCATATCGGCAAAAGTGCTTGGTTCAAATTAGTAAAATTGATCTTGAGTTCAGAAATAGATTCGAAAAACGAAACTGAGAAACGTGTAGCATGATTAATTCCCATGATTGTGTTCGTTGATCTTATTTTCCACTTTTGTTGACAATTCAGTGTGTTTTTGATCTTTTTGTTTTCAGTTTCAACCAGTTGGACTTACCAGAATACCCGTCGAAGCAACATCTAGAAGAGAGGCTACTGCTCGCGATCCACGAAGGAAGCGAGGGATTTGGATTCGGCTAAGGCGAGACAATCGCGTGGTGTGGATAGTATATAATCGTCGAAACAAAAATGTTGAAGGTATAAGCAAAGGTGGCATAAAATGTGACTCGTTGAGTAAGATCGGTGCTCGAGAAATTTGGTCTGCCGATTTTTCGATCGTTTTCGTTTTCAATCTGTCATGATCTTAAATTCTTAATTCTTGTTTATACACATAAACCGGTTGCCTTACTCCGGCATGGTAACTATGATCCTTCATGAATTCTTTATCTTTTTATTAAATGTATTTTAAATAAATTAATTATAGTTATACAAATCAACCGAAATATAAGAATATATATTAAAAAATAAGTTTAACATTATAAATTAAGTCTTTTAAATATTATTTTTGATGAGTTATTTATTTATTACTAAATAAGAGACCAAATTAATTAATTACATTGGGAGCGATTTAGCTTGACGTTCAAAACGCACCGTTTGATAAGTTTTTCGCGGAAAGTCGTTAAACCGTTTTGGACACACGGTAGCGTCTGTCCGCACTGTATCATTCCTCTTCCGCGAGCTATTAATTACTGTTCCCTCCCTCGACCATGGCAGAGAAATGAAATAATAGTCTTCTTCTCTCTTTCGATCACCCGAGCACTTCGCGGATCAGATCCGTCTCTCCTGCGAATTCACGCAACTCTATCGCGACGCCTGGAAGAGCTCGCTTTGTTAGGTTTTCTGCTTCATTGATTTTGAAGCGCCTCCTTGGCCCTTTTCTAGGGTTTTAGTTTTCTCCTGTGGAGTGTGCGTATGTAATTTTTTTTGGTTGTGAAGTTATGTGCGAAGCGGTTAAGTGTTCGAAATTCCGTTATCTGATTGGATTTTACGTATTATCTGAGTCGTGAAGACCTGAGAGACAATGGCTGTGTCTCCAGTTAAGTTTCTCTTCGGGTTCCTGCTTCTTTCCATCACATTGTGGCTTGTATTTATGTAAGTGTTTTAATTTTGGTCGTTAATTTCACTCTCACTATAATACATTATTTTTTGTTTGGTTAGTTTAGATTTTGGTTACGTCCATGAGTCTGATACGTCAGTTTTAGTAAATTTTAAATGTTCACTTGTTCGTTTGAAGATGAAAATTTTGTTTTTTTTTTTTGCTTCATACATACGGAAAAGTGAATCTTAGTCGATCTCTTTTTCTTCATGAGGGGGGAAATCTTATTAGCTGTTGGAATTACTTACCACATTGTAATATGAAGAGTGCAAATACTGTTTTAAGTAAGTTTGAATGATCTATTAGATTTTACGCTTCATTGCTGATGCGAATGTTCCTTCAAAATTTAGAGCTAGGCATGTCACTTGCCAATTAGCGATACTGGTAATTAGCCTGACATAACGCTACAGAGTTCCTTATAGAACATGAAAAAAGGAGAAATTTTGTGGATGTGCTTCCCTGTGTTGGGATGATACGTTTAGTTCAAATTTAAAGTTTCTAGTGGGAGTATGTTTCTTTGAGGATAGCTATTTAGGTGTAAATTTCAAAGAAAGAGTAAATTCTCTTCAATACTCAAGGGTGAAAAGTTTGAGAGAAAACGTCCATATTTGTAGACTAGCTTCTCTGAACTGGAATATTATGATTTAGTATTATGGTGCTGCCATTAGGAAGAATTATCATGTCTTTTTAGTATATGGGAAATGAATGCAGAAAATAAGTAAACTGTCTCAAGACGATGAAAAAAGACACATTGCACTGCACTTCTCAGTACTTGCTCACTGCATTGGGGATGTCTAATAGCTACGTGGTAACTAACAGTGACGGATTAATTGCTTAATGGAAGCTTTTAAAACTCTTTTATTCATGTATATTTCTAATTGCTGTGTCTTTTAAATCTCCGCTTTTAAGGAGGGTACTATTGCATAGCATGTAGTTGTAAAAAAATCACTGTAAAAATGAAGTAATAGTGTGACCAATCATGCTATTTGTTTTGTTATCTTATTGCTATGGTGGACTGGTATCATTATAGTAACTTTTTATGCGATTTTTCAGATTTGCTTCAAGGTTGGCGGCTTGGATTTTAAGTCGGGTTGTAGGAGCATCAGTTACATTTCGTGTTGGGGGATGGAAATGTTTGAGAGATGTAGTGGTCAAGTTCAATAAGGTTATTCTTGATTTTCTTGATTTCATTGTTTTGACTAATAGTTATGATAAATGATGTTACTGTGTTTCTTAAATGTTTATTTGTGACCTTAAGGTTCCTCCATTTCATAATTTAGTGGATTGTACTAGTGGACATGGGCATACATATGGATGACAATGTTAATATATACTTTTTCTTTTTGCAGGGAACAATTGAATCAATTTCTATAGGTGAAATCAAGCTTAGTTTACGTCAGTCCTTGGTCAAACTCGGAGTTGGATTTATTTCTAGGGATCCAAAATTGCAAGTTTTAATATGTGACTTAGAAGTTGTGATAAGGGCTTCCAACAAAAGCATAAGAAAGTCAAAACCTCGGAGATCTCGTACTTCAGGTTGGGGGAAGTGGATGGTCATTGCCAATGTTTCTAGATTTCTGTCCGTTTCTGTGACTGATTTGGTTCTTAAGGTATGCCATTTCTTATGAACTACCTGGGTATTTGTGTTTCTTTTAACCGATCTTTGGGGTGCTGAAAATATCTTGTTCCATTTGTAATTGGAGCTTTAAATGTTGCAGACACCCAAAGTTACTGTTGAAGTTAAGGATTTGAAATTGGATGTATTTAAAGATGGCCGATCACAGCCTAATTTGTTTATCAAGCTGTTTATATTACCTATTCTTGTTCATATTGGAGAACCACGAATTGGTTGTGATCAGTCTTCCAACTTTGGCAGTGGATATGTTAGTCATTCATCAATCTCTGCCAAAGACAAGGCTTCCACGCCTTTAATTTGTGAAGAATTATCTTTGAATAGTCAGTTTGGTCATGAGAGGTACCTTTTTTTTCCTTAAACTTTTTTTTATGCTCGAATATATATTGTTTGTCATTTGTGAGAAGCATAATAATGTGTGAAATTCATATTTAGTAGAAGAAGAAGAATGTCCGCTTCAGAATATTTAGAAAAGACATAAAATACAAGCATGAAGCTTTTGAATAAAAGGATAGAAAGGTTGTTTGGCTTATTTGTTACAGTTTTTCATTGCAAGTGCAATAAAATGTCAATATAATATAAGTTCAATAACAAATTTTTCAAGGATGTAAGGGTTTTAGGCTGAATTCATTGAAAAGACTACTCAATAAGAGATTAATAAATTACATAAAGGCATCTTTTTAAGCAGCAACATCTTCAGAACTGAACTTGTAGTTTGGTGCTAAAAGTTTCTACTTTCCAAATCATTTGCAAAAGATTTGTAAGTATATAAAAGTATGCTTGATTTTATGCCAACATTAAATTCAACTATAAAATTCCTGGAGTGCGCCCCACGCTTCCTATATTAACTGACTATATCTTTTGTTTCTCTCTCTTTGTTTTCATTGGCAAAATAATTTGATTCGGACACTAATTTCTATGGAGGGTTTACATTTTCTTTCTTCTGAAATAGGGAAGCAGGTATAATTATCAAGAACGTAGATTTTGTTTGTGGAGAGGTCATTGTGAACCTCAATGAGGAGATACTTTTAAGAAAGAAGATTTCAACGGACTCTTCCTCAAATGAAGTAAGGTCGACTGTAGATTCTGTGCAATTTAAAAAGTCACCGAAGAAACTAGTCGCTGCATCTCTCTCAAAGTACACATCTATTTTTCCTGAAAAGGTTTGTGGTTTTTTAGGTGGTTACAACGTATTCTCCCTCTTTTCCTTTGCCTTTGCTCTTAAATAACTTGAAAGGCTATTTTTCTAATAAGCTTTCCATCATTATTTTTCTGTAATAAATTTTGAGTTGTTATTTTTCAAATTATTTACTGATGGGCAATTTGCATGAACCATCTAAAATTCTGCCATTTATAGATTTGCTTCAGCTTACCAAAACTGGATGTGAGGTTTGTACACCGGGGGATTGATCTTGTTGTTGAAAATAACATTATGGGGATTCAGTTAAAGAGCATAAAGTCACGATCCTCTGATGATGTAGGGGAGAGTGCTCGCCTTGATATTCAAATGGAATTCAGTGAGATTCATGTATTGGCTTAATTCATTTCATGAAGCACTTTATTTTGTCATTTCACCCTTCTCCTTATTTGTTTTATGTTAACATTTTGAAATGTTGCAGCTCTTCCGAAAAGCTGAAACTTCTGTTCTGGAGATACTGAAAGTCGATACCATCTCTATTCTTTATGTTCCGATACAGGTGTTTTAATATTGCAACTTGTCCCCATTTTCTTTTATTGTGTTATTATTTTGTCAGACAAATCATATTTTTTTTTTTGGAATTTATCTCTCTTGGTTTTAGTAAAATTCTATGTTTGATATTCCTTATAATTAGAGTGTGCATACGTGCTTGTATTGGAGATTAAATAAATTTTCAATTGAAGGTGCTTTATAAAATTTCAGTAAGAGCTTCAAGCTTTAAATTTTCAATGTAAGAAATCTGAAATAAAAAGTTTTGTATACCTTCTATCCATTTTCCAAATATAGTTTTAACTGGACGTCAGTTAATGGATTGGATTGAAGGAACTTTCCTAAATGATCATATCCTGGAATAATATGTGAGTGTCGATGCCATATTCCTTGAAGATCAAATCATAGTGGGGAGTATACTGAAGTAGAAGATGTTTTTATGAACATGACAAACTTTTTAATCATCTTCTCTTTATCAGAGTCAATCTCATCTAAGACTAGAAAACCTAAGATTAGGTTCTTCTACATTTAGCTCTGAACTCGCCCTTCACATTTCTTTTCTTGCTCATTATTTGTTTATTATCAAAATTGTCATTAGATTTTGTTGTTGGATTGATCAATTTATGAAAATGTTACTTGCTGGTAGCAGAATTGTTTATTATATGTATTTTTATCAGATATATTGCCCAGAACTAGTGATTGATTTGGATTTTCTGGAAAAAAAAATTCTTCTATCTGGTTTAATGTTTGTTTTTTTTATTTATACATATGATTTCTGAACAATTTTAACCACTGAGGTCATTTGCTTTTCTCATGTAATTTCTCTTTTTTTTGTCTTTAGCCAAACTCGCCTATTAGAGCTGAAGTTGATATTAAACTTGGGGGTACTCAATTTAACCTTATTATGAATCAATTAAAACCATTGATGCACATATATTTCTCCAAAAATAAGAAGATGATTCTGAAAGAAGCAACTTCCACCCCTGAAAACTCACATATATCTGAATCCAAAGTAATAATGTGGACATGCACAGTCTCGGCCCCTGAGATGACTGTCGTGCTTTACAGTCTCAGTGGCTTGCAAGTATACCATGTAAGTTAGCTCTTTGTTTTTTTTTTTGTGGTCCTCTTTTTGGTGGTTTTGAAGAGGTGGACAATTTTACTACAACTACATATTTATGTTTGTTTGTAATGGGTTCTAGTATGCTTTTGTATCAAATCTATTGTTTCCTCTCAAGTCACCATGGAAATTATTATCTAGGCTCTTTTGGGTGTGAACATTAGTTAACTTTTAAGTTAATAAGTAGATGTTTGTAAACAAGAGATTAAGAGAAAATGAAACTGAAAAAGCTCTGCAGCAACATATTAGTATGATCGTCTGTGTGATACTTGCATATCTTATAGACCTTTCAATTTACTCTTTCCTGTACATTTCACTATATTTTTAAACTTCATATCATGCTATTTGTTGAGGTGGTTCTATTTGACAAAATAATTATTATGTTTTGATGCATTTAGGATCAAGAAAAATTCAGTAACTTAACGAAGTTAGACCGCACAGCTAATACCTTGCTGGAATAAAGAATTATGTATCCATTAAGTTGTCTTAATTTGATAAGCTTGGTGTTCTTTGTATTTTAAATTGAATGCTTTGACAGTGTTTGTTCTTATTGTAGGGTTTCTCACAATCTTCACATGTGTTTGCTAATAACATATCTAATATGGGAACCACAGTGCATATGGAACTTGGCGAACTAAATTTGCACATGGCCGATGAATATCAAGAGTGCATGAAAGAAAATGTTTTTGGTGTTGAATCAAATTCAGGTTCCCTAATGAACATAGGGAAGATTAGTTTGGATTGGGGAAAAAGGGACAGTGAACAATCTGAAGATGAAGGTCAAAAATGCAAATTGGTTTTGTCTATCGATGTGACTGACATGAGTGTCTCTTTAACTTTTAAGCGCGTTGAGTCACTTATATCATTTGCTATGTCTTACCAATCTCTTTTAAAAAAGCTAACTGCTTCTCGGAAAAGGGAAAGTCTAGGTGGGCATTCAATCAAGTCATCAGGTAAAGGGATGCAAATAATGAAACTTAATCTTGAACGTTGTTCTGTAAAGTATTGTGGGGAGACTGGCTTGGAGAACACAGTTGTTGTAGATCCCAAACGTGTTAATTACGGATCACAGGGTGGTCAAGTTGTAATAAGTGTGTCTAGTGATGGCACTCCTCGCTGTGCAAACATAATATCCACGGTTTCTGATGGAAGGGAAAAGTTGAAATATTCTGTTTGTCTGGACATCTTTCATCTTAGTTTGTGCGTGAACAAAGCTAAACAATCAGCACAAATGGAACTTGAACGAGTAAGATTAATCTATCAGGAATTGTTGGAGGTTCAAAAGCCTGATACAAAAGTGACTTTATTTGACATCCAAAATTCTAAATTTGTACGGAGATCTGGAGGTCTCAAAGAGGTTTCCGTTTGTTCTCTTTTTAGTGCAACGGATATCTCAGTCAGATGGGACCCTGATGTACATTTATCCATTGTTGAACTTATTCTACAGTTGAAACTACTTGTGCACAATCAGAGGATTCAGGGAGAGGAGAATGAATGTGGTAATAATTCTTTGAGTGTTGAAGTTAATGGACAGAAGAAGGAAACCATGGCAGAATCAGGGCAGTCTGGTAAGCAGAAAAAAAGAGAATCAATTTTTGCTGTTGATGTAGAGATGCTGAGTATATCTGCAGAAGTTGGAGATGGGGTTGATGCAGTGGTTCAGATTCAATCAATTTTCTCTGAAAATGCTCGAATTGGAGTACTTCTTGAAGGACTAATGCTTAGTTTTAATGGATCTGAAGTTCTCAAAAGTAGCAGAATGCAAATTTCACGTATACCTAGAGCGTCCACGGATTCAGCTGATGTTAAGATTCCAGTGATCACCACATGGGACTGGGTGATTCAGGGTCTTGATGTTCATATTTGTCTGCCATACAGGTTGCAATTGCGTGCTATTGATGATTCAATTGAGGATATGCTACGAGGCTTGAAGTTAATTACTTCTGCTAAAACATCTCTTATCTTTCCTTCCAAGAAAGAAAGTTCAACTACCAGAAAACGTGGTTCAACCAAATTTGGATGTTTAAAGTTTTGTATACGGAAACTAAGTGCTGATATTGAGGAAGAACCTCTTCAGGGATGGCTTGATGAACACTATCATCTCTTGAAGAATGAGGCTTGTGAGTTAGCTGTGAGGTTGAAATTTCTTGATGAATTTCTTTGCAAGGCCAACCGATCTCCCAGGACTGCTGATACAAATGACTCTATTCTTGAAACAAGGACTAATCATAATGGAGATAATGTTGAGGCACAAGATCCTTCAGCTATAAGAAGAATGCAAGAAGAAATATATAGACAATCCTTTCGGTCATATTACAATGGATGTCAGAAATTAGCCCCATCAAAAGGTTCAGGTGCTTGTAAGGAAGGGTTCCAGGCTGGTTTTAAGCCGAGTACCACCAGAACTTCATTACTGTCTATCTCTTCCTCTAACTTAGATGTTTGCTTGACAAAAATTGATGGTGGTGATGCTGGGATGATAGAGGTTATCAACAAGCTTGATCCCGTTTCTCTTGAAAATAACATACCATTCTCAAGGCTGTACGGGAGAAATATTCTTTTGCACGCAAGCTCTCTTGTTGTTCAGTTACGTGATTATACATTTCCTCTTTTCTCTGCAACTTCAGGTAGATGTGAAGGCTGCCTGGTCCTAGCTCAACAGGTAAGACAAGCAGGTGTCCCTCACAGTACAGTTATGGTTTTTACTTTTGCCAATGGTTTTTTTAGGTTCCATTGAGTCTTTTCCTGGGAATGAGGAAATAATTTAGATATTGTGTCCGATTGCCAATGAAATGAATCTACTGGAGAGAATTTTGAAGTTGGAAAGAATGAAAATGACACCATAGATATTCGTGTATGCTGCCTTATACATTCTTTAACTTGGAGTTGATGAAGTTTGGTCAAGACTAGAATTTGTATTTGGTGCATTAATAATTGTTACAAATCTCAACAATTTGTGTACGAACTCACTTAAACAAAATACACAATCTACATACAAATCACACTTTTCACTCATAAACAGAATATGTAAAGAGTTTGTAAAGATGCAAGAGTGCTCTCCCTTCCCAAACCACATTTGGTTATACCTGTAAAGCAGGTTATTACATTTCTGATTATTTCTTCTGTAAATAAGATTAAATTTGATAATCCATTATAATAGTGAGATTTATTGTCTTTCAAATGTTGTAGGTATACTTGAAATTGAATTGTTTTTTATGCTTCCAAAGCACTTTATATGGTAAATTTTAAATTGGGAGGCAGTGCTACTCTTTGATTTTGGGACACTTAAATGTTTTTCCATGATTTCACAGGTTTTGATGCAGTACAAATCCAAGATACTCTAAATTTTGGATTCTCTTAAGTTAATTATTCCCTTAAAAACAAAAAGTTTCCTTGAATGTTAATTTCTTTAGGTGAACTATTTCCTCAAGTAGTTATTTGTTTATATTATTGCTTGTCTCTTTCTTTGTGAGCTTTCACGGTAGAATTGAATGTATGAGATTTTCCTATTTTGATAATTTTGTTGCGGTTTTAAAACAAATTTTCTGCTTCACCTGCTTCTTTTGACTACTTAGGTCTTATTGCTCTTGGATTGTTCGTTCTATTTTTTTCTAACATTTCATTTAAAAATGATATAGGTATTAATAATTATGTATATGTGTGTAGTTTCTTCCAACAATTTATTTTTTTGTAATGATTTTGATATGGTCCTCTTTGGCTCTAGTTTTTTGCTGCTTTTTTTTTTTTTTATATTTGGATGATGTTGAAACACAATAATAGAGCTAAAATTGTTGTTGTTTTCTGAGATCCTTCCAAAATTAAGTATTCATAACTTTGCTGTATTTCATTTTACCAAAATATCATCTTTGGCTATCATGTTGGCATTTTTGGTGTTTTCTGTCATAGCTCTTCTTACAATCCACTTGAATCCTTGTGGTTAGTTCATGATTTGAATCATTTCTCCCTGATATTTATACATGTATTTTGGTGCTACAAGGAGTTTAGTATGGCAAGGTAATGGGGCTCTGATGACACGCCTCATTCTTCATAAATTATAGTTATAACATTCTTGATGTTGGCCTTCACAATACTCTTGATTTTAACTTCTACAATCTGTGGTTCTAACCATTTCTTCTGCAATCAGGCCACGTGTTTCCAGCCTCAAATTTATCAAGATGTCTTTATAGGCAAATGGCGGAAGGTGCGAATGCTTCGTTCAGCCAGTGGCACAACACCACCTATGAAAACATACGCAGATTTGCCTCTTCATTTTCAGAAGGGAGATATTTCCTTTGGAGTGGGATATGAACCAACTTTTGCTGATGTGAGCTACGCTTTTACTGTGGCTCTTCGCAGGGCTAATCTTAGTGTCAGAAATGCTAATTCTGGCTCACAGATTCAGTTGCCAAAAAAAGAACGAAGCTTACCATGGTGGGATGATGCAAGATATTATATTCATGGAAATATCACCTTATACTTTTCCAAAACCAGATGGATAGTTCTTGCTACCACTGATCCTTATGAAAAGCTTGACAAACTTCAATTTATATCTGGTCCAATGGAAATTCGACAGTCTGATGGTCGTGTATATTTCTCTGCAAAGGATTTCAATGTCTTATTGAGCAGTTTGGAAAGTCTGACTCATAGTCGGGGCTTAAAGTTGCCGAATGGAATATCTGGTGCATTTTTGGAAGCGCCAGTTTTTACTCTTGATGTCACTATGGACTGGGAATGTGAATCTGGAGCACCTTTGAATCATTATTTGCACGCACTTCCTATAGAAGGAAAACCTCGTGAAAAAGTTTATGATCCATTCAGATCCTCTTCACTTTCACTTCGATGGAACTTTTCTCTGGGACCCCCTCTCCCATTAAATGAGAAACCAGCTCCATCTTCTGACGCGGGAGTTTGCACGGATGGAATTAATTGTGGTCCTCAAATTATTTTGCCAACTCTTAATATTGGTGCACATGATTTAGCATGGATATTGAGATTCTGGAGCTTGAATTACATTCCCCCTCATAAATTACGTTCCTTCTCTCGCTGGCCTCGGTTTGGAATTCTAAGAGTTGCGAGATCGGGTAATTTATCCTTAGATAAAGTGATGACAGAATTTATGCTTAGAATTGATGCTACTCCGGCATCCATAAAATATATGCCTTTAGATGATGATGATCCAGCCAAAGGACTCACATTTAATATGTCAAAGCTTAAATATGAACTCTGTTATAGTCGGGGCAAACAAAAATATACGTTTGAATGCAAGCGTGACACTCTTGATCTTGTTTATCAGGGCCTTGACCTTCACGTACCTAAAGTATTTCTAAATAGGCATGATAGCACTAGTGTTGCTAAAGTTGTTCAAATGACAAGGAAAAATTCACAATCTGCTTCCATGGATAAAATTCCCAGTGATAAAAATAGTTATGTGACCGGTCGCTTAGAGAAGCATCACGATGATGGCTTTCTGTTGTCATCTGACTATTTTACAATCAGAAAGCATGCACCAAAAGCTGATCCATCAAGATTGTTGGCCTGGCAAGAGTCTGGCAGGAGAAATCTTGAGATGACATATGTGAGATCTGAGTTTGAAAATGGGTGTGAGAGTGATGAGCATGTGCGATCAGATCCTAGTGATGATGATGGATACAATGTAGTGATTGCTGACAATTGCCAGCGTATATTTGTATATGGACTCAAGCTTTTGTGGACCATTGAAAATAGAGATGCTGTTTGGTCTTTTGTCGGTGGAATGTCCAAGGCCTTTGAACCTACAAAGCCCTCTCCTTCTAGGCAGCATGCACAGCTAAAACTACTCGAGGAAAACAAGCCTCATGACAGAGGTGAAGCACATGAAGATGGTATATCTATGCCCCCATCTACCAGCTCAACATTGCAACCTGAGAATTCATCTCCTTTGCAATCAGTTAGAATTGAAAACTCTACAACTGCTGTAAGAATGGATAATGTATTGTCGCCTATAGCTGGTATGTCTCGAATTTTCTAAAAGTTTTGTCTATGACTTGAACAAATTGATTTATTCTATATGGTTGCTGGATTCAAATAATTGGTTTATGCTAATCTTTTAAAGCAATTTATGATTAGCCTTTAATGAAGTAAAGATACGCAACCTATATGTTGCCATATCATGATAGTGCTGGACATTCAGTTAACATTATTACAGAAAATGTTAAGACACCTATGTTTTGTACGACTCCCAGCAAAAATCAGAGACATAAATGATTCAGAGGAGGATGGAACTCGTCATTTCATGGTCAATGTTTACGAGCCACAATTTAATCTTCACTCAGAAGAAGCTAATGTAAGTATGAGACTCTAGCTTTACTTTCTCCTGAAAATTCTCTCGCACTATTTTTTTCTTTAGATCTTGCTTTTGCATATGGTTAAGTTATATTTATAGTTGCTTTTTTTCCGCAAGTTGTTTGTGTTGGTTGTGAATGTCAAATGTGTTTTCACTGAATAATCTCCCTTGATAGGGTTTTCCTTTTATTTCCCTAAACCTCCCTCTCCATGTATTGATGATTCACTACCAATATATTTCCTTAAGTACCTTTGGATAACTACATATCTTATATGTGATTTTCTTTGTTTACACTTCTCATAAGAGAAATAAACGGGTGGTCGTTTCTCCTAATAGACAATATAGTGTGTCAACCTAACGGGCTTAAGGTGCAACAAAGCTTAATAAGATATAGAGCACATTAACATGCAACGATGATGCTATTTAGCACGTTCTCTAATTTTAAATTTTGTTTACTTGTCTTTTGTTCCATGTTTTGATGATCTAGAATCTTACAGATTTTCATTGCTTCTATCCCCTTCTGAGTTATACTTGAATGTCCTACTGTTAGAGATTGTTCATGTTCCTTATTGTATTTTATTTTTGCAATATGATGATTTTTTAAGAAGCAGAGTAGATTTAGGAGACTCCATCTTCATTTTTGAAAAAATTTCAGTTAGAAAGAGTTTTTGGTCAGGCAGGTGACTACGTTATAGGTTCTTTCATTTGTAGTATACTTGTCTTTTGTTTCATGTTTTGATGAAACTTGAATCTTTCTGTGCTTCTCTCCCCTATAGAGTTATACTTGAATTTCCTACTGTTAGAGATAGGAAGTGTTCATGTTCATTTTTTTGTTGGTTATGCAATATGATGATTTTTGAAGAAGACCGAGTACAGATAGGAGTCTTCATTTTCATTTTGAAATATTTTCAAGAGTTTTTGGTCAGGCTTTGATACAATCTTTCATTTGTAGTATACCCTTTTTATCCTGAGTTCAGAAGAAGGAAGTTTTAAAGTTATTAAGGATAAACATTTGCTATGCATGCTCATTGATATTCCTTACATATTTCCATTTTACTTCAAAAACAGGGTAGATTTCTTCTTGCTGCCCTTAGTGGTCGTGTTTTGGCTCGATCATTTCATTCAGTTCTGCAAGTTGGCTATGAAATGATAGAGCAAGCTCTTGGTACTGGAAATGTTATTCCTGAGTGTGAACCTGAAATGACTTGGAAGCGCATGGAGTTCTCAGTTATGTTAGAACACGTACAGGCTCATGTTGCTCCAACTGATGTTGATCCAGGAGCAGGATTACAATGGCTTCCAAAAATTCTCAGAAGCTCTCCAAAAGTTAAGCGTACTGGAGCTTTACTTGAGAGAGTATTTATGCCATGTCATATGTACTTCCGGTACACTAGGCATAAAGGTGGAACTCCAGAACTGAAGGTACTTAGTTTCCTAAAATATCTGTTGTACCTATATCATGTTATTATGCGATTCTTACTAATAGTTTTAGTTTCCTCTCTCTTCAGGATAATCTAATTTGAAAGATTTTGAAGGCTTAATGAAATCATTCTATTGTAGGTGAAACCATTAAAAGAGCTTATATTCAACTCTCATAATATAACTGCAACAATGACTTCTCGGCAGTTTCAAGTTATGCTTGACGTTTTAAGTAATCTTCTCTTTGCGCGACTTCCCAAGTAAGTAGTTTGCGCTATTTTTCTGGGGTCTTTCTATTTGTCAATGATTTTCCTAAATTAGTGTAGAATGTGTCCGACATTCAGAACAGTGGAATTATTAATACATTGCCTTCTTGTTTTAAACATTTATGTGAATGTGAATCAGGCCTCGAAAAAGTAGTCTGTCCTTCCCTTTCGAAGACGATGAAGATGTTGAAGAAGAGGCAGATGAGGTGGTCCCTGATGGCGTTGAAGAGGTGGAATTGGCCAAAATCAACCTTGAACATAAAGAGCGAGAACGAAGGTTGATTCTAAACGACATAAGAAAACTGTCTCTCTTGTCTGATGTTTCCAGTGATATACATCTGGAAAGGGAAGGGGAAAATTGGATGGTTGCAGGTGGAAAATCCTTGTTGGTGAGAATCAATCCATTTAATGGCCACTTGCTTGAATTTTTAAGTGAATTGTCTTATTTATTCAGGCATTTGCTAATCTTACTGTGTTATCCTAATTCTCGTTCTAGTATCATGCATTGCAAATTTAAAAACTTTTTTCCACTTACTGAATTTTTAATAGAGCGAGACGGTAGTTCCTCTGGTAATGCAAAATGATTTAAAATTTTATCTTATTTTTAGTTACTTTTGTAATGTTAGGAAAAGAGATAAAGAACACTACGAGAGAAAATGCTCGTGTATATCACTGGAAAAAAGGTAAAAATTTCATAGGGAATCATAATGCTCATGTTTGATGAGAAGTTGCTTGTTAAAATAGTAAGGAAAGAAAGTAGAATTTTTTGTCAAAAAAGGTAAAAAAAATGGAACCTAGTAATGTTTTTTGATTCAGTTGGTTTATTTAGTTTTTTTTTTCATTTTCTGAGCTCCTCCATGTAAAATCACTATGTAAAGTTTCCATCACAATAATTAGAAGTTTCATCATTCCAGATTCAAGGTTTGAAGAGAGAGCTCACGAATGCACAAAAGTCTAGGAAGATGGCATCAGCATCTTTAAGACTTGCTCTGCAAAAGGCTGCTCAGATACGATTGATGGAGAAGGAAAAGAACAAAAGTCCATCATATGCTATGCGCATTTCTTTACAAATTAATAAAGTGGTTTGGATCATGCTTGTCGATGGCAAATCTTTTGCCGAGGCTGAGATTAATGATATGGTTAGTCACTAATTCGACTTAATTTGACTCCGGCCCTATTCTGTCTACTTTGTAAGCTATAGGACCTTCGTCTCAATAGTTAAACTTTTAGCAATGTGAACTGATTCCAAAGAGCTAAATGAAAAATTCCCGCAGTCAAATTTAGACAATGGTGCTTCATTCATAATCTTTATAGGCTACTTTGTTAAATGGAGAGCATAATTAATAATGAGATAAAACAATGTCATCTTGTTTAATTATCAAATCACGTGGTAATTTCGTTTACTTCATCTTCTTTGGCCCTTTTATGATAAAATCTTTTCAGCATGTTGCACATTAATGATGACATAAATTCGTTCCTTTCCACAGATTTATGACTTTGACCGAGATTACAAGGATGTGGGTGTTGCTCAGTTTACAACCAAATTTTTTGTTGTCCGAAACTGCCTGCCTAATGCAAAATCTGATATGCTTCTTTCTGCTTGGAATCCTCCACCGGAATGGGGAAAGTATGCTCTGTTTTTCTCTATCTACCAATAATATATTTCTGAGTTGTCTTAACAGTATTTTTGCCTAGGCTTGTTCAAAATCTTCAAGTTTCATACTCAAACTATTTGTTAGATTAAGTTCCGTTGTGACACTTAACTTTTTCATTTTTTGGCATTGTTGATTTGTTGTTCGTCAAGCACCTAACTTTTGTTGGGACCTGTGATATATTTTCAGCTATGCTTTTCTTTTTGTGTCCATTGAATTAACTTCAATGTTTTCCCATATGCTTGACACGACCTTAGTTCAAAGCATTTGTTTTTTTCAAGAACATTGACTTTTACTGTCATCTGTTAACTTCAATATTATTGAAGATTATGGTTCTTATCAACAAAAAAAAACCAATATCATGTAAAGTTTGTATTCTTCGAAGGTACCCTGGTCAGGTTACTTGTTCTATGTACTTAGCTGAAAGACAGTGAGGCTATCTGTATTTATGAATCGAGACAGGGCTGCCTTGAATAATGCTAACTTTACATCATGTTGGTTTTTTTGTTGATATGAACCATAATGTTAAAAAAAGTGGACAAGATCTCCTTCCTAATCGAGAAAGAAAATACAACATATTTATTTGACTTGCAATAACAGTGTTTCTCAGCTTGCATGAGAAGGCTTAGATCTTTTTATTGGCTGCAGAAAAGTTATGCTTCGGGTAGACGCCAAGCAGGGAGCCCCAAGAGATGGAAATTCACTTCTTGAGCTCTTTCAGGTAAATGTTTCTTTTCCTCCATTCAAACTAGCCTTCAGCGTCTATGTGCCATTGGTGATGATGTAGCTTTTTAATACTTCCGCTTAGTCTCTTAGAAGCTGATAATAAGTTGCACTTACGACCATTATTCTTGTCAATTTATCATTGTCACTTCATTTTTTTCTGGGGTTGAGTTACTTAAGGACCGATTATCTTCAATCTGTAAGATTAAATTTTTAATTGCTAGGTCGTTAAAAATAACTAAATAGTAGAATTTAAAATTCTTGAATACTTTTAGAACTTCTTTCTCCTTGCAAATCGCCCATGAACATGCCCTTTAGTTGAAATTGGGAAATAAGTTTCAGATTGTCAGATTTATTGCAGCCTAGTTTTGTATTTCGCTCCATGGACTTCTGAGTATTTGTGCTAAGCATTCTGAATGGAGGCGTCTGGGAACGGAGAGGTTGATGTGTGAACTTTTCTATCCAACACTGACTATTTTATTAGTAGAAGAGAAGCACATTCCACTGTGCTCGAAATTATTTGAATATGATGAGCACATTAGAACGAACTGAACAATTAGACATTTATTTTTAGGTTCCCTTTAACCAACCAGTCTCTCTACCCTGGTGTAAGATAAAGACGTTACAATAACCACCCCGCACCAAACGTACCATTTAGCGAAAAGTGAAAACTACTTCAACATGATGAAATCATATTCAACTTTATTCTCAAGTCTCAAAAGCTTTTGTTAACTATTAAGGATCTTATTTTAGTATTCACCTTGAATTATAGCTACCTGATATTTATTACTAATCTGCTTATTAATTGTTATGCACTTTAGGTAGAGATTTACCCCCTGAAGATCCATTTGACAGAGACTATGTATAGGATGATGTGGGAGTATTTTTTTCCAGAAGAAGAACAAGATTCACAACGTCGGCAGGTAAATTTAGAAATCTTGGGATTTCTTAATTTGTCAACTAACTTTTTGGTCCATTTCATAATAATCAACATAAGTTCTTAATCAAAATTATTTATACGTTTCACATTATGCATGCAGGAAGTTTGGAAGTTTTCAACAACTGCTGGTTCAAAACGCGTTAAGAAAGGTTCTTCAAATCATGAAGCTTCTACATCAAGTAGTCATTCTTTGAAAGAGTCCGAGACTGCATTGAAATCAGGCAGCTCCACATGTATAACCGATCAATACTCCGTTCACACAGAGTCAACACATGTAAGTTTTCTAACCCCATTTTGGAAATACCATCAGAAACTAAATTTCATTAAAAATAAAAGTACGAATAGAAATAAAATTCTACTCAATTAGAACTGACGATATAGCAAAAGAATAAACTTGTTTTTGGTAATATTTGTTAAGACAAAGAATCTTGATACTTAAATATGATCAATATTGCAAGAATTAACTTATATATTATTCCTGGGATCGACACTCCATTGCAGGCTTCAAAGTCTCAAAATCCACCAGAGCTGAGAAGAACATCTTCTTTTGATAGGACATGGGAAGAGACAGTGGCAGAATCTGTTGCTACTGAGCTTGTCTTACAGAGCATCTCTTCCTCAAAAAGTGGACCACTTGGTTCTGCTGAACAGCAAGATGAAAATAGTAAAAACAAATCGAAAGACCCCAAAGTAGTAAAAACTGGTCGATCATCGCATGAAGAGAAAAAGATAACGAAGGCAAACGAAGAGAAAAGAACTAGGCCTCGAAAAATGATGGAGTTTCACAGTATCAAGATAAGTCAGGTTGGAGTTTTTGCTAGATGTTATATTCTTTGTGCATATCGACGTGCTTAACCAATCAAGAACATACTTACAACAATATCTGACTCAAAGCACATTTCCTATTTAGGTTGAGCTGTTGGTTACTTATGAGGGATCAAGATTCGTTGTGAATGATCTGAAGTTATTGATGGATACTTTTCATCGCGTTGAGTTTACCGGGACTTGGCGAAGACTGTTCTCACGGGTTAAGAAACATATAATCTGGGGAGTTTTGAAGTCTGTCACAGGAATGCAGGTAGGAACTTACAACTTTTTCTCTATTTGAGGTCTTTTGACTCTCTATTTATCTTACCGAGCATGAGGTTGATCTTTTTCTCTACCCTACGAGATACAATGTGCTCATTTCAGCTAGGGACGTGTGGTAGAAAATAGGAAAGAGGATTGCATATATCATGGTTAATTACACGCAATCTTCCGTAAACTAGCAATTTCAGTTCTCATCTCCTGAACTTTCTTACAGGGTAAAAAGTTTAAAGACAAAGCACACAGTCAAAGGGAACCAAATGCAGTTGCGGTTACTGATAGTGACTTCAATTTTAGTGACAACGAAGGAAGTATGGTAGTGAAGTCAAACCAGCATCCAATCTCTTGGATCAAGCGGCCGAGTGATGGAGCTGGTGATGGATTTGTCACTTCTATTAGAGGCCTTTTCAATACACAACGACGTAAAGCTAAGGCATTTGTATTGCGCACGATGAGGGGGGAAGCAGACAACGATTTCCAAGGCGATTGGAGCGAAAGTGACGTGGAGTTCTCGCCCTTTGCTCGGCAGCTTACCATAACAAAAGCTAAAAGGCTAATCAGGCGTCACACGAAGAAGTTTCGTTCTAGGGCCCAGAAAGGTTAGTGAAATTGCTTTTTGCTGTTTTTTCAATTTCATACTGGCCTCGGTTCTTTATCGGCATGCTCTGATAATCGATTTTCCATAGCTGAAACTTCATAAAATTGCAATATAGTTAGTAATTTACGAACATGAATAAAAGCAATCACACCATTTGCTCCTCAAAAAGGCTTGGAAATTTGATTGCTATTGATAATGATCTTAATGTGTTTCAGGCTCATCCTCCCAACAAAGAGAGTCACTCCCACGCTCACCTAGAGATACCACTCCATTTGAAAGTGATTCTTCAAGCGGGTCCTCGCCTTACGAGGATTTTCACGAGCAGACTCAATTTTAGTCTTGGGAAGGAAACTTCCGGAATGCTCGCAGAGGTTAGAAGATAGAGAGAGATGATCATGAATGGTTGACAAATCGCCACTGTTGAAGAAATCTCAGGTCCAGGGATGGCACACCACGCCAACATTACAGGCCGAATCCCAAGGATTCAGCTATGGTTTTTTGAGCAGCTGGAAAAGATAAACTCTCAAGAAGGTAATTAACTAAGATTATCTGGGTTGGGGGAGACCTCACCCAGCTCCTTTTGTTTTTTTGCTTTGTTTCACAATTATCTTAGCCTAGGCACATGCTTTTCATCCTCCATCTTTGTTTGAGCTCTCAAGTATTCAATTTTGTACATACATTCAAATGGTAATATATAAATTTATTTCTTAAATATGTATTGTGGATCATACATACGGTAGGTCAGTTCCCGAGTTATGTTTAAATTCAATCGTTATTTATTTTTACCGAATTTAACCAATTTCCCATAAATTTAGTCAGCTTTAAATTAGACAGAAATACACGAAAACTCATACGAAACAAAATCATCAGAAGACAATTACATGGAACTAAAAAGATGAGTTCCTAATCGATGTAATTATTGGCAGCTGGAGCAAGCCTGTGTGAAAACAAGCATAAAATCATTTTTACCATTATGAAAGAAGAAGAATGAAGGCGGAATTTCTACCCCCCGTCAGACAAATAAATCTCAAAGACTGCTAAACAACAGCAGAAGAATTTATACTCCCAACCATAACACTTGCTTTCGAACTTCCGGTGAAGCCTTCGGTGGGACCATTCCACTCCACTTGCTTTCCATGTTATGGTCAATTATAATCTTAAACGTCCCTAAGCTTACATACTTTTGACCTGAAATGCATTAAATTTGTATATTCCCGCGAATATATTACCTCAAGAAAGTATTTCGAGTAAATTATTACCGCTTGAAAAAAGTTAAAATGATTGTTACCTTCTAACCAAAGTTGGCAGGAATGTCTAACTCTGTATCCATGGTATTACCAAGTTCGCCCAACGGCTCCTCTTCCTGCATATTAAGGCGTTCCTTAGACCTTCGGATTGAGGAGTCCAATGACCATTAAAATTAATCGACATTCTAATATTTTTTTCAAAATTGTCATTGAAAAGATAAGGAAAAATATTTTTGGAAAGTTAACTGATAGAGCAATTAGCTCAAATCGAAAGTACAATATGAATATTAAAATAGAATTAATCAAGTTCAAGGCAATCACAATTGTTAAACAGCCGCTAGATAAATATTTTCAAGTTTTGAACAAAAAAGAAATACCTGCTCATCATCATTCCCTGAAGAATGGTCCATTTGCCTGGGCAAAGAGTCCATAAGATCTTCGTGCAAATTCTGTGCAAGATTTTCCCACCACAGGAGAGAGCGAAAATCACTTTCATGGAATGAATTTTTCCAGGATAAATTATCCATGTAAAAATTGGTGAGCAAATAAATTGAAATGCACCCGTAAGACCTTGTTGCCGAGAAATCTAACTAGAAATTTAGAAATTCAAATACTTTGTACAATTATTTAAGGAAATTTATGTTAAGACATTGTAGACATACTTCATGATGTAGATGGACAGAAGGATCACTAGAACCTTCTGTTACAGCCTTGCCAGGATCCTCAGGTCCCTGCAAACCAAAGAATTTACTTAGAAGAACGAAACAAGAGGAGTCACAACCCTAAGAAATTACTAGTCACATAAAAGAATAGTACACGATCATCCTGGTAATCAGAAACTTCTGGTCCTGTTATAGAAGGCTTGGTATCCATTGATGATTCCTGCACATCCGAAGTCCATTGATGAACAACCCACAAAAATGCCGGAAAAATAGCCCAACACTAAGGATTATCATTGTTGCTCCAACAAAAAAAGCAGCTTTTCAGTGTCAATACTTTGATCCAAGTTGAAATAAAAAAACATATAACAGTTACACTTAATATGAAATCAACATGAATTGTACTTGTTACAAGCTTGACAGACGTATAGTAAAACTTTCATTTTACACGCCTAGAAGTTTTTTTTTTCTTTTCGGAAACTTATAGTAAGTAATGAAGGTCAAGATAATAGAGAGTTCTAACCCACAGCCTATGACACTATAAAAAGTACAAATAAATTACAGAGAAAGCGCCAATATAACACACATGGATAAGAAAGACGCTTAGCCAAAAACAAAACAAATATAAATAATTTCATTTTAAATAGCTACAACCATTGAGCATAAATATAAAATACATATTCAACGATAAAGGCTTAATGGTCTGTCAAAATACAAGATCAAATTTTTTTTAATAAACCAACAAGTAGTCTATCAAGAAATGTATGTAAACAACCATGCAACAGAAAACCCATGCTTGGTAACATATGGACATGGCTGATGAAGGCAATACACATTCTGGCAAAGAAAGGTTCATGTTACATACAGGTTCAATAGAAATGCTCCTGCCACCCTTGCTTAGATCTCTCAAAGTACCCTGTACAGTCAATAAGCAAGTAAAAACGAATGGCAGATCTCTGATGCAAAATGACAGTGAGCTGCGCTGGTAGCAATAAGTAATCAGCAATAACAACAAATCTCACTTTATTTGCCCACATAAGACCACAAGCATTGCATAATGTCCTTGGTCCAGCTGGACCGCGGCGCATTGCAGGAGTATTACTTTCATCAACACCACAATGTTGACATCTCCGTAGACTAAATGGCATGCAAAAAAACACTACATTAGAAGCACCATTTCAAAGTAAATATAAACAAGAATGAAAAAGATAAAGAGCAAGTCAACAACAGATATCTTTTCAAATAAATAATAAATAAGATATTCATTTGATAACTAATAATTTAGGACATGAGATCTTCAAATATTCAGAAACTAAACAAATCCCAAAACTCACACAGTTTCTGAACGAATGCCGTCTTGTTGGCAATTCTCTGCAGAATCCCAACTTGAAGCACCCGAATTTTCTTTCAATGATGCAAACTGACCATTCTTGCGATGCATCCTACCAGAGCCAACAAAGATAAAAAAAAAATACATAAATCGTTAACACCAAATCATTTCCCACAGAATAACACAATATTACCATCAGTGGGAAAAAACTTGTCGTAAGTTCCAGAAGAAAAAAAATATATGTAGCACCATACCATATGGAGACAATAGTATTCCCAAGTCCTCTATTATTTAAAACTTTATAACAATATGCATATTTCTCAAATCAAACAAGCCAGACTTCAATGTACTCAATTTATTGTAACGTTAAACAAAGCGACCAGACTCATCTTACCTCTGTGCAACCTCTTTTCGCACAGTATACCTAATTTTCTTGTCAAAACACCTTTCCTTTCGCTTTTCTCGAAACCTAACCAGGGAAGCTATTCTTCGTGACAGATTTGAGCGTTTTGGAGGGTCCATAACTCCCTGTGAATGGAGAAAATAACATAACTTTGGGAACGGAAACCCCATAAAACATCTTGTTATGGTTATTACATCAGCTGTATTACCTTGATACTTTGATCATAAGGTACTTCAACCGTGGGCATGCCACTTGGAAAATCGCGGCCCCCCAATAGCAAAAGCACTGCCTGCACCTGTGTTACAATATCAAACGATTGTATATATTCTTCAATAGGATGTGAAGCATGCTGTCAACAGAGCTACAGAAGAAGGGATAGAAAGTTGGCGAATATTCTACTTAATAATGGAAACTGCACTACTAAGACTGTCATTCAAGATTTGTTTATGGAGTAAACAATAGATGCGTCCTCAAATTGAGGTTGAAACACGCATAAAAGCTTTCCAAATAATGGAAACCTTGACAATACACAATGGAAAATTTCCAAAATTATTTCTAATTTCCCCTCATAACACTTTGATGTAGGAACCATGAAAATGAGAATGTTAAAAAAATCATTGCTATAAAGTTCGGAAGGGAACAAGAATTTAAATTTTCAAAAAAGAAACGCTGCTAGATGACTAAACCTGTTAAAAAGTAACTGCCATATCAGCTCATAAATTATCTACCATCCATTTCCAATCAACATTTCTAGACAAAACGTGCGACAGTAATATAGCTAACAGAATGAGATTCATACCTTTTCAGGCGTTACGGCGGGAAAGACATAGACCTCGCCTTCAAAAGAGAGCGTAAGTTCGCTAGTCCTTGATGCGACCTGTCCACCACCATGGTTAACGACGCCAACCGAATACATGTGAGCATCCTGGACATCATCCAGAGCATCGCCACTTCCATTTTCGTATTCATCTTCTTCCTCTTCAATTGTTATAAGGCCACGCACATGGTCGTCGAAGGGACGGCTCTGCAGAGGCTGAGGATTCGCGGCCGCCATGGAAAAAACAAGAGCCCTTGCTGAAAGAAAAAATTGCACCAGAATCCAACCTAAGATCGGAAAAGATTCCACCGGAAAGGCATTGACATAACCACCAATAGTTAGAAGATTAAAACCCTAAATTGAGCAGAATTTGGGAGCTCAAGGAAGCTCGAGAACGGAGCGAGCGAGAGAAGGAACCCAAAAATAGTTAAGATTTGCAAAGCGACCCCTATGTTTCCTTAGATAAACCCAATTGGGTATATTTTCTAATTTCTAAAAGTGGGAGTTATCAGGTGCGGTTGACCCAGAAAGAGACTACGACTGGTGATCAGTTTTGAGCCGTTAAAATGTGGGACCACTTGGTTCACGTGCATCCTAATTGATGGGAGGAGAAAAAGGAATCAAAATGATGAAGAGCAAGTGGAGCCCACTCGAATAATATGATCTAACGGCTCACAATGCATCAGTCACCCACCTTATCCACCAAGTCTTCTCAATTTTGACCACATTAGGAATTGCTCCCTAATTTAAAAAATAAAATATAATGTTTTGACTACTTCGAACTATTAAATAAATATTAAATTTATTTTTTAAATACATATTAGGAAACAATTATTAATCAAACTATTACAATTTATACCCTAATTCTTATTAAAAATATCATCTATAATTGAAATCATGTTATTTACGGAAAATTCATCAACCCATTTGAAGAATGATCATTTATTTTAACGAATTGCCCTTTTTTAATGATCTTCGTAGAACAGTGCAAGTGGTTTTGTTCCATTTTCAACACCAGATGCATTTCGGGAAGGCAATTATAGATGGCATATCATATACTAACATTCATGGAAACTAAAACAAATAGGGTTAGGCGCCAATGAAAGTCAGATGGGCAGGAAATGGTATAGGCCGACAAAGTTGGCTTGAATAAAGCAAAGTGAGCTGGGCCTGGGATGCCACAACTGGCTCAGTGGATAGCGTGGACTTCAAAGCCTAGTCATGCATTTATCCCCCATTGATTTTTCAACATCAACCCTTTCAATTTATACCGGGAACCCAACCATGATATCTAATACGCCCCCGTAAATGGGCTTGCCGAGGCCACGTCACATGACTTAGTCAACGGCTTACCGACTAGGTCATTGCTCGGCTGGCTTGTCCTACGACTCTAACCGGCTTGGTCAAGGGCTTGGCTATGCGTTCGTTGCTGGGTGGAGCTTGCTTGTAATGACTTGGGCGTCCGAGATTTGGGCTTTTAAAATTGCTGGACTGATATTTTAAATGGGTTGGACATCACAATTTATTTCTTAAATCGAACGCATAGTTAAAAAGAAAAAGTAAAATTAAACATTAAATTTAAATAAAAATTAAGGAGAGTATTAAAATGGAAGTTACGAAATAAAATTAGTGAAACTGAAGGTAGCTGCCCAAAAGATAGGGTTAGGGAAGTAAAATCGCAAAGAAGTGCTCCGGCGGCTTTCACCGACCCCAAATCGCCGATTTTGTCAATTTCAAAGCCTGAAAATCTGCGGTCGTCGAACTCGCAATTTTCCTAAACTCGAAGGCCGCGTACTGTCTACTCGCCCAATCGGCCGGTTACCTCTCCACGGCGCTCAAACTCCAATTTAGTCGTTAGTTTTCTCTTCTTTTTTTTTGCTGGTAGTCAACCCCCGCTCTTCCTCTTCTTTACGAGGGGTTTTCCCTCTCCGATGTGGATTTTAGTGTGGTTAATTAGGTTTTGATGCTTGCTTAGTGCATTAGTGTTGCTTTTCGGGAGGTTATTTCACTGAATCAGTTTCAACAATGATTGACAAAGCTAAGAAGAACAACAGGTTGTCAATTACCGAAGAAGATGTTTCCATTGTGTTACAGAGGTCTGGATAGAATGCTTTTCTTTTTCTAACTTATTGTTTTCTGCGTGAATCTTTTTCTTGAGTTTCTTTCTCTTTACATTGATTTTCTATGTGAACTTGTCGGATATGATTAATGACGTATTGGTTATTGGACAGGTATTCCCCGACGACAGTGCTAGCTCTACTTCAGGAGGTAGCGCAGGTTCCGGAAGGAAAGATTGATTGGACTGCGTTAGTTAAGAACACCGTTACCGGTATTTCCAATGCTAGGGAATATCAAATGCTATGGCGGCACATGGCATATCATCATGCTTTGTCTGAAATGTTGGAAGAGGAAGTGGAACCTTTGGTGCGTTTGGTTTTGTTCTTTAATATTGATGTCAAATTAATGAAATGACCATGTTAATGAGTAAAGAGCTTTTGTAAAAGATGAATTTCTTCTATCCCTAAAGCGTGAGTGTACTCGCAGTTGTCTGGCTAAAAGAAACGAGTGGCACAGTTGCATAACTATTTAACATGCTGTGTTTCTCTTAGTGACTGTAAAATTTTCTAGCAGGAAGATGATAGTGATCTGGAACTTGAATTGGAACCTTTACCAGCTGTGAGCAGTGAATCTTTGAATGAGGTTGCTGCCTGTGTGAAGGTAGATAATGATGTGTTTCTAATTTGCATTGATTTCTAGTGCTAAATTCATTCTATCACATTTATATGATTTGAGTTTGTTCGGTGATAGTGTCACATGATTGGCTATGATACCATGTAAATGTAAATTCCTTCAATGATGAAAGATACAAGACCTTCTTTGTTCATTTTAAATTAGAGTAAGAATCGATCACCTAAATGTTAAACTTTTAAAGTCTCATTTAGAGAAGAACCTGAGTTTTACATATGTACATTAATAAAGTCGTGTACAATGAAAACATAGACGGTTGACACATGTTTAGTGCCAGCCAGCAACCACCCCTGAATAGTTGTCATAACTATAATGGTTATTGTTTGAACTTTGAAGTATCTATCGAGCTCAAATTGGAAGATGTATTTGGATGGAATGACATAAATTTGAAAACTAGTTCCCAGTAAATTTTATATGTACTTTTGATTCATTCAACAAAAGTAACCCAATCGAATCAGGCTTGGAAGGAGGGACGACTTCCATCCAATAGTTTTAATGGCTACTTTGATCCAACCTTTTCCTATGATGTTATGGCTAGGTATTGATTGCTTCTGGCTTTCCAAAAGACTCGAGTGTGCCTAATAGCTCTACCGTTGAGGCTCCTTTAACTATAAATCTATCCTATAATCAATCAACTAGATTAGAAAATTCAGAACCAGCATGTTCAACGCAAGGGACGTACATTACCATTCCAGTTTCTGTTCAGAGACAGCCTGCCCCTGCACCTTCTTCTGTGGAAGCATTAGATGCAAATGTTACAAGTAATGGTAATACGACTTCTCGAAGAAAAAGAAAACCTTGGTCAGAGGCAGAAGATTTGGAACTGATTGCAGCTGTTCAGAAGTGTGGTGAAGGGAACTGGGCTAATATCTTGCGTGGAGACTTCAAGGGTGATAGAACTGCGTCACAACTATCTCAGGTTACCTTCTTTCCTGTTTTCTGGTTAGCAGAACTATTTATCCACCATTGCATATTCTTTCATAAGGGTTGGACTTTGTAAATTTTTTGTGTCACCATCCTATTGTTTATAGTGACAAGAAAGGATAATGGTTTAAATGTGCTTATCTGATTATGTTTTCACACTTGCATCTTTTGGTCAGACATCATTTTCATATTCTGATTTAAGTCTTGGAGTTTCTCATTGTCTCCATATCTTCATTGTTGCATACAAGATGGCAACTTCTTTTTTCGCACCTGTAAAATAGTAAAGGCAAGTTGCTTAGGTGAGTTTCGAGGGTCTTAGTGGACATGATTGAATGTGCAAAAAGCGAGCACTGAAAGGAATCGTGGTAGCGTGCTCTCATTAGTGCACTCATTAAGGAATATATAAACATATTTTGAGTTTTTTCTTGCACAATTTTGCGTTTAAACACATAATGTCTGTATGCAACAACTATGTCATTGGAACCTAATATTCCATGTTGGGTAATTGTTACTGGCTGCTCCACAACACAAGCCGACTATACCTGTCATTTGATGTTTAGTTTGGCCACCATTTCTCCTCTGAGTTGTCTTTGAAAAGACCGTCAGTGAGTCTGGTAGGTTTTTACTACTTATTATCTCTATTGGCTGCGGAAATATTTCAGGCTAGTTTTTTTATGAGGTTTATATGCTTTTGATTGCATTATTTTACATTTTTCCTGTGTTTTTCCTGAAATTTGGTTTTCTAATCCAATATATGTAGAGATGGGCAATTGTTAGGAAGCGTCACAGTAATTTGAATGTAGGGGGCAACTCTACAGGTACACAGCTATCTGAGGACCAAGTCGAAGCCGCTCGTCGTGCAATGTCATTAGCTCTTGATATGCCTGTTAAAAATGTTAAAGCAATTTGCACAGCAAACTCAGGTATCTTTTAAAATCTTTATTCTATCTTCTCAAACTACTACCCCCAGTCCCTACATTTTTTTGGGTGAACATTTTCATCTTAATTTGCTGGTAGAATATCTTCTTATTTAAAGTTATACTTCGATTTGACACTTGATGTTATGTACCTGACTACCAACATTTGTTTAAGGTAGTTTCAACTTGTATTTGATCGCGAGTTTGAAGTTTCGGTACTAGCTCGAAATAATTATCATTGATTCTCATCCTTAAAAAAGAAAATTTGATATTTGATCGATTAGTTTAGGAGAACAATTCGATGATAAACTGTTGAGAAATCATTAACTATATCTTTGTTGCTTTCAGAATCTGCTGTAAGAGCGACAGCTGTTGCGGCTGGTGCTCGCATTGCTTCCCCATCTGATGCGGCATCTCTACTCAAGGCCGTTCAAGGAAAGAACGCCATTCACATAATGCCACCTGGCGCTGGTTCGATCAAATCATCTATTTCTGGTGGTGGATCTATCCAATCAGATAGTCGACCTAATGTACACTATATTTCTACTCTCAAGTCAGCTAATTCTCTGGCTACTTATCCTCCTATCACACCCCATGCATTGCGTGCCAACTCAGCAAAGACCTTGTCCAAACTATCGAACGGTGCCACATCATCAAATCTATCAGATTCGACGAAGAACGCAAGCTCTAACTTAGCTGCTGAACCTTCAATGAAGCAAGAGATGAAAATTCCTAAGCCAGGAGAAAAGCTTAAACAGGAGTTTACCCAAGAAGATGAAGCCTGTGCTGCCGAAAATGCTGTCTCTGAAAAATTTCAAGGTGAAAAAACATCCTCGGCAACCCCGGAAGTGGAATCAGAAAGTCAAACCAATGGAGTCGATAAATCTTGCTCTGCGTCGTTAAATGTTAAGATTTTAGACAACGATCGGAGTGATAGGAAAGAATCGCCGGGTGAGGAAGAGAAAGCGAGTTTGTCCAAGAATCAATTGGCGGGGGAGAATTCCGAAGGCCGATTGGTTGGCAAGAAACTCGAGAGTGGGACCGGTGCAATGTGCGACGAAGTTGAAACAAAGGAGCAGATAGATGATAATATGATGATGGAATGAGGAGGCTAAAACGGTATGAGAGATGCTAATATCGTAGAATAAATTAGTTTTTGATGCACAAATTGGAAATCTTAGGATGTGAATGTGTTTCTTAATTGAATTTCCTCGTGTGTTTGGTCTTGGGCCGAGCATGTTCGAGTCGAGAGGTTAAAACCGTGAACGAATCGAATTGTAGGTCTCAAAGTTTATCTATGCACGTTAAAATCCGATCCAAACCGGACCTAAATCTGGTTTAATTCTAGTACAAATCTGAAATCGACTTAAAATCCAATCTAATATTCTCTTGATCAAAGAATCGGTTTGATCTAATTAGAAATATGTAAGGAGCGAGAAACCATGTATGTTTTGCAAAAGAAAATAATGTCAAAATATTTAAATTGAATTAATTATTATTTACAATTGATTATTTTTGAGCGATTCCGGCGTTAACTATCTTCCACACAACTGGCATGCCATGCTGGCGAAGCGGGAACCATAACACGAGCATAGTGCGCACGATAAGACTTTGAGGCGACAAGTCGCTACAGAAAGAGGGCATTAGAAAACAAAAAATAAATCAAAGAATGTTGTAATTTCCTATGTCCACGTGACGGTTTCATCCAAAATGCTGTCATTTGATTTGATCACGTTATCTTGACCACTGTGCCCCTCCGCGCAATTTAGTCAAGGCCACCGTCCTATAAAAGGATGGCGGCTTCCATCGGTTGAGAGTTTGGGACTCGGGAGAAGGAACTTGCTTCGCTCTGTTTGGTACTAGTTTCTTCCTGGTTTTGTTTATGTTGGTTGAATGTTTGTTTGATTTCTCCTTGCCTTTTTTTCTGCTTTTTGTAATGTTTCTAGGAGAAATTGATTTTTATAAGTAATGAGAAACTTTCTTGACCAGCTGATTTTAGTTGGAAATCAGCTCAGATTTGTTACTAGGCGTTAGAGATTGAATAGCGGTGTTTTTTGTGCATTGTTGTCGCGAAGTGAAGGCAAAGTTGCGAGATGAGGAAAAGGTGGAAATGTAAACTTTGAGAGGAGTTCTTTTACTGGAGTTTGTTGTCTTGTTGTTCTTGAAATGCTATTCTGATCTGCTCCTTTTTGTAAATCTGAGAAGCAAAAAAGGCCCTAATACAATTTGATTGCTCATTTGTGACTTACTTCTTCTTGTAAGACTATTGAAATGGATCCTTGTTCGTGCTCATTAAGTAATGATCTCGTTGAGGAAACTACTAGGACCACGCTCCATGACTGCTTGTTGCTATGATATTCTTGAGTGAAACAGATTTCTGCTTCCTAGTCTGCAGTATATTTATGTGAATATAAAGGATCCAAAGAGAGTTAGCATTTAGGAACCCAATCACTGAACCATCACATGGTTACTAATTCTTTATTTTTTTTTAATTTGAAGGGGGGCTGTTTTTTATCTATATGATGAAATTGTGCTCCTATTGATTGCAACGGTTCCAGCTATATCAACAATGGCTAATTCTGGGTCTGTCCTAGTGTCCCGGGAGCTAAGGATTCATAACGGCCTCAGATATAGTCAGTCTTATAATGTAAGTAATTATATTATGTCTGGAAGCTTCTCATATTTAGCGGGGCATAATTAATATTTTTTTTCTTATTTTGAATGTCTTTTCACGTACAGAATGCTATGGTAAAGAATCGAACACATGTTGTCACTCTCACATCGCATGGTTTGGTATGTTTTCAATTCGTTGTTGTTTTTTGTTCATCCTAGTTAGTGTTAGAGTCTATGAAGTTTATGATATGACAAATATTTCTTGACATAAGATGACTATTTCTTTTCTGCTTCTCGGAGTTGTATAGTTATCAGGTTAAGCTTTATTTTCTTTGATGTGGAGAAATTTCTGTTTGATCCTCAGAGGCCTAATCTGTCGACACTTCAGAAATTCAGAAGAGTACCTAGCCCAGCTTCTATCTCTTCTAAATACAATATTTTCTTGTGCCAAACTGTACTGGTACCAGGGGGAGGAAGTGGATCCTCTATCTTAAAATCTGCTACTCTGGTTTTGTCAAGGTATTTATATTTTACATTCAAAATTGTTGTGTTCGGATTACTATACTCCATTTTATTAAGTTTATTCATCTTTTTTGGTAATTCTTTATTGTTTTAGCTTGACAATTTCAATAATTGATTTTTTCTTGGTATTTATGCTGCCAGTGAAAGAACACGATCATCTGCATCAACTTTCTACCACCTTTTTTAAGAGAAACTACAGTGATTTGTATAAGTTTAAACAATATTTTTTTCGGAATAGGACAATGACTAAGGACATATTAATTGATTTTATATGGAATTATTGCATTTTCCTTCCTTTTAGAATTCTATCCAGATTTCGGTCGTATTTTATTTTAGAGCATTTTTGTATGTGTATTTCTTGATGGTAGAGTATGTGGAGTGAATAATAAAGAGATACAAGGCAATCACAACCTGCACACTTGCTCATGATCTGTTCATCATTTATTCACCAGTTATTCACCATAAACCATTCTCACCCACTACGGATACTGATGATAGTGGTTGATTTTTTTTATTCCATAACATCTAATGTGGATTCAGGTCGTGACCTATTTATTTTCGTTACCTTTTTAATTTTCAAATGAGAAATCTAGTTGCCTCAGAAATAATTTGTTTTATAGACGATTAGCAACTTTAGTTTGAATTCTTCGGTTTCTTTGTTTTTATTTTTGCTGCTTGTCTTTGCGGTTCTTTTTCAGTTGCCTGTGTATTCTTTTTTTGCTGGCAAACCAAAACATTTTTGGTTTCTTCTCAGATCATATGATGCTTTATACGGGAGCCATCTAATCATTAAATTGCTTCCTGCAATTGGTCTTATTGCCTTTGCTGCTTGGGGGGTCCGGCCTCTCATCCGTTTGAGCAGGAATATATTTCTCCATGTATGTCCCTGATATAATTCTTCATTGAAATGATGTGTAATCACATTTTTGATGGATCAAATCCTTGTGTAATTTTTTTTGGCAGACAACAGATAATAATTGGCCCAGAAGTAATATTTACTATGTTACTACTTCTTACATTCAGCCGGTGCTTCTATGGATTGGTGCTACGTTAGTCTGCAGGTGTGCTACTAGCAAAGCTTTGAGTCAGACTTCTCTAGTTTGATACACCACTAATCTTTATCGCTCTAACCTCAAGAGTGTTTTTGATTCAGTGCATTAGATCCTTTAGTCCTGCCTTCAGAAGCTAGCCAAGCAATTAAACAGAGACTTCTGAATTTTGTACGATCACTGTCAACGGTGCTTGCATTTGCTTATTGTTTGTCCAGGTGTGTACTACTCATTGACCTGCTTGTCTATCAGCTTCGGGTAAATATTTTACTTTTGGATATCAGTGTTGGACATTTTGTTCATTGTCCTTGGTTATAGAACCATGGAAGACCATTGCATAAAGAACTTGCTAGTTGCTAATATTTTCAAGCTAAAAAATTACGTTCGTTTTTTGTTTCTGGAAAGTAGGAAATGGTAGCAAAAAGCGTACGATCAAATTACATCATGTATCGGTAATCACTATGATATTTATAATTTGATTATGCATATTCAAACAATAATAATCAAGAAAAAAATAAATGCATAAAAACATGAACAACAAGATTACGTCAAAAATCATAAAATTGATATACAAGCCTGACTCGTTTCTCCTAAAATTCGGATCATCAAACTCTAACATTAAAAAAATCAAAATATAAGATAAGTTTGATGTGTTAGTTGATAGAATTAAATGTTTAAGCAGTTAGTTGAAGAACACTCATACTTTGAAGTGTGAATTGAACAATTAAACGTTTAGAATGTCATTGGAAAAACTCTAGGCGTTCTTAGATAATTTTCCCAAAATATATGGTTGGATTAGAACATTAGTTCATGCATTATGTTTTTTTTCTCTTTTTGTGTTCACGACCACAATTCCTTTGCAGCTTGATACAACATGCTCAAAAGTTCTTCGTTGAGACAAATGACTCTAGCGAAGCAAGAAATGTATGAGTTACTTTTTATCAGCTTCGATTTTCTTTTTTGTTATTTTTCTAATAATACCACCAGTTAAGTTTCAGCTATCAGTTATGAATTATGCATATTTACCTTGTAAATCTTATCAGTGAAACCCTAATTTAGCTCTTGAATATTTAAAAGTCGTCATGTGCAAAGAATGAAATTTAATGCCTAGCAACAAACTGTGCTATTAACTTCACAGAATCTAATCTAGGTTTTTGTGTAATGAAATTGTACTTTTTTAAGTATTGAAACACTTAAGTCCCCATCCACAAATATTACTTCTTTTCATTGTAGATGGGCTTCGATTTTGCTGGGAAAGCTGTTTATACAGCAGTGTGGGTTGCTGCTTTATCACTGTTCATGGAGCTGCTTGGTTTCTCTACACAAAAATGGCTAACTGCTGGGGGTCTTGGTACAGTATTACTCACCCTTGCTGGTCGTGAGGTACATTCTAAATTTCTGATCAAAATCATTGTTCCTGGACTATATTGTATTCATGATATTTTTGTAGAGTTTCATCTAACCAACCACCCGTTGTCTAGTGGAATGGACATTCATTAACCACAAACTGTTCATTTCATTTTTCTTACAGATTTTTACAAATTTCCTTTCAAGTGTAATGATTCATGTTACTCGGCCATTTGTTCTGAATGAGTGGATTCAAACCAAGATTGAGGGATATGAAGTTTCTGGTACAGTAGAGGTTTGTGTTTCCATTCCTTCAAATTTTTGTTATTAAAGTGTTAATATGTTGAAGCCAAGAAGACAAGATAAAGTGATAAGGTAAATGGGCTCTTCCCACGTTGATTAAACTGTACGCTTATTTTGATATCTATTATGTTGTTCCTCTAGCATGTGGGTTGGTGGTCACCAACAATTATCAGAGGTGATGATAGAGAAGCCGTTCATATTCCAAACCACAAGTTCACCGTAAATGTTGTGAGAAATCTTAGCCAGAAGTCTCATTGGCGCATCAAGTCTTACCTAGCCATCAGCCACTTCGATGTCAATAAGATCAATGTGAGAACTATGTTTGCCAATCGGTAGTCATTTGGGACCTCGTACTGTTTTTTTATCATTTTATTTGAAAACTTGGTTTTATTTGAAAAACTTGGTTTATTGTGCAGAATATTGTAGCTGATATGCGCAAAGTTATAGCAAAAAATCCTCAAGTTGAGCAGCAAAGGTTACATAGGAGAGTTTTTCTGGATTATATTGATCCTGAAAATCAAGCTCTCATGGTAAAACTAAGACCATTTACTCCGTTAAGCTTTGTTTTTTTTTCATTTTCGAACTAGTGAATAGTATGCTTAATTTGTTTACTGTTTATTTGTAACATGGAAGGTCATACATCTAAAGTCTCAAGGAAATACTTTAGTGACTGGAATGAAATCGTCCATGATTCAATCATTTTTAGAATTTGAAAACTTCTTATGCCTTACTTTCTTTCAACATTGGGGAAAGAATAAATATCTCACTTTCTCTTTTTTAATTATTTTCTCTATCTATGAGCTTGGAATTTTAGGACTAATACAAAGTTTATTATTGTTAAATTAATACCTTCACTATTTGCAGGTTCTGGTTTCATGCTTTGTGAAAACCTCTCATTTTGAAGAGTACCTGTGTGTCAAGGTATAGTTAACTGATTCGTATAGTTTGATTGTTCCAATAAAACAAATCTGTAGTTTCTAAAAGTTTCTGGAAAAATTTTACTACAAAATCAAACTGCCTTATAATGTGTGAAGAAGCATATACTGCAACTATACTTCCAAGTTCCACCCCTCTTGGCCTTTTGATGTCTTCTTCAGCAGTTCAATATTATTTGCTTCTTGGTCTTTTAGGGTAACTGTTATTGCTGTCTTTGGGTTCTTTGGGTTCAAACATACGAACATTTGTTTTCTTGCCAGTGTTAGAAATTTTTGTTTTTATCACTATTTTAGAAAGACTTAGTCTAGACTTGTAGTCTTGTCTCTATTTTGAAGAGACAAGAGAGTAATCTTAAATGTACTCTTTTAGAAAACGTTTGATGATGTTTTTGGTTGTTCACAGTTGGTTTTTTCTTTACATTTCAAATTTTCAATCATCTACTATGCGTTATTTCCTTTTTAGTTCCCTTTTCATATTTTTGTATTTCTAGAGAACACAAGATGAGAACGATCAGATGAAAAAAGATGCTAGATTACATTTTGATGAAATTCAATTAGCAGAGGCATTAAAGAACAACTAGTATTTCGTCCCAAATCCATTTACAATCGAACTATTTAAAGGAGGCTCATACCCCTATTTCTACCCGGAAAACGTCTCCATTATCTGCCCACCTTGTTTTAACTTCCCATTTCCTCACGTCTTGCTCCACCCTTCTGTGTTTTTGGGAGTAAACTTTATGTATTGGAGGCGTATCATATTTTTAGTATTAGATTCATTGTGTTGGTGGCCTTTATTTAGAAATATTGCCAATTATTTGCAATAATAATAAGTTTTTTTATCGCAAAATGAGTATAAGTTGTTAGGATCGGACTCAGGGAGTTTACCCTGAGATCGGGTAACCATCCATCTTCTTGCCATAGAGAGATAAAGTTAAGAAAAAGAAGAAGAAATAATTAAAAGATACTTGATTAATAGTTTCTCGAAATCCTTAGGGTTAAGGCCCTTTAAATAGACTTCATTGACCTAATCTTTGACTTAATTTTTTACATAATCTTTAACTTAATTAAATATAAAAAGATCAAACTACCTTCTGACCTAATTAAATATAAAAAGATGAAACTGACTCTCTAATTTAACTAAAATAACAATTAAAAAATAGCTAAAAAAATAAGAAATAACAATAAATAACTAAATTTAACGGGTCTTAGGTTCGTAACATAAGTTGTGAGTAATTTAGATATTTCTCTTTTTTTGTGTTTTCACGTAAAAAGTATTTCTTATCATCTACTTTTTATACCTTTAAAAAATATAAACGAGATCTTAGCATTTCCATAAGATCCTGGCTCTTTTTGTAGTCTGCGGGAAGACTGTCTTTTTATTTTACCTTGATATTATTCTTTTTACTCACTCGTTTAATGAACGCATCACTTAATTCTGTTACAGGAAGCAATTCTCTTAGATCTTCTCAGAGTCATCAGCCATCATCGAGCAAGGCTTGCTACACCGATTCGCACAGTTCAGAAGATTTACAGAGAGGGAGACGTGGAAGAAGTAACACTTTCGGATACCATATTCTCTCGATCTACTGCAGCTAATGATCGTCCACTGCTACTCATTGAACCCTTATATAAGATCAATAGCGACGAAAAAAAGTCTTCTGCTCGTTCCACACGTTCAGAAGAGGAAAAGGACTCCAAACAAGAAGCCTCTGACAATGGTGGATTGGTATCAAATCTTGATGGAAAAGCTGATGATAGGAGTGCACCAAAATCAAATTCTCATTCTGGTCAAACTGTAAAATCTTCACAGGCATCAAAATTGGACTCTCAGACCCAGAATTTGGAAAATTCGGAAGAGAGGATTGCTGAAATGCCAGTAGTAAAGAGTGGTGTGAAAGGAAAAGAAGATGATAACATGGATTACAAGGCCAATACTACTAAGGCCTCGGCTGTTTTGCCTGAATCAGACAGTGAACAACTAGACAAATCATCTTCCGGTTTCCGTACAAAGCAAGATGGTGAAGCCTTTTCAATGCCTCCATTAGAAGAGAACATACTTCTAGGTGTTGCTTTGGAAGGATCGAAAAGAACACTTCCAATCGAGGAAGACATGTCTTCGCCCACAACACTTGAGTCTCGAGAAATGTCTGCGATTCGTACTCCGCTTTCACAAATTAGCGAAGCTAAAGATGGTCAAATACCGACTGTTCCAAATGTGATGAAAAATGATTAACTTTGGCAAGAATGACAAGGCTGTTCATAAAATCTGCGCACGCATCGAAATTAAAGTGAATAGACTGTGCAGTGCTGCTGAATTTTAGAGCTAGCATTTTGCATACTATCGAATGTAAATTTCAGTTAGAGGCTGTGGCTCTTTGAGACGACACCAATGCCAACCAGCCGCCAAAAACATCATGGTTAGTCTCATAATACCCATCACAATCTTCCAATTGATCTTGTTTGCGATTATTATATGGAATTATTATTAAAAAGAGTTTACTTTATTAACATATTTCTGGCCGCTCTCGATAATTCCACGATTTTATTTTGTCAATTTGCAAGTGTAAGAATCACGATGCATGGCTGATGGAAATGTGGCCGGATGGTTGGATCACTCTTGTTTTTAAACGAATCTAATGAACTCGATTCTTCAGTTAATATGTTAACCCAATAATGATTTTTTCCGAGGGATGTTTGTCACGAAAACTGCTTAGGAAACTAGATGTAATAGATTTTATTTACGGTTGAAGCTCTACAAGCATTACTTTTGAGTCAAGAAGACAGGCCGAAATGTACGATAAGATGTTCTTTACTGGGCATTATGAATGTCGTGAGAGATTTACAGTGCATCAGGCATAATTCACATTTTCATGTCAGTTAAGTAAGCATGAAGTGTGGAATTTGATTTTGAAATTAAACAAAATAATAGGAACATAGAAGTAAAATTTTAATTCATGAAAAATAGAAATGGAACAAAAAGAAAATTGGGAATCAAGGACACATACAGTCAGGTGCAGGATAAGTGTAAATAGACTGCGTCGCTTTTCTTAACCTGACCTGCCCTTGTCTTGATCTATGTCCATCGATGACTGCTGTTCGAAACTCAGCCCACTCCATGCTCTTGTTCTGGAAGAGCTTCCCCAAGAGTGCCATGTTCGGCCTTATAGTCTTCATGTTCAAGAAAGCTCGATGTCCCACCTGAAGATGAGCAAATATAGTAATCAATCTATCAAATTAAACGCATAAACTAGCATTAAAAATACAATTTAGGCCGCCCTTTTGTCCGGGCCAGGTCTCTAAATCTCTGATGACTAAGTATTTTCTCTGAATTAGAGTAAATAAAATTCCAGAATTGTAGCTATTATCTTCTAACACATCAGTTTAACAGTCTCTAATGGCGGAGAGATTTGCTATAAAGTATGAATCCTTGTTGTCTAGAGAAGGGTTCTTCCCCTTTCCTTTTTCTTTTTCAAGATATTTTGTTAACTATAAAAAAAATAACACGATCTTCATAGCTCTAATGTGAGGCGAATACTTCTATCCTCGAATATAATAATAAACGGAAAATAAAAGATAAAAGAAGACTCCATGGTTGGCGGTCCCCGGCCGGAACCACGAGCTAGAGCTCGAAGGAACGACACTCTTCTTGAGAGGTGAAAACCATTTCAATAATAATATTCAAAGATAACCTAAACATCTTTTTGTCATTATTTAGGGTAGATATCAAACTTGAACATGTCAACTTGGTATGGCCATTGCAAGACCATTTTGGGCTGACATCTCTTTGTCATTATTTAGGGTAGATAAGAGAAAAAATAAACAAGGTTCGGAGATGCTCACCAAAGCATTGTGCATATTGCCAGGAGAAGCGGAAATGAAGATGTCGCTATGCAGGCTCACGTAGTAATCAAGCGCAGCTAGTAGAGATGCCCCCTCTACCACAGCCAGTTCTTCCGGAGTGGCAATGCCTTTCTTATCTTCCATTAGCGGAAATAATTCGCGCAAAGTTGAAATCCTTGCTTCTCCGCCATAAACCTAAAGAGTAGTGGAAAATCTGTTATTTGAGCAGCAATTAAGAATTTCATAAGTTAATAGCCAGATTCACTTCCTCCAAATTTCCTACACACGAAAATAAAGCTCTCCCCCCATAACATAGAGTAGACACTTCAACAATACCTTGCGTTGATATTTCAATTGTAGATAGTTGAAACTGTTTTATGTAGATTTCATTCCCCTGGCTTTAAAATTGAATAATTAATATGCATAACTTTGTTCTAGCGGTGGAATTATCCATTTTCCCACCTTGTGAGAAGCAAGATAGAGATGGGTGTTATTGTTAAACCCCAAAGCAGCCAACAGCAATCCTATTTCTTCTGGAGTCAATGGGCAACGCCCATGTGTTCTCAACTCCTCATCGGTGAACTGGGAGTTTTGAACCCTCCCCTGCCATATTGTCTGTCGGTATTTTGAAAGAGACAATCTTTCAGATTTGCCCCCACCAAAATCACAGGCTGAATGAGCAGCCATGTCCTGCATAAAATTACATATAGACAAGGATAAGTAGCCTCGCGCTACACCATTTTTTACGAGAATTTGAAAGTTGAGCATTTGACCCATTTATTATGCAGAAAATATACATATGGAATAGTTATCGTTCTCTTTTTAACAATTTTTTTGTGGGGGAAAGTCATGGATGGACAACTGTTTTTCTTTTTGGATGTTGAGCATTTCTCCATCACAAAGTGAATAAAAAATTCATTAGATTGAAGTAGGGAAAATTTTAATATGAAATTATCTTAATAGTCCACACTGTAAAGGGTTGATAAGCTTAGAATATCTATCCAACCTATGTCAGCTTCCTGCAAGATGTGGAGGATTCGTTTCATGATTCACAAAATACAATCAGCATTTCCTGAAGCGTATATATAAAAAAAATTGCATTATTGCATGTGTTTTTACTTTTTAGCACCAGACTATATAGGAGCAAAATTTCAGTAATATGGCACAAAATGAGGCAAACATGGACTGAAAAATATGACACCAACCTTATCAAACCGAAGATGCAGAACAACGAACTTTCCTTTATCTAATTTCCTCATTTCATTTGTCCCTTGCTGGCGCTGAAGTCCTGATGCTTGATATTTGTCAGGAAGATTCCGGAGACGGTTGACAAGGGTTTCTCCCAGTATCCTAATGTGAGGAACAAAGGCTAATGCTTGAAAATTAACCTTACACCGAAGACGCTGAATCTCAGCAGGCATATTCTCAAAAGACAGACGATGAGAGAATGGAGCAATAGCTGCAATGCCATAACTGTATGAATAAAACCATATTTTAAAATGCAGTTTCAAAATGCATGGTTCTCATAACTCAAGCCTAAAAATATATAAATACTAAAATATAATGAACAGATTTGTAGCTTAACCATTTTTTAACAGAGCAGTCTGATAACTAGAGAATACATAAATCCTTTTATCCATCATTCCGGTGCCACAACAAAAGAATAAATTGATCACCTGCTTCTCTAAATCCCTAGATGTGAGATGATTCTACCATGTTCAACAATTACTTGTTTAATAAATTAAGGTTTCTTGTCACTGATAATTTTCTATTTGAATAATGACCAAATAAAAAAAGATCTTACATCAGTCATGATCACTTTTTCGATTTGGTGCATGTTGAACAAAAGATATAAAATGGTTTTTTTACAAAAAACTGTTTATTTGACACATTGACCCTTTTTTTGAGTTCCACTTCAACTTTTCTAGGTTTTGTAGCTTTTTGTAGCCACGTTTAACATGCTTGTATACTTCATACATCAATTACTGTATAAGATGTCATATTTCACAAATTTAAATTCATTGCGATAGCACAAGCTCATAACATTGGCACAACCAGGTGAAACAAGAAAATCAAACTAAATACTCAAAGACACATTCGTTCTGTTTTTATACATAGGATGTCCAGTCAAGTTTGTGCCTCAACTAATCCCCCGGGAACAGCAACCAACGGATCTGGGCCTCAAGGCTAAATATTTTTCAAATTATTTACGCTTCTAAGGTTTTTTTGAAGAAAATTTATCTGGTTTTTTTCCATCAGCATATAAAAACGTAACTGTGAAAATCAACATAATATTTAAGGTTGCATTAACATTTTGAGCATTTACCATACTAAGCATTATAGTATTACCCACCTTTCTAATACAGGCAGAACATTTTCCAAATACCAGTCAGCAGAAGCATGGAGTGGTGCTGTCTTAATTCTAGTAGCACGTATTCCAGTCCCATAGTATTCCCTTGTGCTCCAAGCGTATTCGGCAGGGAGGTCCTTAACAATATCAATATCATGGCGCAGGATGTGAATGAAATGATCCACGTCAAATATTTCTGTAAATGAACTGGGAAAAAATTAAACATGATGCATAAGATCAGTGACAACTATAAAAAAAAGTGTTATAGCAATAAACTTTTTTATGAAGTACCTTGGATCTTGCCATACAGGATTAACTTCAAGGTGAGGGATTACCAACGTTGCATTCAAAATTTTAACTACGGCTACGGCATCACAGATCTGCAGCAACACAACAATCCATCAGCTAACAAAGATGATTTCTTTTAATCCATTCCCAGATAAGTGTGCTGCAAAAAATAATCCTGCTATATAAGATAAAAATCAATCTAAATTTAGACATACCCCCATTTTTTGTTGATTCAAACCCCCATCTAAAAACACTTGGATAAAGCGTGGGGATTTTTTTGCTGTTACTGCATGATACCAAAGATGTGAACATTAGAAAAAGAAACAGTCCAGTATCAAATCAACTTTAGACCCTGCCCATACATCATGAAACAAAGCATATTAACACATGAACCAAGATTAAGCTCAAATTCTTAGCACTCACATGGTGAAGTTTTAGGCTCAACACATCGTTGCCATCCTTGGGAAGGCAACGGTGACCAGAGGTCCCTCTGCTGTTGAACTGTCTACAACGTTACATAACAATGTCATAACAAGAAAGACAAATAAAACGTTTTATGAAATCATATTAGAAAGGATTGTGAGTATGTGGCAAGGACATGTCAAATGAACACTCACTGACCGTGATGCCTTGCAAAGCACCATTGAGCAAAACTATGTGCCTAGGTTTTGGAGCAATCCACTCCTGCAAACATATGCGATTTCTACAAATTTATTGACTTAAAGAAGACGTAGGAGTAATCACCACTTATAATTAAAAAAAAACAATTTGACAGGCATGAAAAAATCACTGTACACGTCTGTTCGTAGTAATAGAAGGTTAACGCAGCTTAGTAATTTGTACTTGTTTGACGGAATTTGCATCACTGACTCACTGCGACAAAGTAAATGAAAACAAACTGATTCCTATTAATTGCAGCCAATCGACAAGTCAACTTCGTGATAAAACAAATGCTCGCCTCCTATTAACACTAAAATTTTCTATTTTCAGGCAAATTTTAGGATTTCCATTTCTGAAATAACATAAGTACAGGTACAGATGCCTAGTCAAGCTGCAACAGCTCTGGAATGTCACCAGCGGCAACAGATCCCCAAATTAGGCAGAGCCAAAGTGAGTAGCAGCAAAATCGCTCAAAATCAAGGAGAGAGAGACGTACAGAAAACATGGAGGGAAAAGCACGACCGAGTGGTTCGAAAAGATCGGGGAGAAAAACTGGGAAGAGGATGAAGAAAATTCCAGCAAAAGCAGCTTTCTTAGGCTGGTTTAAGTAATCATAACGATTGAGCTTCATCGCAATGGTCTTCCACAAAATCAACAAACCAAAACCAGATCCTCAGTCGCGAGCGATGGAAGCAAGGAAGCGAAAGAACGAAGCACATCAATCTGTTCATCAACGTAGGTGGCGGTTACTTTCTACGTAGCTTCAACCGTTTCCCGTTTTCGTTTACAGAAATTTAGTTACAAAAATTTTCTAAATATGATATATATATCAATAAAACCACGTCTTTGATCAACATACGTAAAATCAGACAAAGACTTACTAATTCTAATCTAATTTTTGTTTTAATTTTTTAAAAATTTCAATTAATTATCTAATTCTGATCTTTAAAAATAAAAATAAAAAATTAAAATCGGAACTAGTATTGTGGGTCAAATAAATATTCAAAATCGATTAAAATTCGACATAAATCCTAATTAAACTTAAAATAAATTCAAAAACAAGTTCAAATCTACACAATTACTCAAAATTCAACTTAAATATAATAAAAAAAATATTTTATTATTATATTTTAATTTTTTAAAATATGAAATAAAACTCGGATAAGACTAGAATTGTGTTTGCATCGTTGGACTAATTTCGATTTCAAAAATTAAAAACTATCAGTTCTGCTTCTGATTTTATTTTAGAAAAAAATTGAGTCTGGGCAAGTCGGGGTGGCTCATGGTTAGGGTTGGCAAACGGGTTGGACAAACACGCAAAACCGAACCGACCCGACCCGATTAGTGGGTTCGGTTCGGTTATAAATACTCTCAAACCCGTACGTAAACCGAACCCTAATTAAACCTAAAATAAATTCAAAAACAAGTTCAAATCTACACAATTACTCAAAATTCAACTTAAATATAATAAAAAATATATATTTTAATTTTTTAAAATATGAAATAAAACTCGGATAAGACTAGAATTGTGCTTGTATCGTTGGACTAATTTCGATTTCAAAAATTAAAAACCGTTAATTCCACTTCTGATTTTATTTTAAAATAAAATCGAGTCTGACCAAGCCAGACGGCGTCCATCTCTATTTTAAAAGTCTGTAACACACTTGCTAAACTATATAATCGATTGCACTAAATACTTTGGACAATCAAAATTGTGAACTTTACTTTAATTTTAATAAATTCATTTCATCGCATTATTAATTGATTTTACCAATTAATAATATTCATCAATCTAGTTAAAACATTAATTGATAATAATAATAAATATTATATTTTTTAAAATCGAAACCCAACTGAAATTTTAATTCTCAACTTCAAGTGGAAACTCGGCAATTGCATATATTACAACGTCTTTCATATCCAATTTGAAATTAAAAATAAATACATAACTGAGCAACCAGCTATCTAGCAAGTTCTCTCAACAAATAGCTTGCTTCAGAGTTTCACGTTATATAATAGAGAGGTTACTACGTCTAATAATTATACTTAGATTGAACAAGGTCATTATAAAGTCAAATGCTTCATTGCTTTATTTATTTATCCTTGCCACTTGCCAACTTCCTATTGGACCATATTTAGCCAGAGAAAGGTAGCCTGCGAAACCAAAAAAATGAAAATATTAATTAAATTAAGAATAAAAAATAATTAATTCATGTAATTTACAAATAAAAAACTGCCAAAACCAGAGCCCGGATACTCGTCAAAGTTTATTTTAAACTGTATGGTTTAATTTGGTTCAATTATATAAAACACGTGTTTTAAAATAATTTTTAACCCTAATTATAGCTTACCCTAGTTTGAGGGAGGTATCAGAGCTATCGTTCTCAACAGTAGGGCCACTGTTACAGCTGCAAACGTTGGCGGCCGACGCGTCGGAAGACACGCCTTCTTCATGAAACGCAACGTCGTACTCCGCGAAAACAGGCGTCTTCCCCAGCACCATCGTCATCTGCTATCATAATCCAACGACAGGTTAAACCAACTTTTCAGAGAAATTCACGTCTGAAAAAATAAGAAAGTTTCTTAGTTTATAACCAGTTGTTTCAGCTTCTTGTTCTCTTCTATCAGCTCCGCTTCCTGTTGAATTATCGATGGAAGAGCATAGACATTAGGATGAAAATTATGCCGATAATCGCAATTATACTCACCTTAATTTCGAGTGCACGTATCTCGCTCATAATCCGTTCGTCCTAAAAAAGAACCAAACGTTAGAATTCGTGATCTCCGATCGCTTAAGAAAGTGAAATTACTTTCTTTATCTAGGACAATGCATTTCGAACTGGCACCAGAATCAAATATGTCTGATTTTTTAGGAAACACATACGATTTTGTCAGAGGGACCGAGATATTCGTATAATACACGAACCTTAGTCTCCATCACACGGGTGAGACCTGCATCGATCAGTTTCTCTAGCTGCATCAAGTCTTCGAGTTTTAAACCATCAAGATCTTCGCCTCTCATTTGCCTGTGTTTGAAAGTGTGACAGAGAAGTTATTAACTTCAAGTTAATATGAAAGCTGGTTGATTTGATCGGGGAGTTCAAATTAGAGTAAGAACTGACCTCAGTTGGTGCGCCTTTTCGGCAATTTCCTTGTTCATTCCGGCACGATTGCTGTTCTCGATCAACTAAAACGATCAAAGAATTTACCAATAAACAACACATCATAATAACAATCTATTCGAAACCCGTGAATCCTATTCGCAAGCCTTCCCCGGACTCGAGTGTCCAAACCGATAAATTGGAGACGAAAAAACATTTCTGCCCTGAAAAAATCGACTCGTTTTTACTTGAAAAGGTTTTTTCTTGCAGGAAGGGACCAGTCGAGATGGATCATAATGTAAAAAACAAAGAAGAACCTGGAGCTCCAAAGAGGGTGGATCCAATTTTCCCAAGTTATTGGCATGCAAACTGTACCTTGCGAGTATGTCTTTGACGCTGCATGAAACCATCACTGTTTTTCAGAAGTTTCACAAGACAAATATCTTTTTTTCTTCATGTTCTTTTTTCATGATTTGTGTTCTCATCTTTCATGTTCTTTTTACGCAGAGGGCAAGAACAGCCATCAAATTTTTGACAAGATTTACATAATTCCCAATTTCTCGAGAAAAAAATAGACAAGATAGATGTATAAAGTAGAGTTCTCTCTGTATATGTAACAAGACGGAAAGTCAGTAGCACTTAAATGAACCTTCCAAACTAAAGTGAGACTCCACATCATATTCCACAGCAAAAATTTTGACGTATAATAATCGAATTATAAAAAAAAGACAGAGATACGATAGTAAGAAATTTCTGCTTCAAACTCATGGATCATCGAAATGTCATACAAGTTGTCACGACAAATGATACCGTAGTTTATGCTATAATGTTTTTCAGCATCCAATTTGTCTTATTATTTACTAAACTTGAAACTCAGAGCAACTATGCATTAAGACATAAAATGAATACTAAACTGAGTTGCTGAAATCATAATATCGAGCAACGAGCTGCAACTCCGAGAAATAAAGGAGCTAGGGAATTCTTGATGCTATGCATGTTTTTTCATTCACATCCTTAACTTTTAATTCTATTTGATGCCAACTTTTAATTTTATTGATTAACAACTCGAAATTCACAGCATTATAAACAAACACTTTGATGTTGAGGTAGCGATTCATCGTTAAAGTCTACACATAGACTTGAACGATGCGTTTTTGGGTAAGTATAAAAACAAAATCGGGTGATCTTTGACACGAAAGAAAGTATCGTGCTAGCAAGATGAGTTTATACTCATTCGTCAACAAAATACACCCCTTTTCAGCATTTAAAAAAGCCAAAAAACATCATTTTTATTCGGTCAAATTGTGCACGGAAATCAAAAGGAGAAAACCTTAGGCTACGGCAATCAAATTGTGTATTCGGTCTAAGAACATCAATAATCGTCATTAGGAGAGTTGAATAATTGAACAAAACTATACTTCTTTTCGTATTTTAGACTTGTTATGCGGTGTCAATGATCAACTAAACTGTAATACAGTTTGTGGTTTGAGGGCTGATGATTCAAAACAATCCCTACATAAAAATTGCCAGTGTTTTATGATTTATACAACATTTTGTTACTATGAGAGTATCTTATAATTTATAATAATTTTATAAGATAATGACACCAATCTTGTATTCCATAAATACTTCGGTTGTATTTTATTATTAATTGATCTAACCCGTTTTATTCTCGAGTATGGATCATGTAGCAAGACAGTCCAATAGTCTCTTATCTGCGTTCATATAAACGGGAGAGCATGATTTCACATCGCCAGTGATTCACAAGTAGAGTTTCTCTTAATTTTGAAACACAATATGTTCTTTTTATCAAACCCCAAAAATAAATTTGTACGTTTTTCCACCTAAAGTGAGCAATACAATACAATAGTAGGGTACTTATAGATAAAGTTATAAAACTGATATCGTATTTGCGAGTTAAACTAAGCATCGAGTTAAGGGGGAAATAGTGATTTCGAGTTTTCCTAAGCAAAAAACAACAATTAGTTCATATTTAATTTGGATTCCGGCGAACTTCATCGCATACACACATCAACAAAACACAAAAGCAAACGAATCGATCAGAGAAGCCATGGGATCGAAGAGACTGAAGCATGAAATATAAATACAAATGCATTCAACGGCAATAACAACAGTAATATCATGATTATAAGCATCATATTTTATGAAAAATTAAAAAAAATGGAAACCGACGAGGACAGGATCGCCTAGCTGAAGAACAAGAGAGCTATAGCGTTCTAATTGGGAGAATATATATATATCAAACTCAAGCATATACGGTTGTATATAATTGAAAAGCTGAAAATATCAATAGAAGATTGTCCGTACGAAGAAACTAAAAATGGAGATTTCACGTCAAGGGTTGTGAATCTTTGGGGAAATTTCAGCTGTGAGCTCAGCCTTCTTACGGCGTTTCTCTAACTAGTGGAGAACTCAGATGAGATCTACTTCCAAATTTAGATTTTTTTTTGTCCAAATCGAGACCAGTCTAGAGAGAGAAAGTGAGAAGGAGAGAGAGAGAGAACCTGGTGTTGGAATATTCAAAGAGCTTGCCAGTAGCGGAGAAGATGATGAGAGCAAGTTCAGCATCGCAGAGAACAGAGAGCTCCTGCGCTTTCTTGAGAAGCCCTCGTCTTCTTTTAGAGAAAGTGACTTGTCTGGCAGTCAAGTTATCAATCTTCTTGATCTTGATCTTCTCTCTCGCCATTTCTCCCTCTCTAAAAAACATCAATCAAACCAACATTCTCAGACATTCGAATGTGTACAAAAACAGTATCAGCCATCATGAAAAAAAGCCAGACTTCAAACGAGATTCTAGAAGAAAAAACAAAGACAGACCCTCATAAAAAAAAACCCTAGAAACGAACCCTAGATGACAGATCTAGCAAGAAAAGCCCAGAAACAGTCTCGGAACTCCGGTCATCCCCCATTGAAGAAGAGAGCAAAGACTGAAATCGTAGAGTTTCAGTAGTTTTACCTTCCGGAGCCGCTGATTCAGAGGCCAGCCATTGGGAGACTGAAAATGGACCAATTAGAGGGAGAAAGAAAGAGGAGAGAGAAATTGGGACTAAGGAAAAACTGAAATGGTGGCTTCCATTTATAGGCTCAACTAGTTTTTGACAAATTGATGCATATGTGAGCAGCAAGAGATGTCTCTGAAGCCTGAACGACTCTTTTTTGGCCATTGCTGAGGTGGAGATGCTTTGGGAGACGGAAAACGAGCCCTAAACCAATCAAAGCTACGATTTTTATGGCTCCTTTTTCAACTTTATTACCCTTCCAAGGAAACCAAAATTAATTTTTTTATTATTTATTGGTATTTATTTTATATGGGCAATAATTTACTCTCCCATCAATTTTATCTCGATAATGACACCCTCCTTCCTGACTACTTGTACTCCTAAGCTCTACCCTAGAATGTCATCTAGATTTACAATAAATAAATAAAAAGGCTAATTATTAATAACTTCTTTTATTTTTTATTTGACATCTCACTATCTTTTAATCAATATTTTAAATTTATAATTTATTAATTAATATTTCAAAATTTATTCAATTATTAATTAACGTATTATCATAAAATTTAAATTAATAATAAAAAATTATTATATATTTTCAATTAAAATGTTACAAATAAAAAATGGCTATTACATAAAATTTAGAGTATAAATTGAGTGTTGTTTTAAAAAATACATATAGTTCAAAATTTTAATTGATATAATTGAAAATTTAGGGTATAAATTAAAAAATACATATAACTATAATGTATCAATCAATAATTATCTAAAAATATTAATTAACAAAGAAACTTTACCCTATTATGTGTTGGTACAACTCATTCAAACCTAAAGTGAAATGTGTATTTATTCTCACTCACAAAATTCGGTTCCCGTCTATTTCAGAGCCAACTTGAATCAAACCAGTTGCTTCTCAGCTCTAAAGAAAGAATAAAAGAATTTAATACCGTACGGTTTTTATTTTTTAAATACTAGTTAAAAACATTATTTTATTTTGAAAAATATAAAAAATTATATTTTAAATAACATTTTAGTTTATTTATTACCTTTCAATTATCGGATTATGGATTTGGTTTTTCGGTTTTGGCTAGATCCCAAAAACATAATTTCAAACCAAATCGATCGACCCACCGACCTCGATACGTCAATTCCGTTCGGTTCCGCACAACCTTAAATAAAGCTCTGGTTACTGCATAAAATTAACTTCTTTTTTGCAAATATTTAAAAGAAATAGTGAATAGCTCCACAATTTATTCTACTCTAGCTTGGACACAAAGAAGATGCATCGTCATTCCATCCATAATAATCAAAACAGTTCCTACTTCTCTTCAGGAGACCGTCTACGTTTATTCGCTTAGCCTACATCCTTATTTGACATAAATAAAATTATAATTTCAAGAATTTCGGTATCGAGTATTAGTTCAAGTGAACATTTTGCACCGTTTGAAAAGTGGGAATCGAGTGATTTATGAGAAAAATTGTACTTCTTATTTGACACAATGCATCCCGAGTTCATTTTTAAAATAAAAATGTGCGAATTTCTTCAAGAATTTAGAAATATTATAATGCGAGGACTAGAAACTCTAGCAATGTCATATTGTATTCTCAAATCATTGGAAGATACGAGACTTATCAACGAATTGAAGCGAATTTCATGGAATCCATCGTTGAAAAAATGCAAATTTCTTTCTTGCGGCTGTAAATGAAGCGATCGATCGATAAAATAGGATTCTCTATCCGTCTCCCAAAGCGTCATTTCATTCCATTTTCCTCGACTATGAACTAAATTTTTTCGGCATTTTTTTTTAAAAATTTAATATGAAATAAAATACCAATTCACACTAAAAAAATAATCAATATTGTTATTGGGATTATTGTGAAATTAAGAATAAGTGTAAATGAATTAGGCCAATTTATTATTTATATATATATTTTAGATATTGATAAGAAGAATAATCAGCATGTGGGAATCCTTTTTTAAGTTTTGTTTTTACCAGATATGGGTGAGGCGCCATTGAAGCTTCGGATTCCAGATAAAAAGGACGTGTTTTTTAATCTTGGTGAAGCTTTTCTCTATATGGAATCTTTTATTTTCCACGTCATATTTTCTTTCTTTTTTTTCTCAATATTATTCAAGATCAAAATTCTTCCACAAATAAAAATACAGACACGTGTATGTATGCATAGATACACAGTACACACAGAGAGAGAGAGACCACTTTGACGAAAGAATAAAGCATTTCTTTCCTAGTTTACGTTGACTTCCACTTGTGCTGAGAAGTGGATCATAATCAACCACGTAACGAGGATTACGAACTTTTTGAAAATTAGTTTTAAATTAAATGAAATTAATGCATTTTAAAAGAATTACACAACCCGTTGACTCTTAGGTCAACTCTCTCCATTCGTTAGTTTCATTAAATAACAGTACGATTGATGGGATCGAATCAAAATTCCCAAAGAAATATTATGAAATTACATAAATTTAAATTCATACCTAAAATGGGCCAACCCGGAATCCAAAGCCTAAAGAACCCGAAAGTCCAAATAACCCAAATACGGAGTTGAAAATTCCAAATCGGGTCCATAAGAGCCCAATGAAACGACCCAAGAAGCATGGTTTGAAATTTCAGTCAGGCCCACAACCGTTCCAGTATGGCCCGACCCGGCGGGTTCGGTCCGGACAGCATCCAACATATCCCCTGAGTGTAACAGAGAGAGAAGGCTATATTCTCTAAAGAACAGCCTCGGGGAAATGGAAGGTTAAAGTGGTCCACGACGGGAGAGCAAGAATAAAGAGTAAGAACAAAGGAGAATTTCAGGAGGGGTAGAAACGTCTTATTCTCCAGAGACAGGCGCAGTCGATGGAGGGCAAAGGAGAGGTGAAATCTGTGATCTATTTCTATTATTTTTCTTCGGCAAACCCTCTTCGGTCTTCCTAGCTCAGCTGACATCCCCCTTCTGTTCCTGTCCCTTCATCTGCACCGTCTGATGTTGATCTCACTTCCTAAGATTACGTTCCCCCTGTAGGAGTCCACCCAGCAATTTCACATGCATCTGCTGAGTTGTAAATCCTATTCTCGTTTATCGGGAAACCCTAAACTCCAACGCAGTTGTCCAAAAATGGCCGGATGGGGACCTTCGCCCTCCGTCATCGGAATGTTTTATTGATGATATTAAAACATTTATTATTATTCCCCCTGCAATTTAAAATATTGTCTGATTTCAACATGATTATTTAAGTATTTATGATTATGTTATTTCAAAAATAATTTTAAATAATAAATATTTACACGCACTCAATGAAATCAATCGAGATCAGTCGGGTTAATTTGTGTTTGTCTTCAAACCCTCAGTAAATATGTATGACACAGGGATGAGATCAAAAGCTTCACTGTGGGCTCCCACGTAGTTCGAGTAGTAGTGAAATAGAAATGTTTTCGGGTTGTATGACCGATGCCGTGATGCGGTCGGAGATTTATGAGCTTGATGTCTGAAGAGAGCTGAGGGTAGCAGGCAAATAACAAGTGTACGACTGACTGTCCTTTGTTTGCCCTACGTTGCCTTACGCCAGCTCAGTTCTCAGTTTCTCTCTCGGATTCTCTTTTTTTCTCGCCAACCAACACCTTTTTTTGTTCCTCGAACTGTTCTTAGAAGAAACTGTTTCCTGTTCTCTGCATTTTTGGATAATCTCTTGCCTTTCTTCTCCCAAGTGTGATTACTGCACTTGATCGTTACTCGAGGAAGATGTCTTCTTTTGAGAGCTCCGCTTATCCTAACTGGTTGAATCTTAATGAAAACAGTCATGGCCAGAACGCGCCGCCGCCGATCAACACCGTCGACAGTTCGACGGTGAAGACGAAGACGAGGAAGTCGGTGGAAGTATGCAGGAGTCATAAAGAAGGGGAGAGACACCGTTGGCAGCGAATCAATGCTCATCTCTCCACCTTACGGAGCCTTCTTCCGAAGAGCCCCAAGGTATTGGATTTGCAAAATTCAGAAAAATCTGTTTGATTTTCTCTGACTCATTTACTTTTATAGAAGTGGTTGTTTTCGAACAGACGGACAAGGCGTCGCTGCTGGCGGAAGTAGTGAGCCACGTGAAGAAGCTGAGAAGACACATAGGCAGAAACAGCGGCGGCGGATCGGAAGCGTGGTGGTTTTCGGCGGAGTCCGACAAGGTGAAGCTGAGTTTCTGCGACGACGAAGCCAAGCTAATGAAAGCGATCGTCTGCTGTGAAGACAGGCCCGGTCTGGTCCTGGATTTGACGCGAGCGATTCGGTCTGTCAGAGCCAGACCGGTCCGGGCTGAGATGATGACAATGGTCGGTCCGACGAAGAATGCGGTGGTGTTGAAGTGGACTGGAGGTGTGTGCGGCGGAGAAGAAGACGTTGCCGCCCTCAAGCGGGCCTTGAAGGCGGTTGTTGAGAACCGGATTTCGGATCCTCCTGTGACCCGAAATCTTTAGAAACTGCTTAATTTAATTTTAAATTAAATTTATTAACTGTGAAAGTAGGATTGGTATGAATCTTGGATCAAATGAGACAAGCTAACCACAAGTAACCAGGTTTCTCTTTAATCTGACCATTTATGCAATATTTAAAATAAAATATATATAATTTAATAATTTAACTTAATTTTGAAATACTGCACGTAATGAGTGTGAATGAACTATTTCCATTTTTCAATTCAACAGCAACAGTTGCATGGAAACAATAATGGGTCGACCTTGTCCGCATGGACATAATTTAGTTAACTCAGAGATAGTAGATTGGGTACAAGAGTTTAGATTCGACGTCTGCGCTGTCCTAGATTCGACGTCTGCGCTGAGTCACCGTGATTTAACTCACTCACAAACTGTCAGGCCGGGGTGTAGGAGCCCTGAGAACAAGAAATTTCGCCTTTTGAGTACAAGTAATAGGTCAACCTTCTAAAAATCAACCGGTCAAGAATATCCATGATAATTAACTATTAAATATATTACATCATTATTTTCAAGTAATAGAATAAATAAATAGAGTAAATATTAATTAACTTAATTAATACAGCACATCACATCTTGAAATTTATCTTAATTTATACTGATACTCTACTGTTACTATATATGTTACACTTTAAAAATGTCTAGTAATTTTTTTAATATTTTACATCAATTTGATTAACTTTAACTATCATTGGAAGAGAAATTGTAATAATTAATTTATATTTTTTTAGTGAGTTAACATTTAAAAGGAACAAGAGTTCATCCAATTGTAAATTTGATAAATTTTTCACTGTCATTAATCGATAAAGTCTTCGATTAATATATTATTCGATAAAGATCCAGATATCAATGTTTACACAATAAGATACACGGAGAAAACCTACAAGACAATCCCACCCAACAATAAGCCGCAAGGGGTGTCAAGCTCTCACATCGTTCAAAGTTTAACACCAAAAATGATTAATAAATAAGTTCTCACTCTGTCGTTCATAGCGTATTTTGGTCAAAAAACAAAACAACGAGTGAGAAGGCTTTACAGTGCTACTGTTGGTAACAATTCACCTTCGATGGTGAGTGAGATATCCAATTTCTCATCGTCTAGGTGAAGATTAATAATGGTTCGTAAATGAGTTCATCGCAAATAACCAGCATAACATGTTAGAACAGTACCTAAGAACAGGAGTCACGGGTCATTAGGGACAACTAAAATCTCAAGAAGGTGAAAATAGTGCCTCCAAAATCAACCTAAATCCAAGCGTAGCGAGGATATATGTTCATACTATAGTCAGGCCAAGGGTATTAATGAGTGGTTGAGGAGGCGTCTTGTTCCGTAAAATTATGGTGCTTAGTCAACTCCTGCGCTACCAGTGACCACGCTCGCGCGCGCATCCAAAGACCGCCGCCATCCTTGACTCGGTCATGGCCGAGCAATTTCATCGGATCGTTAAGCGCTGCTCTTTCTTATGCCGTTCGTCTGCCAGAGCAGTCCGTTGTAATTTTTTGAAAACTTTATATCAAGTGAGTACATATACTTATAGGACGTACTTAGAAATAATATTGCGTAGTTTATTTTATTAAAAATTAAGGAGTAAAATAAATGGAAGGATCCAGGTTAGCAAAAACGACGACGGATAGCGAGAAAGGCTCCTGTTGAGATGGGGAGTTGCAGAGAAGGAAGGGGCGAAAATGGTAGAAAATGGAAATGGGAGTGAATTCTATTCCTTCCCGTCAAAGGAAGTGAGCTGTGACGTTGAATCTGTGGGAAGGCCTGCTTTTAGACTCTACGCCTAAAGCTAGAGAGAGACAGAGAGAGGAGAGAGATAGGAGAGAGAGAGTTCCTTCCCCTTGCCCTAAAACTTGAACGTCGATAATGTCTATGTCAAATAATCGACAATATGGTCGGACTCAAATTTCTCTCCTCTCTGTCAATCTCTCTCTTAATCAATCCCTCTTTAGGTTTGATTCGATCAGGTGGACCTTTCCTGTCTTCCAACAAGCAACGCCATTAGTTTTCTTCTCTTTTCTTGGTTTCCAAGCTCACCCACCAGCCACCCTTCTTTCTCTCTCTCTCTCTCTCTGTCTAGTTCCAACGACGGATCATATCGATATATGCTCGTCGGAAAAACATTTACAAGCTTCTCTCCGTCCGAAAACTTACAGTCAGGAGAAGAAACTAGCGAAGGAACCATGAAAGGCGAGTACAAGAATGAAGCTCATAATATTTTCTCTAAGCTTCAAAACCGCCATAGCCACCACAACCAACCGCAGCTTCAAACCCACTTGTTTTCCAATCCATTCAACCTCTCTAACACCAGAGAATGTCATACCTCAGAAGAAGACGATAACAGTCGCAGTACCGGCCCTCCGCCGGCCGCCGCGATAACTACAAAATTACCCCTGGAGCTCAGCTCCGGCGATGGAGCTACTTTAGAGGTCGTAAGACGCCCGAGGGGCCGACCACCTGGTTCGAAAAACAAACCAAAGACGCCCGTTATCATTAACCGAGACACCGAGCCGGCGATGAGCCCTTACATTCTTGAAGTCCCCGGCGGTAACGATATAGTGGAAGCCATAGCGCACTTTTCTCGCCGGAAAAACATGGGCCTCTGCGTCCTCAGTGGCTCCGGCACGGTTGCGAATGTAACTCTCCGGCAACCATCGAGCCCCCCCGGAGCAACCATCACCTTCCATGGCCGTTTCGAGATCTTATCGATTTCCGCCACCTTTCTCCCTCGTACAATTGCTTACCCTGTCCCGAATGGCTTCACCATCTCTCTCTCAGGCCCTCAGGGCCAAATCATCGGCGGCTTAGTTGCCGGAGCTCTGGTTGCCGTTGGGCCAGTTTACGTGATAGCGGCTTCTTTTAACAACCCTTCTTATCATCGGCTGCCAGACGAGGACGAGGTTAGAAACTCAGTTTCAGGCGGTGAAGGGCATTCTCCTCAAGTTTCGTGCGGCGGCGAGAGTGGCGGGCACGCTCCGGTGGAATCGTGTGGGATGCCCATGTATGGTTGCCATGTTCCTTCCGACGTCGTCTGGGCTCCTACGGCCAGGCAACCGGCTCCGCCGCCACATCCACCGTACCAGTAGATCTTCCATTGTTTTCGCAATTCTCTCTCCGCACGAATTTTTTCTTTTTTAATTTTACTTCTGGTTTAGTTATCACTCCTGACTATGTATTCTTAATTACTTTTTTTACGATCAGAAGCTTCAAGCTGGATCTCTTCGTTTTCATTTTTCCTGGTACTTCTAGCGTTAGAGAGGCTGAAGCTCATCAATTTGTGAAAAAAACTCAATTCCAAGCCTAGTTTCTTTGCTTTCAGATCAGGTTTTTCGACTTAGATCCCTCGGATTTAATGTGCATGGGTTCTAAGATTTCTATCTCACTCGCAAAACAGCATAATTTTTCAGGGAATTATCCAAAACTTTTCCTAGTTTTTTCACCGAATTATTTAGTCAATATTCGAAATAATAAAAAAAAACCTCTTCTGATTTAAACCCTCCCTCTTTTAATGGCCTTAAACTTAGATCGAGTCCAGATTCTGAGATACAGGTGGAGCTTGTTTCATTTGTATTGATTTTGCTTCTCTGTCAAGCATGGACGAGAGAGCAGGAATTGTGGCTAGGGTTTAGCTTTAGCTTTAGCTTGCCTGTACTTTGCAGTTCCAGCACAGTCGTCGTTTTCTGTCCATCAATTTCTGGAAATCTCTCATTACTTGGATAATCTCTTCCTCTCAATCTTATCCCCTCCGTCGCTTCTTCTTTTTGTCATCTTCCTCCTCCACATAATAAATTCACGAGCTCGATGGTCTTCAATGGCTGCCATTTGCCCCGCTCTTCCAGATCTCCATTTTTACGAGTAAATAAGCTTTTAAACAAATCCCGAAATGCAAAACTAGACATTCACTGGTTAGATCTTGATTCTTGCCCATAGGCTTGACCCATCGTCACAGTTCCATTTGCCATTGAACATCTGTTGTGTTTTTGGGGTCCCTGCAACCTGGTTGTGAGACCCACCGACATGAATGTTATGACAATTATTTGCAATAAAATCAGATCGAACAAGAAAGAAAAACATTAGGGTTTCGAGGGTATTGGAAGAGAGAGAGAGATCTTGTCGCAACCCTAGATCTATCCATTGATTTTTCTCCTCAAAATTACCTTTCTTGTGTTAAACTTTTAACAATTTTGGTTGAATTTGAGTCCGGGCATGGCTGTATATTTATAGTATCATAAATTTTAGTGGCTTGTAGTATTTACTGTCGGATCCGAGGTTCTTCAAGTGAAATTACTGTCTTCAATTCATGGTAAAATGCAAATTAGATCTTGAAGTTTGAAATAGAGCTTGCTCTTGATTTTTTTATTTTAGTTTTCGTATTTTTCAAACAATACTATCGGAATTATCTCAAATCTTACCATAAATCTAAATAATTTTGAAGACAAAGTTTCATTTTTAGGATTTATTCTAATTTTGTATTGCTTAAAAAGTACTTAAAATACGTTCATCGTTCAATTGTTTTTAAAATTTCAAGTTCCATGGTGATGTAAATATGAACAATTAATTTGAGAAAACGTTTAAAATTATCTAAAAATTGAATTTTTGAAAACAAAATTCAAAACGAGGGACGGGTGCTATATTGGGATTGAAAGAATGATCTCATTTTGGCATCACTCTGGCCAAGTTGCAGCCCAATTTTCATTCATTTGGAGAAGGATCGGGACCATCCCCTATCAACTTGCTGCCACGTCACCGATGTCCACATCGACATGATTGAGATTTTGTCCGGCTCTATGCATCATTCTTATACCTAACCATCAAAATCTCTTGTTACATGGCCTTTACACTCAATTAACCATTTATAAAGATGTTAAATCACGATAATTCAGCGACTAAAAAATATAAGATATTTAACTGATATCTTAATGAGTTACCCTAATATTAAGAGGTAACAACTCTCACATTATAACAGTGCATACGTCGAACTTAGACTCTTGTACATTCTGTGCATCATTCTCGATTCATAAAATGCTCTGATTGTCAAAGAACGTAACTTTTCTTTTACTAAAATAAATACTCTGTTTTTGCTAATTTTGTACTTTAATTTTGAATTCAAATTTAAAACAAACAATAAAACAACCCCATCAATATTGCTCTTGGAATTTAATTGATTCATGTAATAATGTCCTAGTAAATAAAATACCGTATATATTTATGCATAAAGGATGACTTAAAATCTATGCATCTTCGTTTCTTGATTTCCATTTCGTATTATCGAATATTGACTGCATGCATTGTTTATTTCTACGTTTTAATTATTGAGTACTGCGATTCGTTTATTAATAATTAAAGAAATAATTAATAGTGGAAAATAATAATTGTTAATAGAGCAATTAGATATGAGTTGAGTTTTGAAAAAATGAATATTAGAATCCAAACTCTCAAAGACTCCAAATCGAAATTAGGTGGGATGGGGCTATTGACCAATTGTGCCTCTCTTTATTTCACGCCTATTTGCTTGGTTCGTTTTGACTGTTTGAATCTTGACTTTTGCAAGCATTTTTTCAGCTCAGTAATTGCGTCCTTTTTTGGACCATTTCAATTGATCAAGATCAGATGCAAGAAAAGAACTTAAAGCAAGCCCACTTTTTGTCAATTTTTCAAAGCCCTAAATGATTTGCCATGACTAGATTGACATTCTAACACAATGTAGACTGCATTTCGATCAAGCAACAATTAATTATTTTTAATTATAATACGTTTAATATATTGTAACAAGACCAATCACATATATTACATTGTTCTATCAATCATACAGTTCTATCAATCATACAGTTCGATACTTCAACTCATATATTTTGGGCACATGGATGATGGATCGAGCATGAATCAGCGTCATTGAAATCTTTCGATTAACTGCATTTGATAGAGATGAGATAGTTAACAACAAAATAGACAGCTGTTTCCTTCAACACAAAGGACTGAGCTACCCAGATATTAACTAAATACATGCTCTTATCAAATCCTATACACACGCTTAATTACACATTACCATCAGAGAATAAGAAACCCTAATTTGTTCTTCTCTTGTCCGCGGATTTTCTAAGGGATACACCCGACTTTTCAAAGTTTAAGGGGTGATATCCTGAGTCAGTCTCACTACAATCAGTCTTTCTAGAATTTCTACCAAGGTTAGAAGGCAAAAAAGGCAGGCCATGGCCACCCGAGCTCCCCAAACTCGGATCCAAACTTCGACCACTCCTTCCAGTCGGATCGAGATCAGAGGAGTCAAGATGATTCCTGCTTTTCTCAGGTTTGTCGAGGGGAGGAAAATGAGTGGAGTGGAAGTATGATGGATCATAATTTGATGAAGTAGGGTGCTTTTTCAAACCATGTCCGGAAGTGCCGAATATGTAGTCAGATAAGTCGTCGAAGCTGCTAGATGAAGTATGTGTGCTATAGCTCGAACCTTCGTCAGAATTGGAGCTGAAAAGGGAGGAACTGTCGCTGAATGAATCGTCATCCAGACTGCTTCGAAGGCCATGGAACCGGAAAGGAGAATCAGAGCCGGAAGATCCATGAGAATATGAATGAGTGAAGATAGATCTTGAGTTCTGACTATTACTACTCGTGTTCATAGGGGAATGGCTGATCTTGATTTTGGGATCAGAAGTTAAAGTTCTGCTCCTCGTCCATTTGGGTGAGCACCTGTATAATGAAAATGGCTGAGTATTGGTAAATTAAAAAATAATAATATTAGATTTACTTTTTTATCATATCATTTTATTATAGACACCCTCATGTCGAATTGTAATTGATCTAGTTAAAGTTTATTTAATATTTTATAATTAAAATAATTATTTATAATATTTATCATATCAATTAAAATTCAACAAATCAACATGTACAAAAGAAAATGAACCTATCATTATCCTTAAAAAAATCAGATTATTAACATAACTCAACAGAATTCTGTGTTGAAAACAAGGTAACAAAAGCAGTTAAGAAAAAACATGTCCTAGTTGTGTTGTCATTATTTATTGCAGCCAATAATTCTCAAGGGTGATTTTCTAGATGGTGTTGGAACTGTGTTCATATACTTAGCTTTGATTTTTCTTTTATCATATTTCAGCTCTGTTACCTGGAGTAGAAAAGCATATATGCCCCTCTAGTCAAGACTTTTACCGGTTCCACAGCTGTTACCTAAGTAATCATCAATATACAAAGTGATTAGCATCGTTAAAGATAAAATATAACCAAAACCCAAGTAGAAGAGAAGACTTGATGAAGACCAAAACTGAAGAACCCAAGGGGGCAAAGACTTGCTGACATAATTTTTTTTCGAATGAAGCAGCAAAAGAAATATAGGTTCAGAAACTATGGTTGGAAACAGAAGATTGACATACTATGCTGTCGTCGATCTTGAACCACTTGTTTTGGACATTTTTAACATAGCATACATAGTGGCCAGAAAATGCAGCATTCATGACATCCAAATGATCTATCACTGCATAAAGTTTGTACATGGGAGATTTGTCCATTGTTCCACTTAGGAATGGTGCTAGGTTTAAGGTATCTGGAAACTTGATAGGCTTGTTGAGCTTCCCAAATTTACCAGACTGAACAAAAAAAAAGAATGTTAATGAAAATTTCCTGCACAACATAGCAAATAGTAAGTGGTTAACTACAATAACTACCTTAAATCTCTTCAATGCAATGGTAAGAACATTAGGAGCCTCTAGTATTGTCAACTTCTTTTTGGCCCTCACATAAGAATTGCATCTGTCGCAATTTATCATTAAGAAACTGATTTCTTTTCATGGGATTCAAATTTATGGAATAGATTTCAACCATACAAGCAGTAGGATGATAGAAAAAAAAAAACAATTTTGGGGATAGACAATTTACCGGCTGCATTGATACTTGTTGTTTTCATCCAAAACCTCAGTGCTAGTGTATCGCCGAAGAGCCTCTTCCAATGTTCCAATATCCCCTTCTATCTCGACAGTAAGATCTAAAATCCTTTCCTGACATTCAGACTTTGCATGGCATTTTGTGCATTCTATCTGCAATCAGAATAATATAACTCACATATATATAACCCAAATTACTGAAAAGCTTGTTCAGTTATATAGTATCCATATGAACGAAATTGTGAAGCAAATAGTAATAACGCAACAATTTTACAACACAGTTAGCATAGCTTCTGAATTATGGTTGACATAAAACAAGCCGTATGATACCTTTGATAGCAGGTAACCTCCAAATGTAAGGCCTACTAGAGATGTTTCTTCTTCCACAAGACCTCCTGCACTTACTCCAGGATCCACAAGACTTGCAAATTGCATTGCATCAATAATATATCTGTCCAAGTCATAGATAAATAACATTTCCCTTGCAAATTCCCATCAGAAAGTTAAAGGAAATAACATATTTAAAGCACACATGACGTAAGCAATAGAGAGTCAACAAACCTTAGAAATTCATGTGCATCTTCTTCTCTTCCATTACTGAGCTGACTTCCATTGTTACTTAATTGAGATATTATTGTCGCAGGAGATAAGGGAGACTTCCCTTCATTCATCTTACGTATTAGATTTTCAAAATCACAAGAAAAACACCAACCCCTTTTTCTACCTGGCATAGACAGCAAAAGGGCATAAGAAAACAAAGTTATAACCCTTGAACATCGTGCCTAAGAACATAAGACTGAGAACGGGTCATACATGCTTTAGAATGAAATCCATGCAGGAAATAAGATGTCAGGGGTGGAGTGAATGCCAAGCACTGAAGCACAGCATTGGCATAGCAGCTGGATCAACCCGAAAAATAAATAAATTGAGAGAATAGTCGCATTAAATTAACAAAAAAATAGATAAGCCTCCATGGACAATCATTTCGAAGTAAACTCTTTAACTAAAGTGGACCTTCGGAAAGTACCTATTGCCACAGTTTATAAGACCTGTTGGCAGCAGTTCCACCTTGTTCCAATTATAAAGCTTCACAAACATTTCATAAGAGAAAATCCCCTGCAAAAAAGAACTATTATTGGATTGTACAAGAAATTTGTGGCATGAAGAAAGCACAATAGATGAAGACAACCTTTCCACATGGTCTCCCAGTTCTTTCGTCCACCGTAATAACATACTTTGATTTGGACCCTTTAAACTGATCAAAAACTTTAGAAACTGATGTCTTCAGACCATTCATTGAATTGGGAAAGGAAATTGAGTCTTGAGAAAAGGTTTTAGCCTGCTTGCTGTTGACTTTTCCAGAGTACATGGGTGGAACAATTTGACTTCCAATGCTCGAAGACAACGATTGATCATAGACAACTTCACTTGGCTTTTCAGACCTTGAACGTGGAAGTATACTAGTGCTTGAATCACGTGCATTTCTAGAATTCCGATTAGTTGAAGAGGAAGACAACAGAGATTTACCATCCTGCAAATTCACTCCACAGCTAATGGAATTATTTGTCTTTTTAGACACCTCATGGTTAACCAAGGAGTTCCTTACTTTCAAAGAATCAGCAATAGTATCATCCTGTACAGTTATTCTAACTACAGGTTTGTTGCTCTGAGAAGACATTGGAAGAGTCTCGTCAATTTTGGCTTTCAAGACATCTGAATGTGAGGGCACAGCAGTTCCTGCTGGATCAGATGTGAAACAAAGTGAAGACTGCGGATTCGAAATGCCCTTTTTGGCTATGTTGAAACCTGACAAACTAGTCTTCCCCTGGGTGTTATTTTTTAAACCATTAAAGTCAGTATCAACCGTTCCAACATCAGAACGATATGTGTAAGGCTCTACACATTTTTCGTTACCCATAAACACACAGCTATTTGAAATGGACCGACTTTTTTGACTATTACGAGTGAACTTTGGCTGATTTAACTTTGTTGAATCAGTAAAGGGATCAACAGAACTAACAAGGTCCGCAAACTTGGGTGACAACTCTCTGTCATCTGTAATAATAACTCCAGGAATTGCCTCAAGATTGTCAAATGAAGAGCTAGCAAACACATGTTCCCCACATCTCACATTTGCAGTTTGAATACTGCCTTCACTATCAGAGAGATTATCTGATGATTCACTGCTCGAAAGGGAAGAAGAAAATCCAGAAAATGAGGTTGCCGGGGATGCTGAACCTAAATCTGTTTTACTCTCTCCCATGAAAAACTCTGACTTGGTATCTTCATCCTTTTTCCCACCCAGTGCATCATTAAAACATCCATTGTTAGATTTAGATTCCACCTCTGTAGGTGGGTAACATTCTTCTTTATGCCCTTGTCGCCAGTGAAAAATTTGACACTTTCCAGAGCTAAGATAAAATCGTGAAGTGAATACCATGAAGAAAAAAAATATTATAGGATATATGAGCAAGAAACTCTACATGAAGAAATTTCATGGCACATCAAAATAGATCTCTTTAATTTCCCCAACTAATGTGGCTATAAAATAAGTCAATTAAACAGATCAAATTCAAAGCAACTTAAATAGCTGTTATCCGAGAACTAACGAGACCAAATGTCAATGCCATTGATGATATCGTCTTTCTACAACTAGTTTTATAGTCATTAAAAAGCAATAATGATGATCATCTCCATAAGTAATATACTAATTTCACGTTCAACTGATTCCTATTCTTATTTGTAGAAAGACTCAGATGCTATTTTCTATTTAACCAAATACCTCAATATTGACAGATCACATTCATGCGCGCCTTCAAAACCCTTTTTTTCTAGCAGAAACTATTACAAAACCGTATTATCTGTCTTTAAGTTATACACTAAGCTATTAAAGGAACTTATATCAACCACGATCAATATAACCGCTACTCAAGTTAAATAAATGCAATTAATTCCTTAATACCCTTGAATCCAATGCTAAAAATGGCTCTTATGGAATCAAAATGGAAATGGAAAGGTTGATATAATTAATAGTCGCCAGAGAGAACTAACATACCAATAACGAACTGATTTACACCGAGCACAGCGAGTTGTTGTAGGACTGTAACAAACGGCACAATTTTGATTCCCAGAAATAGCCACACCAGTGTATCCAAAGGAGTCCTCAAGCTCCACTCTAGCTGCCTCCTCGGCTGCAAAAGCCAAAAGCCGCCTGACCTCCTCCTCTCTGACTATGGCCAGTCGCCATTTATGACGAATTACAAAAACGATCAACGGAAATATCAAGCACCCCACGAGGACCAAGCTCTGAAACCCTAGACCCCCAACGACAAGCATTTATTCATCTGCTATGAAACACATGACAAAGCCCCAAACCTTAATTTACAAACGTTGTCGAACAACATAGAGACTAGGTTGGTTTTGAAGCCAGCGACAACGACGGCGCGGCTAATCGACGCCTCCAGAAATCAAATCAAAGAACAAAAAAAAAAGAAACAAACTCTGCAATTATTTGTACGAACAGACAAGATAGAAACAAGATAGAGAGATAAATTCAATGAATCAAGCTGTTGCTCAATTGATCGTTCAAACCAGGCAGACTTCGAACCAAAAGAAAAGTCCGTTGGAGACAGAAAATGGCCCCGTTTTCTTGTGGAAAGAGGAAAGTAAGAAGAATTACCAGCCAAAAAGTGGAACAATTAGAGGGAATAAAAAGCGAGGGAAATAAATATAATAATAAATAATTATTATTAGTTTCCCCAAATTTTTATTCCTTAAAAGAAACATCGTCAAAATTCACAACATTTTTTATTTTTTAAGAATAAAATCCCTTTTATACAAGGTTATTATATTGATTCAACTAATCAAATCATTAAAAAAACAAACCATGATAATTATTGGTTCGACTGTTCTCGTCCGGTTCCATCCCACATACTAGACTCGAACTTAATTGATACTATAAAATATTATATGATTCTAGTTTAATTTTAAGGTATTTATAATTAAAATATATATAATTTGTTATTATAGTTAATCAGACCCTTGAGGGAACAAAACAGTTCTAAATCGGACCACAATTGGAGACTTTGGTCTGATTCTACCTGCGCCTGTCGATGACTTTCCCGCTCTTTGACATGAACCCAAGTAATTTTTTCGTGAAACATGTCCTGGAAGGAAACCTTACACTCGCTCCAACAAAATCCCCAATTTGCAGGTCTTTGCACAATGAATTTACTAATTTTATGTTTTAATTTGTTAAACAGTTAATTAATTTGGTTTGATTATTAAAAAATTATTTAAACTGAACACAGTTGGGTGAGCGGTGGGCCCTGGGCAAGGTATTTTGTTGTCATGCATGGGCAAGCGTGCATTCTCAGCTGCAAATATTCGCCAGATAGATAGACCACGACCACGTTGCCGGCCGCCGTTTCTTCTGTCCTCATCTGGTCCGGTTTCTTAAGATTATATTTACTAATTCGTACAGTCTGAAGCTATATAGCGTCGATAATTTATTATATCAAACCTTGATTGCTCAGAAAGCTATATTATATACGAATATTTCCTCCAAGCCAACGATGTATTATTATATCTCAAGTCACTGAGGCCATGTTTGAATGTTTCTAGTATTTGACTGCTTTTGCAGTCCAAAAAAAGTAATTAATTTAACAATTTGGAAATTGGATTAAACAAAGGTCGAGAAGTGGGTGTGAAGAACATAGTGTTTAGGTAATTTTAAAAATAATAAAATTTTATTTTACAGTAAGTTGAATCTCCAATAATTCATGTTAACAAGGTGAGACCGTTTACTAACGTGTAATTTGTGTTATACGGTGTAGTTCAGTTTGATTACAAATATGAAAATATATACATATATAATGTTAAATTTATCTTTTTAATATTATTTTTTTATTGTTTATGCTGACATATAATGTTATGATTAATATAATAAATATTATAATTGTAATATATTAAACATTTTAACTAGATTACTTATAGTCCGACATATTAACATGTACAATAAAATAATACGTTAAAAAATTAAATATAATATTAATCTATATATATTAATGTATTGACTCACTCAGACGCAACTTGTCTCACTCGGACGTAACTTTCCTCACTCGGACTCTCACTCGGACGCAATTTGAGTATTGACCTAATTTTTTTTTCGTTTTTAATTAATTTAGCTAAGCAAATCTTATCGGAATGACTTGAAATTTTTATCATACATTTACAAGAATAAAAGACACTAATCTAGAAATATTTAAATTTTTTAGACCATTGTACAATTTACTATAATTTTTTTAATACATAAACAAATAAATTTTGTTAAAATTACATACGGTAATAAAAATTCTTGAAACTTGCATCACATACTTACAAAATTGTAAGACAATATTTCACAAAGTTTTGTAACTTTTTATTAATGTACGTAATTTTAAAAAAAAATGTTTGTTTATGTATTAAACAAATTATAGTAAATCATACCCTTGTTGAAAACTCACGAAACTTTGTGGAAGATTGTCATGTAGTTCTGTAAATGTGTGAAAAAAATTTCAAGAAGTTTTATTACTGTATGTAATTTTAACAGAATTTATTTTTTATATATTAAAAAAATTATAATAAATTGTACAATTGCCTAAAAAATTTAAAAATTTCTAGATTAATATCTTTTATTCTTGTAAATATGTCATAAAAATTTCAAGTCATTCCGATAAGATTTTTATAGCCAAATTAATTAAAAAAATTGAGTTCAGACCTAAGTTGCATCTGAGTGAGAGTTCGAGTGAGGCAAATTACGTTTGAGTGAGGCAATATCCGACCCTCACTCGGACGCAACTTGCCTCCGAACAGCGTCTAAGAAACCTAAATTTAATTTTTTCAAAACTCATGTTCGAATCGGACATATTGACCCGAAAATTAAGTCCGTTTTTGGTTTTGACCTTTTTTTTTATTTTGTTGATTTCGGTCAATTTTTGGCTTAGGGTTTCCTTCGACTTTTACAAATTTGTGAACCACGGACTAACCCCGAACCCGAACCGAACCGAACTGATCCGAATCAATGGCCGGGGCACTGGGCAGGTGCTGGTCTTATTGGGCCAAGGCCTGGTATAAGGTATCGGATAGCGCGCCAAAACGACGACGAAGAGGCGCCGTCTTTTCGAAAAGCTTATCTACACAGCACGAAGATCAATGAGTTCTTCGAGTAAAACTATAAAAGTAATCAGCATTCCAGAATTCTACAGAAACAGAACAAATCATGTCTGGAAACCTGGGGTGCGTGATCGTGGCCGTCGATGGCAGCGAGGAGAGCATGAGCGCCTTGAAATGGGCACTCGACAACCTCAAGCTACGATCTTCTACTCATGATTCGCTTGACGGTTCCTTCGTCGTTCTTCATGTTCAATCCCCACCCTCCATCGCCGCCGGTCTCAGCCCCGCTGCTATACCCTTTGGTGGACCAAGTTCAGTTCGTCTCTTTCTCCAGCTGTGTAATCTTTCGTTTATGAGCAATTTTCGATTGAGTATGAAATCGATCTGCGTAGGTGATGTCGAGGTCCCTGCATTCACTGCAGCAATTGAAGCGCACCAGAAAAGGATCACCGAGGCGATTCTAGGCCATGCTTCGCAAATTTGTTCTTCGTACGACGTAAGATTATATCTAGTGTTTTCTGGTGCTATAATTAATATATATTCTTGTTCAAAATCGGCTGCTAAACTATCATTTATTGATTAATTAGAGTTGGAAATTGCGCGGATGGTAATTTCGAAGGAGGATGATTCGTGAGATCGAAGAAAATTTAAGATCGATTAGATGCCAAATCAGCGATTTTATTCTTGACGAAAATTTACTCTAACTTCTTTGATATTCGCAGATTAGTGTAAGAACTCAGGTTGTAATTGGGGATCCAAAAGAGAAGATATGTGAAGTGGTTGAGAATTTGCATGCTGATCTGCTCGTAATGGGTTGTCGTGCTTTTGGCCCTATCAAAAGGTAAAGACTTTAGCCATACATTTTTTCGAAGAACAGGTGGTGCATAAGCTAGAAGTCATACGAGGCTTGGAACAATAATTTACTTTTTTCTTGCTTTCTTTGATATATTGATCGTATTCGAAACTTTGTCCAGAAACTTTCTGGCATGTTATTCTGTCTTTCTTACGGAACTATTCAAACCAGATGTTCTCCCTCTATGTTGTGTTCGGACGTTCGAAGAGATGTTTTTCTTAATGGTGTCCATTTCTGAGCTACAGAATTTTTCAATTGAGTATAGACATGATATTGCTGTAAATTTTAGCTGCCAAAACAAGCTGAAATGGCTAAGGGTGTGGATATTTGGCTGAGAAGTAAATGAGGCTTGATTAGCTTCTTTGTGAAGTTTTGGTCGTCATATAAATATTTCATGACAACAGTAATTTTTTGGACAGGATGTTTCTGGGAAGTGTGAGCAACTACTGCACAAACCATGCAATATGCCCTGTCATTATAGTCAAGGGTAAAGGAGCTGATCATCAGTAAACGGGTGGCTTTTTTGGTTCGTTTGAGAAGGTATTTGGCAATATTTTTTAGTCGAGCTTCATCTTTTCTTTCTCTCGGGCTTGCCATGGCACTGCGAGTTTTAAAAAAAATTCTCAAGTGCCCTCCTTATCTAGTTTTAGTTTCATTCAAATTTTCAATTGAATTTTGAACTCTTTTATCGCTAAGAATCTTACCCTTAAGTATATGCTTAATTTGTTTTTCTTGGAAGTTATTGGTTCCTCGCCATCGTGCTTCGAAAGTTAGCATGCATGTTTTTTTTTAATGTTTAGCACCATGTTTAGCAATCGAACTTTTCTCTTTATTCTTAAATTTATGAATGTAAATTGCCACAAAGAAAATTACTGCAAAACAGCATTTATCGCAGTTGATTGATATTTAGAAAATGAATGTTAGCCGTTGGAGATTGCTAAGTCTGTGTATTATCGATATATCCCACTGGTGAAAATGTGATATATCGATAACACTAGGTTAGAAAGAGTTGTGTTCGACATGAAGTTGTTTGCTGCAATTTTGGGCTAGAAAATTTCCATGCGTTTTTACATCGTTTGAGCGAAGTGTTTCCTCCTAAACGATTTTTTTTTGTCTTGGATAAGTTTATGGTTACCATTGTCTGAAACAAAACCTTGTTATCCTTATTTTGTTGAAGACATGTTGATTCTTTTGACTTCACAGCATCTTAGTTCGATTGATCGAAGAGAAGCTGCAGTTTCTGTTTGATGTCAATACTTTTTCGAGTTCGTCTCCCTTTCTTTTTGCGGAAGCCAGCTCAGATTGGTGCTATGGGTTTGAGCTCTTAGTCTGTAAAATATAAACAGTTGGATGAATGAAGCCTATATCGGAATTGTTTGTTTCTTAGTTTTTTTGAGTTTTGGTCCGATTTGGGTGCATAATATCAGTATTGAATAATCGATTTGCTCCTTTGATGTACTTGTGTATGATTATTTGCTGTGATTAAGATACCACTGGACTTTCTGAAAGTTTGTCATGGGGCTTGTAACTCATAGTGTTTTGTTTTTTCATAGACCAACTTTTAGGACTTTATAAAGCGGGAGAGAGTGATCATGGCTGAGATTCATACCGTTCAAGTAGAGCCTGTAAATTCGTTAATATAATATTATTTATTTTAAATTGAAAATTACAAAGATTTGATCTTGAACTATACTTAAAATGTATTATGTTAGTTGGGAAAAATGAATTTATTTATGAATCTTCATCCGTCTCTATTTAGAAGTGACGTAGAAATTAAACTTTCTTTCTGTCATTTGCAAGGCGAGTTGTGAAAGTTTGGCTCGCCATCTATCTCAGAGCAGAGGGCAAGTCTCACCCCACGGGCACGGCTTGACTACTTCCAATCTCCTAACTAAGGGCCTTACCACCAAGCTTTCTTCCTTCAACGCAACGGCGAATTCAATACCAGCTTCACCATGCCCTTAAAGCGCTTAATCTAGTTCTATTACTAGTTAAGTGAAAGGCTAGGAAAAGAGAATCTCTTGTAGCTAGTCTTTTGAATTAGCTTNGCTGCTCGACACATCCTCTCGATCTGATCAAAGTTCGAATGCAGCTCCAAGGTGAGAAAGCCCCCATTCCTAACCCACACTCGCTTCACAATCTTCGCCCAGCCTTCACGACCACCGCTTTCGGCTCCGCCTCCGCTACAATGGTTGCTCCGCCAAGTAAACCGCCGCCGGTCGGGCCCATCTCCGTCGGGCTGCGAATCGTTCAGACGGAAGGCGTCGCCGCTTTGTTCTCCGGCGTCTCTGCTACTGTTCTACGGCAAACGCTGTACTCAACCACTCGGATGGGTCTTTACGACGTGATTAAGCAAAAGTGGTCGGATCCGGGTTCGGGTAATATGCCTCTGGCCCGAAAAGTCGCGGCTGGGTTAATCGCCGGAGGAATCGGCGCCGCCGTGGGGAACCCAGCCGACGTCGCGATGGTACGCATGCAAGCCGACGGTCGACTTCCGGTGGCTCTCCGCCGCAACTACAAGAGCGTGTTCGACGCTATTTCGCGAATGTCCAGCCAAGAGGGTATTACTAGCCTGTGGCGCGGGTCGTCTCTAACGGTGAACCGCGCGATGATCGTGACGGCGTCGCAGCTGGCGTCGTACGATCAAATGAAAGAACTGATATTAGAGAAAGGCGTGATGAATGACGGGCTGGGGACCCATGTGACGGCGAGTTTCGCGGCGGGGTTCGTGGCGGCGGTGGCGTCGAACCCGGTGGACGTGATAAAGACAAGGGTGATGAACATGAAAGTGGAGCCGGGACAGGTTCCCATCTACAATGGGGCGCTTGACTGTGCAATGAAGACAGTCAAGGCGGAGGGTCCAATGGCGCTTTACAAAGGCTTCATTCCCACCATTTCTAGGCAAGGTCCTTTCACTGTTGTGTTGTTCGTTACCCTTGAGCAGGTGAGGAAGGTTCTCAAAGATTTCTAGTTTCCGACATTTTTTTACGATGACGACGAAAACGAGGATGTTTTTTTTTTTTTATGATCCAAATGAATATCAGTTCGTTGACTGAAACCTTGCTTGATTTTCTTTCCCATTTTTTTGGAACTCCAACCAATAAAATGGTATCAAATTCACTGTGGATAAATTAACAATAATTTTAAAATGAGTAAAATCAAATTTTGGGCTTGGGTTTTTTAAAAATATGTCAAATCCGACATGAGTTTTTGGAAAAAAAAATTTGGGCTCGTCAGACGCAAGAATTCTTGTCTCATTCGTTCGATCATGCCTCGCTCGGACGCATCATGCCTCCCACGGACGCAACATTCTATTTTTTTTTTAATTTTTTGTTTTTAATTAATTTGACTAATCAAATCTTATTGAAATAACTTGAAATTTTTATCACACATTTACGACAATAAACGACACTACTCTAGAAATTTTTAAATTTTTTCGACAACTTTACGACTTACTATAATTTTTTTAATACATAAATAAAACAATTTTGTTAAAATTACATATGGTAATAAAAATTCTTGAAACTTGTATCACACACTTATAACATTGTAAGACAATATAACACAAAGTTTCGTGATGTTTCAACAATGATACGATTTACTATAGTTTGTTTAATACATAAACAAATAAATTTTGTTACAATTACGAACATCAATGAAAAATCACGAAACTTTGTATAGTATTGTCTTACAGTGCTATAAATGTGTAATAGAAGTTTCAAGAATTTTTTTACCGTGTGTAATTTTAAAAAAAATATGTTTTTTTATGTATTAAAAAAGCTATAATAAATTGTACAGTTGTCCAAAAAATTTAAGAATAATGCTTTTTATTATCATAAATGTGTAGTAAAAATTTTAAGTTATTTCAATAAGATTTTATTAGTCAAATTAATTAAAAATAAAAAATTAAAAAAAAAGTTTAATATTGCGTCTGTGTGAGGCACGATACGTCCGAGCGAGGCACGATACGTACGAGCGAGGCACGATCGGACGCATGAGGCAAGAAATCGAATGAGCCAAAAATTCTTGCGTCCGATGAACCCAAATTTTATTTTCCGAAAATTATGCATGTTGACATGAATTTTTTAAAAAATTAAGCTCAAAATTTATTTATATTTTTTTAAAGTTTAAAACGGTGAATTAAAAATAATTTAATTCAACACAGTTAAAAGACGACGTCAATAAGTCGACATGTCGTTTATTTTCTTAGCAGGCCGACACCTAGACGCAGACGGCGGAGTGACGTGACCTAGCCCAAAAACAGACGGCTCTGCGTTAAGAGGATCTTGCAAGCAAAAGTGAAAGACAAAAAAGCTAGAAACCCCCGTTGCCTCACGGTTCAAGACTTCAAGCCAATTCCATTCCAATTCTAATTCGTCAATCGTCCAAACTATGAACCTCAAATCTGGGCCTCGGTTAGTTATTTTTTGCGCGGACAATAGTTTGAAGATGACGATTTCTAGGTTTTAGGAGAATCGAGGAAAGCTTGTTGATTATTTGTTTGTCGGTGCCAATTGCAAACAATCATTGGGATGGATGTGGAGGTGTTGAAATCGAAGCTTACCGATTGCACCGGCTGCAATCAGAAGGAAGATTTGGGGAATTCCGAGAATGATCAGGTCCGCGTTAAACGGAAAACCTTGCAGGCTGTGGTCGAGAAGTGTCAGCGAGCTTTGGAATTACTAAGTACTACCAACTGCGTTGATGAAGATGACGAATACAGAGTCGATTGTGGCGATGACCATCAAGGTGATGGTTCAGGGCGTCTGCGTGGAGAAAGAGAAGTCGACGAGGTATTGTTTTATCTTTGTGGATTTAGGGTTCCACGGGGAATTAAGCTGATTTTTTTCTTTGACTCTGTTTACCTCGTTTTATTATCGGTTATCGAGAATAGTGTGGCATAAGAAAGGGGATCTTGACATATTGCTCGGTTTTACTTCCATCTGGTGAAAACTGAAATTATAGTAAAACCTGCTGATTGTGATTCTAATGTTTGGTGGATTCTTTGGTTTTCAAATGAAGCCAGGGAGTGATGGAAACATGGAAATGAATTCGTGTTATGGCCATTTTAGCTTTCTCTCAATTTTATTGATCTCATTTATAGCATGACGGAGCTGGTTATCTTCCTGGTTGGGGGGGTGGGGCTTTGTCATAATTGAAACTTGATAGTTAATCTTATTGTCGAATATAAATAGTACGTGGATTACTTATTGTTTATTAATGTTTCTCTAGGATTTTGTTGAGCTATTAGAGAATGATTAGAAATTGTAACACGACACATTCTTTTGCAGTTATGTGATCTTCTAAAATCTAAGGTTAACTGTCCAGAATTTCTTGACAAGATCGAGGGTGCTCAAGCCTTATTGCCTCAGAATATATCTGGTATGGTTCTGATCAAGTTTGAGAATTAGAGTCTCGTTATAACTACAGTATTAGTACCAAAGACTGAATTTTTCTATTTTTGAAGTTTTGGCTTCATATTTTTGGTCGTAAACAACATTACATCTCTTGTTAATGCTTGATGGTGGAAATGTTATGGCAGATGAAGGTAGTTCTTGGGATGTAGTCAGTGACATTGATCTCTGGGAAAGTACTGATATTGATGTGGATCAAGAAGATTTTGTCGTTGTTAAGCAAGAGGATATAGTGGAGGGAATAGCTTGCTTCATGGCAGCGTACTTATTATCACTAAAAGAGACCAAAGTATGTTAATGTTCTTGTTCTTTGTTCAAGATCCTCTCTCTCTCTCTCTCCCTCTCTTTCTTCCTCCCTCCTAATTTTTGGGCACCTCACAGCTAAGCATGAAAATGAATGCATATCCATTTATAGTATTTTAAGCACTAAAATAGACCATGTTGATATCAACTAGTCATTCAATGTTTGTTTCAAGATGTGGGACACTGGGATACATATGAATGTGCACATCTGTGGTTATATCAACATGGTCTTGCGAAAATAAGTTTTTCCAATTTATAATTCAACAACCCCGGTGCTACTATAGAAGGGAAGTCTAGTTGATTCTGCTGGCTTACAGCTACTTGGCCCACCATAATAAGAACTTTGTGTTTGATAAATGGTGGTTGCCTTTTCAAATCACAGTTTACACAAGGGTGTGATTATTTTGCTTGTTAATGAACTAATAATAAGGTTCTTAATTGTTTCTTGTTTTTGTTGCAGGAACTGACTCCTAATCAACTTCAAGAAGGTGAATTTTTATTGTTTATTAAAATTCCGTGCAATTTCATTATTTTCCTCAAGTTCTAAAAAACTTTTCCAAGCATGATTCAGCCCTCAGCAAGACATTCTCATTGAAAAAGAAAAAAGGAAAACTTCGTAAAGCATGGGATGGAAGCAAAGTCATTTATAATGTTGCTTCATGGGGTGCCACCGCTATTGGGTACACTATTTTGTTGAAAGGAGTTGTTTGAGTTGTTTTCACAGATGCTTTCAGATTTTATAGTTCATTCAATTTATGATGCTTTATTGTCTTTTACTAGACCTGAAGTTGCATAGTGTTTCTTCTTGATTTTTTCCCTATTCGTCGTTCAAACAATGATGTTGTATAATGTTCGACATATTTTCATGAATTGTCAAAACGGGTGTGAATGTATATGCATGTATGTGTACGGTATCGAAATTCGACATTGACATTGCTCATGATTTCTTGAATGTTGCAGGATATATCAAAATCCTGTAATTCTAAGGGCAGCTACGAATGCTTTCTGGACATCTTGCCATGTGATATCAAAGCTTCTCTAATGGATATTGGATTGTATTTACCTGGTGAAGATTGTTTGGATTTATTGTTAATTTGACACTTTGCTGCTTTGGTACGCCTTCTCGTGCATTATGTTCTTCCGATCTTGTAAATATTTCTTCTTCTGAATGCATTTCAGTTTCATTCTTATGGTAAATTTTCTCCATTTGATTGTTCTTCCTGGTTATGTGAAGAATTTATGCTGATTCGATCCCCATATGTTAGAAATTAAATTCCATCTTGCAAATTCCTTAGACACCAATAAATTGTTTAACATGGCTAAAGACAAAAGATTTGAGTTAATTTGGGAAATTCTTCTTGCTTCCATGGACAGACTGGCCATTCCGGGCTCGGTGCCGTGGGTTAAAAACTGGATCGACGTAAATTCAGATTAAAAATCAGTCAACTCTGAATTAAATCTACCTCGAAAGCCAACTAAAATCTTGAAAAATATGTCCAAATGAGCTACTAAATGTGATTTGCTTTGGATTGATTTGTTGAACTCCAGGTCTCAGTTCGCCAAATTTGGCACCATGAAGCACGACGTCGATGAGAGGTGCTTAGTGCCCAACCCGTATTCATTTTTGGTCTTGCCAACATGGAACGGAACATAGCTTTCAGCAAGCTTACTTAGAGTTTGATACAGAGTCACAATCTGCGAGTTTTAATTTAGTTCTTAGTAACTTAAGAATGCCTAGAACACCCTAAATTTATACTATTTTTTTTATATAAAAATAATAATATACGTACTTTTATATAATTTTTATTAAAAAGACATTAACTTGATTATATTTATAGCACCGTTTATTCAAGTACTAAATTTGAAGCTCCTATTTACCTTCTCAACTACACGGTCGCCCGACAAGCACAAGGATATTTCGCCGCGAGGAGGGACTAATTCCTGACCACCGACCAGCTCAAGCCTCGGTAAATCCAAAACTAGCGACATTCTCTCTTGTCGAATCTCTATTTCTCTCTCAAGGACACGATGTGGGACGACTATGAATGGAACTCCAACGAAGAACCGGAAGCGAACCAGGATTTCGACATTAATTTTGATTTATTCTCCGCTTTAGCCAAACCCAAGGTAGTTAACGACAAACATGGCTCCATATTTTCTCTCTGAATCAGAAATCCGATAAATTGGGGTTTGGGTTTTTCAGTTGTGCTTCGACTTTGGAAGATTTATGATTTTTTTTTTAAAATTTGCGCTCGTAGGATTATTACAAAATTCTGGAAGTGGATTATGACGCTACGGATGAAGCTATTCGATCCAATTTCATTCAACTAGCTCTGGTTTGGTTCTCTAATTTTTTTCAGTGAACAGAATATGCTTTTCTTTACAATTGCTTGGTGATTTGGGTATTTTTTTAGCATGTTTTTTTTTCGTGTAGAAATGGCATCCGGATAAGAAAAAAGACGAAGAATGTTCTACTTCTAAATTTCAGGACATAAATGAGGCGTATCAGGGTCAGTAAAATAGTTTTGGTATTCATAATTTATTCTGCTTCAGCTTATCCCCGAATATATGAGAAGTAAACGTAGCCATTTGTGAGATGGTAAGAGGCAGAGATAAGTTTCTTTATGTCCTGTGCGTTGAATTGTTTGAATTAGATTTTCAAAGCTCGATGTTGATCCTGAAATGTTGAAACTCTAGGCTCTGCTGGTTCCTAGTTTCTGATCATATGGGAGACCGAAAACTTGGTGTCATTCCCTGCTGGTAATGTCAGCAGCTTAATTTAAATTCGTGAAGAGAAACTTATGAGAGTGTCTATCCATATACCCATGTAAAAACAAATGCTTATGTTGAGTCTAGATGAAATAAATTAAAAAAATGGTTTTTGTTCAAGAAAGAAATCTTATTGGAACTGTCCATATCACGTTCCGGATCGAATGAAATAGGATGAATTTAGATTGTATTTTGTAAATACGTAATTATCTTGAATAATGTAACAAGTTCTTTATTTTCTTCTTCAACAATTTATGATCTCTAGTGGATCTCTCAATAGGATTTCAACCTAGATGAAGTTCTGACCATCTATTGGAGAAAAAAGAATGAATAGATCTTGTAGAATTCCCAAGAAATTCTTCGATTTCTTCCAAACAATCTTCTAGACTTGGCTATCTGTTTGGTGTAAAGAAATACTAGTATTGATTGAGATAGATGCAACCTATGCAGCCTTTCTTGAATGTTTTTCTTCAAATTAGAAAATGTTTAATTCTTTCCACACAATGACTGCGCAGGATGTTCCAGGGCAACATTATTTGTGCTCTCTTTTGCATCAAAATCGGCATTATTTTTTGTCGAGTGGGTGTTGTTCAAGCGTTTAGAAAGAAAGAACTACCACCTAAACAAGTTCAGTGGAAAAGGAAAAGAAGGGATAAGCCGGGGTTATCATCTTTTGTTGGTAGCAAGCAAAGCCTATAATGATAGGCAAAAAAAACAATATCAAAATCTTGAGATTATACGATGATAAATCAATTAGAAAATGCCCAATTATTTTCATCGGTGAATCACTGGAGACATCTTTTGTTATCTAATGCACCCATTGGAGGATGGGGCATGAACAATTTTCGCAAATCCAAGGCGATCTCCTTGACGTAATAAACAAGTGATTAACTGTGTTTTGCATATTAATATTCAAGAAGTTCCCACTCCACTTTAAAATATTTATTTTTCCATGAGAACACTTCGAGAATTATCGTTACATAATGTTTATAAGTTGACATTCTTTTAATGCTCAGCTGCAAATGAATACTAGAATTCTGATAAAAAATATAGAGTTGATTTGCTGTTTGATTAGTTTCTACTTATTATTTTTTGTAGAATATCTTCTGATACAAATGATAAGGCATTTTTATTATTCTTTTCGTACAATACTCTGTATAATACTGTCTTCTTCTTGAGAGCACAATTATGTGTGATTGAAAACAGTACACTGAACTCAAACAGACCTTTGAGAAGGTAACAGATGGCTTTCATTTACTAAATATGCATGTTATTTCTCCTTTTGTGGGTTGCATATCTATTTTCTTCTCCATAATCTGCCCATTCTCTGCTCTATCTGAGTTCTGGTTGAGTTATATAAACTTGTAAGATTGTCTTCATCGATTCTTCGAAGAATATTATACGTTCTTGGAACAGTCAATGTTGTGTATATGTGAAGATAAGATTTTTCGAACAGTTTTGAGCGATCCAGAGAAGAGAAGAGAGTACAACAAGAAAGGGATGCTTTATGTCTATGATTATAACATAATCGTAAGAACAAATCCAACCATTTTTCACATTGTTCTTCGTTGTGTTCTTGAAAATGCTTTGAGTATCTTGTTTTCTGCAGGAGTATCTCAACCGGCACAAAGGGCTTATATTGACTTGCAATGGCCTTGGCTTAAAGCATTCAGTTTGGTAGATAGCTGCAAGCTTGCAGGAGAAGGCTATTTCAGTGGATGGATGGAGATTCAAATCAGTGAGTCCAGTGCTGTGTTTTGAATTTTGGTCTGATTCTGTAGAATTAGGGACCCTCATAGATGTTCATAATTTTGATCTACTGATCTGGTTTAGATTTATTTTAGATTTTAAGTTCAACTTCCACAATGTTTTCCACGTAGCGCAAAGAATTTGCATAAAAATGATATTGTATACGCATTTTAGTTCTGCCTTTACGTAGCAAGTGGAGAAATAGTATTTTAATTGATAAATGGATAAAATGTGGGCTTATGAACTTTCCAAACCTAGTATTTTACGAACAATTTTTAAGAAAAGAATGTTCCGAACCTAGTAAAATGAGGTTTTTTGTTTTGGTTAACTTCTATTAAAATATCTCGTCAACTTGACTTTTTGTGTTATTAGAATAGAATCAATTTAGTCCGCACGAGCATAGTTCAGTTAACTCAGAGATGGTAGATTAAGTACAATAGCTTAAGTTCGACGTTTACGCTGTCTAAGTGTGAGAGTTGTTACTCCCAATGTTGAGATATCTTCTTGGATATCATGTAAAAGCTTTCTATCTCTGGGCCGCTGAGTCATCGTGATTTAACTCCCTCACAAACTGTCGGGCCGTAGTGTGGGGGGCCCTGAGAGCGAGAGATTTCGTCTTTAGGGTACAAGAATAGAATCAATTTATTTTTGGAAACCTTAATTTTTCAAAAATAAAAAAGAAAAACCCAGAAATTAAATGTTGGCAAAGTTGGACCGGAATTGCAGTTTGATCCCAGTTTGCAACCAAATAAACTAATTTCAATTCCAAATTCTTAAGCCCACGAGTCCATGCCCACTTCTTTTGGGGTCAATAAACAAAGAATTCTATTAAAACCAATTGAATTCGTAACTTAAGTTTTTTAAAAACACAATCCAAACCCTAAAAACCCAACCCAAAATATAATATGTCAAATTAACAAAAAAAAAGAGAATTGAGCAGATAAAGACGGTAGGCTCTCCGCTCTAGTTCCAATTCCCAGTTCCACGAGGCAGTTCCCGATTCGATTATAGGGTAAAGACCATAACCTCCTCCATCGGCAACTGGTATAGCAATCATTCCCAAAAAAAGAGGGGTTATTTCGTCATTTCCGGCAGGCAAATATGTGAACCGGCCGAAATATAGTAAAATAGAAAAAGGAGGAGAAAGTGCGGTTTAGAATCCCGCGGCTAAACACGTCGCCAGTCCAAGCGGTAAGTTGCTCGAGCTTCATGAAGATATGAAAGAATAATATCGAGTTCTGATTGGAACACGTGTCGGTATCTCATTAAACAAATGGCAGTTTTTCTTTTCCACGCCACATGTGTGACTTCTGTCTCAGCACTCCAAAAGGAACTTTCTTTATATAGTCGGACTCGAGTGCGCAGCTTCTGATTTGAACCCCCACTCTACCAGTATGCGCTATGGAAAACAACGTTTCTCTTTGACCTCGCTCTTCTCATTTCAACCGCTCCGCACCAGGTGAGCTGCGGATTTTCTCCAGAACTCTCAGTCGCTGCTCTTTTCAGTTTTTTGTCCTTCTCTTTTCGTTTCTCCTTATCGTTTTTCCTTCTTATCTGTTTGATCTGGAACTGAAACTGCCTGGATACTCCTCGCTATCGCTATCGCTATCGCTGCAGCGCGATCTCGTTTTTTCGAGCGAGAAAATTTTCCTGATAATTTTTTTTTTCATTGACGTCTGAGATTGAAGCTGTTTTCTTACGATTTCGGTCACTTTCTAAGGAGAAGCTCATAGATTCTAGTAAGCCAAGGAGGACGAGTTAACAATGGGGAGGGGGAAGATCGCGATACGAAGGATCGATAATTTGTCGAATAGACAGGTGACGTTCTCGAAGCGGAGGAGCGGATTACTGAAGAAGGCAAAGGAGCTAGCGATCCTTTGCGATGCCGAGGTAGGGGTCATTATCTTTTCCAGCACGGGCAAGCTCTACGATTACGCCAGTACCAGGTCAGATATGTTCTTTCTGGACACTTTATTTGATTATTTTACTCTTAAATTTTTAGTTCTCTTCTCGGGATCATAGTTCTCTCATACGGTTAATTGACGCCAACGCATAGATGATCACGTCAGGGTTCACTCTTTGATCTTGCAGATTTTTTCATAAAATCTTCCTAAAAAGATATAATAAACTGTATTCCTATTCCGGATGCATTCTAGTTTTTTAAAATCCACACATATTTATTTTTCACGAATCTCTTTACTTAGGGAGAACTAGGCTATAATGCAGTTTAAGGAACTGGTGTTTTATTTCATCAATCTTCATGAAGAATTTTACCACATAAATATAAATAAAACATTTTCTCACGAAACAAAACTAGAAATCTTGGCTTGTGTAGAGAGGAACTACGTGGCTAGATATGCAGTAAAAGTAGAATACTTCAGTATAGACATGTTAGGGTATCTGGAAGAATGTCTTCGTTTTCCAAGTTTTAGCGTGCGACGAAGAGAATTCCATCTGTTATCAATGAATATACAGATGAACTCTCCCATTTGTGGGAGTTCATGCTACAACAAATAGCCTTGTTGATAGATGTTTCTATTCGTAAGTTAACGCAGCTAGCAGTCAAAGCCATAAGAACTTGCGCAGATATTAGCAATAACACTAGAAAATTTCTCGATGTATTTACTTTATCCATCCAACATGATGCTTCGTTTCTAAAGATGGCAACCTACTACAGTTGCATCTAAGTTGACGCATATTGAAAAAAAAAATATTGATAAATTTGAATTTTTACTTTCTCCCCATTATCGTATTGAAAACTGTCTAATAATTAGCTTTCCCCTAATCAAAGTCAAGAAAACTTTTCCCAAAAAGTGTTATACGAAACTTCTTAGTGGCTGAGATTAGTGTTGAAAGTCAATAAAACTACAAAGAAACCGTTTTAGACTTTTAGTTCAAGATCGAATCTAGTTTAATGACCTTAATTAGACTAATAGATTCTAGAAGACGAAGTTGATAAAATATATTACTTTTTGGGTTCTCTTTGCAACAATCATTGTCACTCTCCTACGTCAGTTCCTATAAGGAGAGAAAATGCATTATTTGAAAACAACGTTGAAATTTTGTAGACGGATTAGCCAAAGATTTAGAGAAAATAGTACAATATCTTCATTTATAATCATTAAGTTTTTCACTTTGAGATCATACCTAGAAAATAATGCATAGAATAAATCTTAAATACTGAATGAATACTTTCTTTTTGTCTCATTACATCTTAAAAACATTATTATTGTCAAAATAATTTTTATAAATTAAAACCGTACTTTTACATTGCCTTAAAAATTATAGGTGATCATAAGATTTTAATTTACAACCTATTTTCTTATCTAGTTTTTAACGAAGATGACGATTAGTATAGTTTGACAGCCATGCGCACAGCTTGTTTTAGAAATATACTCACGTAGATTTATAGTAAACTACAAAAGTGTCTGCTTGCGCCATTCATTTTTGATATACTAGAATGTTCTTTCATTATTTCTACTGCAATATTATATATTAAAGTGTAAAACCAAATAATAAAGGTCCATGTAGCACTACTACTTTTGTCAAAATTAAGCTTATTCACTGAATTGATTGGCTTTAGAATGAGAAGATAGCTACGTTTTATGAACAAAAATTATAAAAATATCCATCATATATTTTGTTGGACGACAGTGTTATCTAAAACCCTGAGAATCACTTTTAATTACAGTAATGGCTCTACTCGAGGCGTGTGATGGCCCCATGGCCCATTCTACCCACTAGGCCACTATCTCCCATAACCTTAACTCCAGACTCGTTGGAGTTTGGTCTTGCTTTTATGATTATTTTGTATTTGTTAGTTTAAAAATATATGTAAGTCAAAATAACCAAATTAAATTGAAGTTCATATATAAATGGAAGATATTTGTAAAAAAATAGTAACAAGTGTATTTTTTTTTTCACAATATTGTCTGAACGTTAAATTTTTATTTAGGTAAAAGCCTAGGTATCTTATAATTTTTCTTACTTGATTATAACTTCCAATTATACAAAGAAAAATTAAATGACCAAATGAGATATGAAACATAATTAAATCTGGATATATGTGTAACTTGTGGCTATGCCTAGATTCATTAATTTAAGAGCTTATAATAACATTGCAATTTGATAACTTGTTGATTATTGATTTTTATTGATTACAAATCTAAGGTTGTATTTACTATGTTACCGGAGCTTACATGTACATAGGTAATAGGCTAAGCTAATAGGTAAACAAGATAATTCTGTGACTAGACTAAAATTAATCAACACAATAATTTACAAAAACTAATATTCTTAGCAAATTAGAAAAAAATTGAAGACAACATCACCTACCTAAGTGACTCAGTTAATAAAGAAATAGAGCGTGTAGAATTGTGGAGCGTATGATAGGACTGGGTAGTCATATTAGATAACTCTCTTATTCATTGATTTTGCATATAAAGATCCATAAAGCACGAAAAATCCAATCTTTTCTTTTCTTTTCTTTTCACTCCAACTTGACGCACAAAAAGTCCACATGTTTTAGAAAACCTTTACATCTCTTTTTATTTATTACATTATAGCCCACCTCTTTCAATGAGGGGTATGCCCATCAAATCTCATTCTACTTCATGCAAGGTGTCACAATCCTACTTTGAGAGTGTTAGAAAAAGAGATTGTGCCACACTCATGGTCTCTTGAACACCACAAGTAAGCCTAGAAATAGTGCCTCCGACACCAAATCCCTATGACATTAGAGAGAACTTTGCGTCTAATGTCTAACGAGCGAATGTTATGTGAACAAGATTAATAAAAAATCATCATTGAGCATGATGAACATAAAAAGTGTTTTCTTGTAAAAATAAAAGTGATTGATTTAATTAAAGCAAACACCACCTATGGGTAAGAGGTAAGGAGGTCTATGTGATATCATGCATCTCTTCCTAAATAGTGATGTGGATTATCTCCACCAATTTAAATAGAATGTCTATTGTGGTGACAATGACTAATTCTTTTGTAATATCGCAAAAGAACAATACAAATTATAATGACAAAAAATCGTTCATAAGAAAAGAAAATGTAAGGGGGAAAGAGAAATTCAAGAGTCTATCTGTTGAAGACGATTCTATCTGTTGAAGACGATTCTATCTGTTGAAGACGATTCTATCTTCTTTTCTTCTCTCCTTGCTGTAACGTATATAACCAGAAAATGTTAACACCAACCCACAAACCCAGAATTCCCACGGATCTGGAATAGAGACTGGATAACCAAAAAATAGTTCATTCATAAAAACAAACCAGAGTTCTAATACAGACGTATTAAATAGGGTGAGCTCCCCTAACCGCCCATGATTACAAAACAGAAACTAACTCTAACCAACCTGCTCCACTACTAACAACATTTTCCTTGCCTGCTATNTATGGTCCACTAATTGATAACAAATTACATAAGATACATAAAAATAAGTATGAAAAGTTTGTAAGTAGGAAGAGAGACTATGTTATCATGTCTCTCTTTTTAAAGAGCAATTTGGATTATTTATGGTATTTTGACAAGGAGTTAGTCTTTTTTGAAATGGTAAAATAGGCAATTCTTGCTATAATGGTGACAAACAACTTTGATTAGAAAAAAATACAAGTAAAAATACCTAATTCTACCTTACTAATGTAGGTGGTCATGGACATCTATTGGGAAAGTATTTGACTTTGATTCAAGGACTTGACAACATCATCATCATACCATACTCATTTTTGACTGATCAGAAAACCCGAAACCTTAAACTCTAATGAATAGTAACCAAAAACATCAGAAAATGTGCAAACTCTAAATGAACAATACATTCATTTGATAATTACTGTACACTCATTTAACAACTATTGTACGCTCGAATTAACCCATAGGGTTCATCTTCCCCCTAGTTTGTGGCGTAGGGTTTTAAAATACTAAACCATAAACTAATTTTTATGGGACATGCATATCGAGACGACGAAAAAAAATCAACAAACCACTTGTGCACTTGGATTGTATGGAATTTGAAGTAGTATGTCCCAAAATCAAAACCTAAATATACTTTCTTTTCTACTTGGCCAAGTAACACATTTTTGCAAGGCATGTTATAGAAATTTACCTTTAACATTACATCATTTGTTTGTCTCATATCAACATCAAGAGGTGTTTACCATTGCAAACACAAATATGTCTTGAACATTCATTTGTCAAATCTTTAACGGTCATCTTATCTAGAGAGAAAGCAACTAACTCTCTAACATCATTTGACAAATCTTTAACGTTCGTCTTATCTAGAGAGAAAGCAACTAACGATAATCAGTCAAGTGTCCACCATAGCATATATCAAGCTACTAATTATTGATATGGACTTTGCGCATGAATTTTTCCCCTTTATCACATAAATTTTAGTTTAAACTCAACATGAAGTCATTTGCTAGTGGAGATCATCTTTGCATACCACACTTTTGTAAAATCATATTCAAAACAACAATTTCAACATTATGTAATCCAACTATTTGTACTAAACATAAATTCTATTTCTTAGTGGTAATGTAGATTTCCTCTGAATACATTATATATATATAAATTATGGGAGGGATAAAGTGCATTTTGGACTAACATTTGACGTCATTTCTAGATTAAATGTAAATCATGTTTTTTGAATAATAGTTAAGTTCAGAACTTGTAGTTTGAACCTCAATTTCTAACCCTTTTGGGCAATTTTCAATCCAACTTTAAACTTTGTTAGTATCTTCTCAGACAAAATACAATTATATTGAAATCAAGGGACATTGAAATTTGAGTTAAAAATTATTAGTGGTTAGAACTCAAATTAAAACACTAGATTAAAAGAAAAAAATGACATGCATGCGTTAGTTTTTTCAGTAAATCAACAGTATGGTTCCAATGGCTAATATTCGTCAAAAATTGGTTAGTCCTTCCTATTTACCAAAAAATAGTTGAAGTTTCAACTATTAAAAATACCACACAAGCATCACACGACAATCTAAAGTGACTTTACAAGTGTCATTTATTGAGTGGGGCAACATCACGCCCCCTCTTTCGTTGATATCTCTTCTTGTTTGGAAACATTATCCTAGAAATCTCAATCCATACCAGATAAGCAAGGACTACCTATTTGATAGGGATTTCAAAAGGTTGAAGACTCTAGATAGGATCTCATATTGGGATTGAAATCCAAATCAAGAACATAGCAAATAAGAGAACCAAATAAAAGAGAAGAATCTAAAATTAAACACCAAATGCTACTTAATAATAAACAATATTTTCTGGCAAAACGTTAAGTTTCCACTCTAAGTTTTACTCAGTTAGTCTTTTTTCTTGGTTTGAACATAATTTAAGATCATTTGCCTATTAGCCATCAAGATATTGGATGTTAATATCATATTTTCTGAGGTAAATAGCAATTGATACCTTGAATGATCAAGATATTGCACGTTAATATCATATTTCAAACATTTTTGAATGATCAAGAGTTCAAAATCAAGAAAAAAGAGATTGGTGGAGTTTAAATCACCATTGGAGTTCGAATACATGTTAAAGTACCTTCTTAAATGGAAAACATGTTATATATGTATTGGATATAACAAATAAATTGATGACATTGCCAAAATTGCTAACAATTGAAAGGTGAGATTATGTGTCAAAAAGCGGAAGAGTGAGTATTTATCAATTATTATAAATAAGAAGAGATGAATGGAATTAGTTATGAATATTGATGAATTGTTATCCTACATGTTTAGGTTTTTTGAACGAGTGACTCATGGTTATTTTCAAATTGGTGCTTAATCAAACCTGTGACTTTCCATTATCTATTTTGTATGTGATTTTACCTAAACAAGATCATTTGATGTGTAACATTATGATTTAAAAATATTATATGAAAGTTAACATGTAAATTACTTTAAAAATTATTATCCAAATTACACTTGTTTTTTTCCATTCAAGGTGAGGAGGAGGGGGTGTTGGTGAGAGAAGAAAACAAGGGAAGGGAAAGAAAGGGATTGGCCATTTTGTTAGTTAATCAAGAAAATTTTAGACTAACATGTAATGCCAATATGACAATTTTAACAAAATCTATGGCCAAAGTTTATAAGGTCAATAATGTTCAAGGTATCATTTGTTTGGACGACATTCATGGTCCAATGAACTTGCATATTCTATGTATTAGTTTGAAAAATAGCTTTTTTTTGTCCTCAAATGGAAGCTGAGAAATTATTGATGTTATTTTGTAGAGCACTAAAAGTAGTTACAAAGGTTTTCCTTCAAATCATAAGCATCACTCGCCAAAACCAAGAACACTAATAACTAAAACACAATTGTGAAACTCACTCCAATAATCTAGAGTTATGATTAAAAGAGTGATTTTAAATTAAGGATATTTTAGTCATTTGGACAGAAGGAGGAAATATAAATAGGGATAGTTAGGATTATGGTTAATCGGGGAGTAAGTTGTTTATCTTGTTTAGAGTAAAGTCGATGTATGCTACTAATACTTACAAAGGTTTTCCTTTAAACTAGTAACTACAAGGCAATAGTGATAGACTCACTCCAATAATTTGGAGTTACGATTAAAAGAGTGATGTTAAATTAAGAAGGTTATTTTAGTCATTTGAACATGATGATGAAATACTAGTTGAGATAGTTAGGATTAGGATTAATTAGGGAGATAGTTGTGGGTTTTTTTCTACCAATTGGGCCCCTCTAATAATCAAAGTTCTATGCTAACTTTAGATTTATTATTTTGAAATTTTCAGAAGTGGATGTTAGCATAGAACATGATGACAATGTATGTTTTATCTTATAATATAGTCCACGAGCAGATCTCATTTCCCCCAACAGATTATAGAATAAAACCTTATGGCATCAACAATTTATAAACGTTTTAATGTGCTTGTGTCAGCATGAAATCTATTACTGAAAGATACAACAATACCAGAGATGAAGATCACCAGCTTGGGAGCCCAACATCTGAGCTCAAGGTAATGTTCAGCACCCTTAATTAGTGTTCATTTATTTTCTCAACTAATTCATTTGATAGGCTTTCAAATTTCTATTCAGTGTAGATTTAGGGAACTACTAAGAATATAAAACAGACTGGTTTTAAACTCGGTTTCTTTTGTAAGAGGACAAAAAACAAATTGCTTGTCCTCTTTCTTATGAAAACTTACTGCTTTCACATTTTCATAAATCTTGTTTCATTTGACACGTCTTTGGATTGGGATGTAGCAAAAATATAGGAATCTACAAAGAGAGCATAAGAATTGCCCTCCATTACGTTTATCATCTTCAGTCACAAAGATGCCACATTTCATGGATAATCTATGTGACTTACTTTTGTAGGAACTCTAATTGAAAACAAGGCACTACGCATGAACTCCCTCCACTAAATATTCAGTAAAAATATTAAGCATAGTAGAAGAAACAGATCAAATAGATGATTCAAATGCTGTAAAGTCAACAGTTCGGGGCCCTAGGATTTGTAGTACTTTTGAAGCTGAGATAATTACCAGGCTCTAGGATAGTAGAAACTATACAGAATATAGTATCAGGACCAGTTGAAAAATTTGGCATTGGCCACATCATGACAGTGCTAAAAGTCCAAAAATTAAAGGATAAACCTAAGGTTCAAATGTTAACCATGTATATTTTAGTCTTGCACTTGCGGCAGATAAAGTGGAACATTGGCATGTATAGAAGTCGCCAGCGTTGCTAAGAAAACCATGCCATATCAAGATACCCTCTACGGGAACCCATTACATATGCAGAGTCGCACATCTTTTGGCATTTGACCTTTTGATGTGAGATAAAATTACTCTTGAGAAAATGTGCATCCTTTTATTTCTCTCCAGAGCAAATATTACTGAAGCAAAGGATGATCATATCACCTTTGACAAACTTTTTTCTTAAATATTTTTTTCTCTAGGATTACTTTTAATTATTTCAGGAATTTCTCTAAGTCACTCCCACCAGCATCTATTGTTGTTGTTTATCAGTGTTCCGTCAACATCATCGTGTCTCTTCTGTTGTTGTTTGTTGCACCTTACATAGTTCAAGTCTTCTCTTTGTTATTTTGAGAAAAATGAAATTGTTGACTGGTGTAGAAGACATCAAATTCCACTTTTGGGTTTTCTTGTGGTGGTGATTTTGAGTACTATTTATGTCCTTAATTTTGTCTTAAGGGGCAAAAGTGTGAAACATTTAATGGTTATATTTCTACCATCTTTATTTTGCTATAGTGACCATAACTGCTAAAGAAGAACTACATGAAGATCTTTTTGAAAATTTGTGTGATGATGTGTTATATTGATGAGGTTGTTTGAAATTAGGTTTTGGTTGACTTACTTTGGAATGCTCAATTGTGTGATGAATTATTTTTACAACTAGGTAGACATATTGAAATTTGTATTCCATTTTGGGAGTGTTAAATGGGATTGATATTTTCTTAACTAAGCTAGATTTGATTTGATTTTAAATATAGAATTGATTTCTTTAAAATATATATTTTCATCGATATTAGTCTCCAAAATAATAAATTTTCTTATTTATATTTCAAGTATAAATATTTACCAAGAGCTAAGTTTAATCTATCAACCCTCTTCTCAATTCTTCCTCTAACACCTCGTAACATATCAAAAACATTTCATTTACCTGACCCAGGTAGATCTAATTAGGATGAAAACAAACAGAAATGTAGTAAACTAAGTATGCATGTTTGAGTTTTTGCAAAAAAACAAAGAAGGTTTGCCCTCCCCAGTCACCCTGCTGTTGCTATTTTTTCATCTCAATACTTCTTGTATAATAACCTATCAGTCTTTTTTGCTCTTCTGGTTGAATAGAAGTGATATTCTTTTTATAATGCAAATATACTGCATCATTTTCTCAGTGATAAATAATCTAAAATGCATCCTGCCAAGATTAATTATGAATTAAAGACAACTCCTTACTGACAAGGTTGAAATCACATAATAGGCGCACATTATAAACCTTGAAAATATGTTGTTTGAAAAATAGATGTTGCCTGTGTTGTCACCTGTGACAATCACTATGTAAGGAAACACTTACCATCACTATTTCAAAATTTATTTTTATAAACTGTAACCATGTTTCTGTTCACCTGTTAGTTCTGGCAAAGAAAAGCGGGCCTGTTTTGGCAGCAACTTCATAATTTGCAAGAAAACCACAGGTACTATTTCCTCTTTGCACACTACTATAATTTGAAAATGAAAACTGACAACAGGGAAAAAATGCAAGGAGCGATGATGTATCCTAGTGACTTTAGTTACAAGAAGGACAATATCCTTAGGTAGTATTAAAAACAATCCCTTAAAATGAAACCCGGTCGGTATCAATCATGTGAGAACAATACCAATATGGATAACCCACCCCATGTGAGGCATGATTGAGTGGAGAGAAGAATGAAGAACAGGAGGGAATTTAAACATAGAAAAAGAGATGGAAGTAGCAAAAATCCTAGCTAGAAGAAAAGTGCACATGACACTGAAAAATTCTAGTATATCAAGTTTAATCTGACATGAGATAAAACCATAAATTTATATTTACAGATGCACATTTTAAAAAAATCAGTCAAATAATCACAACATCAATTAGGACTTCTTATGTAGAAAAAACCCTAAAATTAACAAAAGTGTATAAAGATTATAAGATCTCTCGTATCTGATATAAGCATGACTATTTTTTATCCTCCATTAATGTGATGACTATATCATTCACCTGAATTCTGTATTGAGAACTCTTGTAGACTCATTATCTCTACGACACTACGTTTAATATACTTTAGTAAATGAACTTAAACAAAGTTATCATATCATGTCACTACGGTATTGCTAGGAACCTCATTCCAAGTTACGCTCAGTTAACTATATTTCCGCAAGAGTGGAAAACCTGAAATTTTCGAAGCAGATGCACCTCTTGAACACAAGAAAATCATGAATACATACCTGGTCATCAGGGTCCTTAATGAGGTGGTCTTCTAATTTAGCACTTAATTCTTGTAACAAAAAAATCATTCCTCTAATTGATAAGAAATCCCATAGCGTAGCTAGAATTTCGAACTGCTAGAATTTGAAAAAAAAAATGCACCTAAAGGCTGCTCTTTATATCTATAAATGGAAGAACTTATGGATATTATGTTAAAATAAGATTTTTTTAAAAATAAATCAGAGACATTATAAGAAGTAAAAATCGTGTGCATACCTTTTTTGACAATGAACTGATTGCAATCTAATATGTTATCATAGCAACACTACCAAGATAGAAGCACAGCACTAGCAAACAACTTTGAAAGACCAACGAGTAGCCACTAATGACATGCAAACAATTATTTCCTGGTGCATTTTGAATTTTTACCTATACTGCATGACATGAAAAAGTAACCAAAATAAACTTCAATAATGACAGGCAGATTATGGGTGAAGAGCTATCTGGTTTGAGTGTCAAAGATCTGCAAAGTCTGGAGAACCAACTGGAAAGTAGTCTTCGAGGAATCCGTTTGAAAAAGGTGTGACATATTTTTTCTTTGCAATCTGGAACATTACAATCCTCACACATCGTTTCTTTTGTGTAAGATCAAATCCTAAAGGATGAAATACTACAGCTGCTAGTAGCTTCTAGTTCCATTATTATTTTTATTCATGGGCTAATCTACTATTTTACAGGGAAATCTAATTCGGCAAGAAAAGGTGGAGCTCTATGAGAAGGTACACCTAATTTGAGTAGAAACATGGATATCTATTCGAACGTTTAGGCTTATATTCTACAAGCTATAAATTATCTGAATAGAACCATTTTTTATATAATCATGTTTTCTGTGCCAGATTTATGGATCAGGAGATAGAAGTGAAGCTAATAGAGAAACCTTTCTCACAAATAATCTGGCTTTCACTGGGAACTCTCATGCAGATATCGATCTCCACCTTCGTCCACCACTACAAGAAGCTAACGAAGCACCAGCTTTGGGTATATTTCTATTAATTTCATATTTCATCTGTAACAATATATTGCCTTTAATGTCATTCCAAACTTGCTTATTTGATGATGGCTGCTGCAGACTACAACTACCTTAAACTACAACTACCTTAACGAAGCCCAAACGAATAAAATGTTGCTTGCTGTCACCAATAAAAGAGACAAGGTTACGCTTTCATCCTTCTATTAGTCATTTACAGCACTTTCATGACTGTTACCGATGGAGAATTAATTTAGAATCAAGTTTAACGGAAGTGTACACAATGAAGTAAAAGAAAGCATACCTGATAATTTAATATTCTCATCAATTTTCGTTACTAAATGCTATAAAAGGGAATCGTTTTTCTCCTCATATTTATATTTCAATCATCTAGCGTTGCGTATCACATGATCACTGATACTGATAAGCAACGTACTTAGTTCTGCGACTGTCAATGATCCATAATTGTTATTAGATATGCACTAGCTATATTAAAAAAATTCAAAAGCTGCTGTATTTTGTTCTTGGGATTAGGAGCTAACAAGGTTGATATTTGGAAACGCCAAGTAAATCAGATTTAATAACTGCTGTATGTCGACATGCACAGAATGATATTTTTTTCACAAGAAAAACTTCCCATCGGAGACGATTTAGACAAAGATTTATTGGGTCTACTTGAAAAAAATTGTTAGAAACCGCAGAAGCTTCAATCATTTAACAACTAGACTGTGGATTTAGTAACCCAACTGAACTGACGAAAAATAATTAAATTGTAGGATTAGCTTTGGTAGGTATGCTAACGACTCATAGCTATCTGAATGACAACCAGATAGAGAATCAGCAATTAGTCCTCGACTACATAAAGTTGGACAAGATCAGTCACATAAGTCTCAATTTTTTGAGATTTGAGTTTCAGCTTAAAGTCTGCCTAATCCAAGACAATACCATAGGACAAAAAAAGGTACTCGTAATAAGTTTGTAAACCACAAAACTCCATAAACAACTCAACAACTTTAAAATTCAGAAGCAGCATGATGAGAACAGATGAAATTTAATACCTCCTTAAATCCATAATAAATATGAACAAACTTTTCCAACTAAGTTACTAATGACTGAATAATTTAAAAGGAACTGAAATTACATAGTAAAACTACTCTCATTCTAATGGCCTTACAATAAGAAGAAAAAACCTATGCGAACTATTGAAGGTTAATATCTTTGATCCAATTATAGAAGAAATGAGCTTACTTCTCTGTCTTGTTCCTTTTTTCTACCTAATAGGATGAGTTAGATCATACAAAAGGGACGGATGGTAACTAAAATTGACAACCTATAGAATTGTTAGTTTTTCTGCTCATCATATTATACAAATGTACTGCAATCATTCCAAAGCATAGCTCTACAATCTTTTGAAAAAACTACAATTAGATTACGGATGATTAGAATCGAAAAACCTTTGTTATAACATCTTGTAACTCTGCTACATTGCTGGCCACCTTGTGTCAAACAACAATTTGTTCAATAAGCTCCAACTCAGTGTCAACGACGTCATTTTCAATCTCATCGACCAGTCAATGGCCAAACAGATACAAGACATGAAATCCCAACTAAGTTCACACCAAGTTTTTACTTTGGTCGATACCACACATTTAAACAGTATTTCGATGTAAGGAAGCATGACCATTCAACCAAAGTTTCAACTTAGTAGAGACACGTGCTAAATATTTTTATTTTTAAAAACCAGGACCAACTCCAGCCTCCAGGTGCATAAATTATATTCTTACAGCGGCTCATCATCACATTCCAGCCATACTTTTTTCATCAAATTAAATAAAATGTCCCGATATGGTTGCATTAAGGGGGATCTGGACACTGAACAACCTAGATCAGATACAGTACGATGTCGGGAAGTGTTATTATTCCAATTTAAAAAGTTGCAATTGAAGCTAAAGGTGCATATTAAATGACTGAAATCACCATTAACTAGGATCAAGCTCAGGATCACATTGACCCAGAAAAACTTGTATTGGGCCTTGCTTTGAGAACCTTGCACAAGTAGCCTCATCCTCAAGTCCAAGCGATGCTTGTGTAAAATTTTCACTATGCTAAGCCCAGCATTAAGCTCATCAACCTAAGATAAAAGCCTAAAGGGGCGATCCTACCGAAGGAACTCTTTAAATGCACATGATATTAAACATACAAACATAGTTATTTGTTATTTTACAAGTCTTGTATAAGTTATGCATCTATCGAAAAATTCTATGATCGTATCCACGTCATGTAAAATTTCAAACACATTCTTCAACCACATGCATATGCCTTAAGTACCCAGAAGCTTATGATCGAGACGAGACTATTTGCTTGACAATTTTTATCTTTAGGGTGTTGGCCTTTCTATACCAGAAGCTCAATCACGTGTCTATATTCAATCTCAGTATCCACACGAGATTTGTTTTACTCTTCTATATGTTCATTTAGACAACCAAATGTCCTCATTCATGCCCAACCTTCTATTTTATTGCTATTCTAACATGTTTTTCAAGCATATGTCCAAATCTATCGAATATATTTAAACCAAAAATTTATGATCTATTTAAAACAATTGTTTTATTTTTCATAGTTGGAACTTTTATCATCAAACCGAATTCCAATTAAACTTTTAAGCCTTCATTTTCATCCATCTCTCTTTGAATAAATCTTCAACCTTCCATTTGTATAAGTAAACCTATTTAATTATATATTACTAATAACGTGCTCAAACTAATTATTTTTTTATTAAGCTTAAGTTATTCATCATGATTAATCAACTCCAATTACTATCTAATTTCACGTTAATCCCATAATTAGTCAATAATTTAATTGATACATGCCATTATCCAATTGGTAACTTCCTTTACTCCATGATTAGTTGAATCATATCTGATAGAGTTCATATGACTAGCTTCATGCTCCTCGATTTCAACATTAGTATCCAATATAATCACTTGAAATTAAAATAGCATTAGAATTTTATAATATAGAACACTTTATAGTAGGTTGCTCAAGAATAGAACTTAGACTTCGTCAAATGGAGTCGATAATTTACTTATAAAAATAAAATGAAAAATTCCTCCCAAAATTGTGTTTGCCTTTTGCATTGCACATGACTTTATCTATGTAAACATCCTAAACCCAGTTCCTTCGCTATGAAAGACTTTTAAATTTGAATATTATGATGATCAATTCTTATTCTTGCTGAATTAGAAATTTATACTAATAATGAATAAATTTATTTGGTATAAAATTATTTTGCATCCCGTAACTCTAAAAGACCAATTATTTTTTACCTCATAATTCTAAAAGTTCATAGTTGATTATTTTTTAATATATTATGTTAAATTTATTGATGCATCACTTTTTATCATCAAATTCAGTTACTTGATTCCAAAGCCAAATCATATTTTAGTATGTCTAGTTGTCATCTCAAATGAATCACCTCCATTAATCGTGCAAAAGTTAATATCTTTTGTGTATACTTGCTCGTAGCTTTGATTCCATCACCAACTGATGACCTTAGGTATCAAATAGCATACTGATTTTAGGTTTGGAAATATACCCTCAAATGATTTTTCAATGTTGTTTCATATAATGGTTATCTTGTGCTGTGGCTTATCTCAAACTAAAACTATACGACAGTTCGTCCATGGCTACATCCATACTCATTTCCCACTTCAAGAGCTTCCATAAATCCGAACACTTTACCCTACCTTTTTTTTTTGGAATGTCCAAGTTGTGTAGGTATTCTTTGTTGTCATTGTTTGATCCAAGAAAGTGCTCCAACACCAAATTAATAAGATCCTAAATATAGTGAAGAAGAAAAACCCAAAAATATATGGATAAACATGCCATGATGAGCAATTCTAGAGTTGATTACCTTCTAATTTCCTACGCAAATTCTTTTGGACCATCTAAATAGAAAAACATCTATTCTCACAATCATCAATTATCACACCAACGCTCATTCTCATGCAATCAACATGCTATGCTCTAATCTTATTAAAATATGCTTGAAGTTGAAACTAATTATCGTTGTAGAAAATTTCTCTTCCAGAAGTTAACGAAAAATTCACGTGCAATTATCCTTTTAAAGTAGAAAATCCGTTCTGCTGCAAATCTTTCCGTACTAATCATAGTAAAGGTAGATCTTAAAATCACAAAAAAATTCCACGAGATTTTATATAACTTTATCTGGTAGTAGAAAAAAAAACATTAATAATTGAATAGCTAAGACTTACTTTATAATGTGTACATAATTTATTTTGTCAAAGACCAAATGCGGATAGTATGAAAAACTAATGGCATTGGAAATTCGAGGTCGAATAAAGGTATGGATCTCACGAAAATGTTGAGGCAGCGCAAATCAAGATGAAAGCAGAAAACGCACCAGATGTTAAACTAGTGATTACGGGAAAAAAAGAGAGCTCAAGTAAATATAGAAAATCTCGATACGCACCAGATGTAGTAGTCGCGTATCCTTCCTTCACCCCAAGGCTCCTCCTCATGACAACATGCAATCTAAAATACCTTCAAATGTTAAAATGGATAAGAAAATAATATACAGTGATTACAAACTTGATACCGTAAGATTTGTATACCGTTCAGATTGCAGACAGTCAAACTTCTTTTTCTGAAGAAGCATGAAACATTAGAAATGATAACCTCGTGACTGTTTTGAATTAGTTCCACAGATTTTGAAGTTTCTTTTCGAGCAGTTTCGTCGCCATGGAAATGAATCGGAAGACAAGAGGTGCGAGCTCGCTTTCTCAGATTAAACGCACAGTGAAGAATCGAGTTCTCTAAAAAATTGAGCTCATGTTAGTGGAGGAGGAGCGAAGAAAGCAAGAACGTTCACAGACAAAGACGAAGGTTGAACAGGAGTTAGATCGGACACGGAACGAAAATCCAAAGGCGAAGGTCAATGCAGATGCAAAGATCCGCTGCTGAATCGAAGAGAAACATGAAAGAATAATCGGAAACCTGGAGTCGCAGATCGACGATGTGCTTCATGGCAGGAGACAATAAACTTACCTGCCTGAGACTCTCGTGTATGGATGCGAAAAGAAAAGAAAATGGAACGAAGCGGTGTTGGGATCGTATTTATAGTAGCCAGCGACGATTCAGCGTTGAGCGGTTAAACAACGTTTAAATATTGCACCTTTGAAGGCCTTTAAAGTCTTTTCCCGCCATGGTAGCCAGCTGGCGCCATAGCTGCTCGACTGATAGGCTTCACACCGCCACCCAATCGAACTCCATTATTTATTTATTTTTCTAAAAAAGGTTGTTTTAATCTTCTTGCAAACTCTTTTAAATATTCACGTATTATAAGGATTGCATAAATATACGAATCCGAGTTACTGCTTAAACTGGTCATGGAACGACGTCGTTTTTAAACAGTTATTGTCTTAATTATTTCTTAATGGTGATTAATTATTCGAATAATTAGTATTAGTACTATGTAATCATAAGACTGATTTACCGGTCTACTAAAAACAGCATAAACACGCGTCATTTCTAACATGCCACGTAAAAAGCAAGGAAGCTATCGACGTGTTTCTATTATCGAATTACTATTCGAAACGTATTGCACTCCCTTAATTTTAACCCCCAAATAAATCTAGAAAAAGTTACAAAAGGCAGTGTCCAATCGCCTTCTTAGGCGACGTGTCGATCTTATAGACCATCGTCTACTTTCAATTTTCCCATGATAAAAGTTCAAGCCACGTCACCAAAACTATTTAGACACTTGGCAGATGTCCCGTCCTTTTAGTTCTCTCGGTAATGGTGTGGGGTGGAAACTACGGTAATGCCCTGTACAAGAAGAAAGGCCCAAGAAGAAAGGCCTCCCAACATTATTCATGAATTTTAGTATGTGTTTCTTTATTTGGGTCGAGCCAGAGTTCATTTAGGCCCATTCATTGGTTAAGCCTAGCCCAGTGCTCCTGGTCCGCTCCTTCCATTGCAGCAGCAGCCTTGGTTCGTTTGACCAAAATTTCAGCTGAGAGTTCGGCGGAAAACACAAAGTTGGATCAGAAACCAGCCGGTAGATCGTCACTGTCCTTTGGCTCTACGGCGCTCATTAACCTTCTTTTTCTAGATAGCAAGTAATCTTTCTCCGTCTGATTTCGTCTAGAACCATATTTTGAGTTTTTATTGTTTGCGAGCTGAAATCTCTGTAAGAATATACGTAAAGGTCATTCATGAGTGTTTTTTTAGCTAGCATCCATTTTCTAGAACTCTTGAGTTTTACAAGATCGGCGGAAAGCAATTATGGATATAACTTTTCCGGCGAAACGTTGCCCTGATGGGCGTTGTTTATTTCACCCTCATAGCAATAAAAATAGTTGTTTTAGAAGTAAGGATAGAAATGGAATTGATTTCAGCCCTAGGTTTATAAGATTCTGTGTTGGAGGAGAAGCACGTCTCATTGGCACTCATGCTGATAGTATTGAATTCAGAAAATCCAAGGAGCCTCAGAAGCACAGGCTAGAAAGTGTTTTTGTGTCTTCAAGGATCGAAGGAGCTGGTCCCACTGCTAAAATTCAACATGTAGGGAAAAAACCGAACTCCGAGACAAGTTCTGACGTCCAGTCAACTCCCATAAACGGATCACAAAGTTCTGAGGATTTCAACAGCAATAATCAACTTAGAAAGATGGTTAGAAAAGGTGAATTCGAAGAAGCCTTTAAGTTTCTTGAGAGCATGGTATATCGAGGTAACATTCCAGATATTATCTGTTGTACAAGTTTAATTCGTGGGTTTTGTAAGATTAATAGGACAAGAAAAGCAGCCCGGGTATTGGAAATTTTGGAAGGCTCAGGGGCAGTTCCTGATGTGATAACCTATAATGTATTGATTGGTGGGTATTGCAAGTGCGGGGAGATCGATAACGCCCTGCTGGTTTTGGACCGAATGAGTGTTTCTGCAGATGTTGTTACATACAATACAATTTTGCGATCTTTGTGTGGGAATGGAAAGCTAAAGGAAGCCATGGAAGTTCTTGTGATGCAGCTCCAAAAGGGCTGCTGTCCCGATGTAATTACATATACAATTTTGATTGAAGCAACGTGCAAAGAAAGTGGGGTTGTGCAGGCCATGAAGCTATTTGATGAGATGAAGAACAAAGGATGCAGGCCTGATGTCGTCACTTTCAATGTTCTAGTCAATGGGATTTGTAAAGAAGGAAGATTAGATGAAGCTATAAAGTTCTCAAATAACATGCATTCGTATGGATGCCGACCAAATGTGATTACTCATAACATTATCTTACGAAGCTTGTGCAGTACAGGGAGGTGGGCGGATTCAGTGAAACTTCTAGCTGAAATGGTACGAAAAGGATGCTCTCCAAGCGTTGTTACTTTCAACATATTGATTCATTATCTATGCCAAGAAGGCTTGCTTGGTCGAGCTATCGAGATTTTGGAGAAGATGCCAAAATTCGGATCCACCCCGAATTCCTTGACTTATAACCCTTTGCTTCACGGGTTTTGCAAAGAGAAGAAGATAGACAGGGCAATTGAGTATTTAGATATAATGGTATCTAGGGGCTGTTATCCTGATATTGTCACCTACAACACTTTACTCACTGCATTATGCAAAGACTCCAAGGTTGATGTGGCTGTCGAGATGCTAAATCAGCTAAGCAACAATGGTTGCTCTCCGGTATTGATATCTTACAACACTGTGATTGATGGGCTTGCGAAGACGGGGAAAACCGAGCATGCTTTAAAGCTTCTGAATGAGATGCGAGGCAAAGGGCTAAAGCCGGATTTGATCACTTACTCTTCTCTCGTCGGAGGGCTTAGCCGGGAAGGAAAAATCAATAAAGCAATCAACTTTTTCCATGAATTGGAAGGAATGGGTGTCCGGCCGAATGCTATTATCTACAACTTTATCATGCTCGGTCTGTGTAAAGCTCGGCAGACCATTCGGGCAATAGACTTCTTGACTTACATGGTGGCCAGAGGATGCAAACCCACTGAAGGAACATACACCATTCTCGTTGAAGGTATTGCCTATCAAGGTTTTGAAGAGGAAGCTTTGAAGTTACTCAACGACTTGCGATCTAGAGGTGTGGTTAGGAAGAGTACTGCAGAACAGATTATAGTTAAGCCATAGCTTCTTCTTTTTTTTCATTGCCGTCTTATTTCTGTCACAGGATATTTCCTAAATCAATTTTGTTCCATAATCATTTCTGAGAAGATAGTTTCTATAATTTCAGATGCTGGTTTTTTGAGTTCTTGGTTCTTGCACTGACCGACCCGACCCAACGAATCAATCAGATTGACCCAAACCAGAAAACCGATAATTGAAATTGAACTAAAAAGTAATATTTTACTTTTTAAAAATAAAAATAATGTAATTGGATTTGAAAATTAGAAACCAAACCGATCAGTTTGGTTCCCGCAAACTTAGGTTCGGCTATAGGTTGGTTTTTTATTGTCTTTAAAACCAAAAAACCAATTGATTCGATTCTTTGGACCAACCTAATCCGAAGTTAAGGAAGAACAACCCTCAAACAATTGAGCTACCACAGAGGGAGGGATAGAGAGAGACGGCAATATAAGATTAAATTAACACAATGCTGCAATATCCAAATACACATAATTCCATCCTCCTTCCTCCCCATAAAACTCTTTCTTTTCATGCATCTGACAGGCAGGGCATAGAAAATTGGTATAACTCACCGGAAAACGCATCTTCTATTCTCCTACGACCAATGAATTCTGAGGATAAACGTTTCAATGTTTTTTGGTCTTTGTTCTCGGGGTTCTTGTTTTGTTCATCTCGCTTGGTGGTTTCCATATGATATCCTCGAGATTGCCACAAAAATTCTTGAAGAACTGCAACCAAAGACAACAACAACAACCTTCTTAAAACAAAGAAAACGAACACAAAACTAGGAAATAAAAGAGATAAGGCGGTCTGGTCTTTTAGGATAGTTCGAGCTCGAGGCAACCTACCTTGAGGTACTCACTAGCCTCTCCAGCAACTCTTTGAATGTCTACCATGATGAAAGTAGGCGCAATTTCAAAAATCTTCATCCAAAACAAGTTACCAATCAAAATCGCCGGGACAGGAGGGAGATCTCGAGGGTGAAACTCAATTGCTTAAACCATAGAAACATACCTCAAGAATAACCGAGAATTGGGTTGTTTTACTCGACGATAACCCTTCAACTCTCATCTGTAATTTACAAGAATTTCGATTGAAAATAGAAGAATCATTTCCAATATGCAGATGACACATACAAGAGAACACACTTGATATATCGGAAAAGAATTTACCTTGTAATTTCGAATATGCGTCTTGAAACCCATCGCTTGAGCAACAACTTCCATGGTCGATAATATCACATTTGCAGGCTTCTGAGAGACAAAGCGAGTCTGATACTTTATAGAGTCCTGTTTAACACACAGCTCATTTGAATTTCTAAGAGTGGAAACATATACCAAAACTATTCATCGAGATCTACGAAAAAGTCTGAGCAATCCGTAATCATACCTGGCCACGGTCAAACAGAGTTGCAAGATTCAACCCTTGAGATAAAATTATTAAGTCAAATGCATTAAGATTAAGAGGTCCCCTATCCTCACTCCCTAATTCCACATCTTCCGGCCTTTGTTCCTAGTATAAAATACAGTCAAGTGAGTGCAGGGGAGTAGAAAGGAAGTTTCGATAATTAATGGAGATAAACTATAATAGGTAATTAAAAGTAGAATGCTTAAATAACAACCTCAGGGTCAGCAAAAAGGGCATTTACATCGTCCAAATTTACGTCTTCATATTCAAAAAGTCTGACAGGATCATATCCCTTCTTATACCATTCATCCTCCCTGATCTGATCAATTGAGATTCGCTGCAAAAATTGGAAAACTGCTCACCGGGAGGAATTAAAAACCACATTAGAATTAAAAACCATATTATCAAGATCGAAAGTAGATACATTATTAAATTACACTAAATAATGATGTTCTTTGTATATTTTAAATGGCTGAGTTGTGATTCAGACACCAACCAATTTGTGATCTTCCACATATGTCAAAATCAGGTAATGGGAGAGAGGATCGTTAAAAGACTTGTACTGGAATCCATACTTACAGTTTCAGGATTTGGATCCAAAATTCTATGGATTAATGATTTTGCTCCAACGGGAAACGAGGATGGACATGAAAAAACAGCGTTTTCAACCTGCAGAAAGACGTAAAAATAACTGTGTATGGCATCGATACCCTTAATCATGATGGAAATGAAACAGAAAATTTGTCAACAATAAAATCCAGCACCCGGTAAGACTCCGATCAAATGTTAACAATGGAGATAATTGTAAAAGTTCATGCCTTACTATATAACGTGGTGAGATCAAGCTCATCAAATGGAAGATATCCAGCCATCAGTACATAAAGAATTACCCCACACGACCAAATGTCTGCCTTTGTACCATCATAACCTTTGTGACCAAGCACCTCTGGAGCAACATAATTTGGAGTTCCACAAGTTGTTCGAAGTAAGCTAACTCCCTGTAGGAAAAAAAAATAGAAACCAAAACCAAAATTTAGATCCATTTTCGGAAGCACATAAAATGTTTCCGCGAAACAGATAAATGTTTTCAGAGCATCTTACTTCTTCAGGCAATGCACTGAGACCAAAGTCTGAAATCTTCAAATTACCTTGGGAATCAAGAAGAAGATTTTCAGGCTGCTTAAAAAAACCACGAAAGTTAGAAATTTTTCAATTTGGAACAAAAAAAACAAAACAAAAAGATAGTGTCAACAAGAATTCAATCGAAGGATAGTTGAACCTTCAAATCTCTGTGGTATACTCCCTTGCTGTGGCAATAATCGACACCATCGATGAGTTGTTGGAAGTATCTCCTCGATTCAGCTTCACTAAGACGCCCTTTATGAATCTAACCAGGAGTTATTCTACCCATTATTCAACCCCAGAAGAAACTATGCCAATTTCCAAAAACATTATGAATGTGGAAGAACTTACTATTTTATCAAATAGTTCACCGCCTGTTATGAACTCTAAGATTATGTATATCTTCGTGCGGCTAGCAAGAACCTACGTATGAACATTTTGAGCATTAGAAGATGGGGATCAAGAAGTTGGCGAAACGAATATCTGAAAATGAAATAGTTTCATGCCTCGTGAAGACGAACAACATAAGGGTGTCTAACAAGCTTCATAATGGATATCTCCTTTTTTATCTGCGAGCAAGTGTAAGAAGAACTAAAAAAACCCATACTATCAAGATCATCCAAGTTTGAAAGGTAAGAAAATTGAAGCTAAAGAGTAATTTCATCAATCTCGGTACTCCACGAGCTCGCCATAGCTCTGTAGTTAGTCCAATATCTATAGCATCAAACCTCAGAAGCAAATTTTTAGCATTTTGGCCTTCAATTAGTGTTCTGTCTTTCGAACGAATTTCAAATTTCGGACCACGATTGACCAATTTGATCTGGGTTCGTGAGACCAGTATCAAATTTCAGAGAAAATGAGAGAGAAAATTATCTAGAAACCTGGTCGGCCATCTTGTGCTTGATGATGGTGCTCCGGTCGAGGACTTTCATGGCGACACTCTCACCGGTTTCCGTGTTCTGAGCGAACTTTACCTTAGCAAATGTCCCCTCTCCGATCGTCCTCCCAACCTCATACTTCCCCACTTTCCTCACCACCATCTCTCCCTTCAATTTTTCTTTAGCTTCCGACTACCCACTTTACTCTCTTCCCCTCTCTCTCTCTCTCCTCCATAAAAGCACGAAGAGCGCGCCTCAAGTGTTGACAAGAGGAAGATGCTTGCAATTTCTATCCAAAAATTCGCTGAAATTTCCCAAAAAAAAGGAATTGTGAAGCAAGACTCAAACTTTACCAAAAAGTAAACATTGGATGAAATAGAGACCAATTTGAACAAACATTTACGAAAAAAAGAACCCATTTCTTACATGAAGTAATGGAATCGCCTGGTTTCGACTTTTACAAAAACGATAAATACAAGTTACCGTCCGAATGATTAGGGAACGTCTTGTTAATTTATTCAGTAGGGTTTTCTAATTCTACTTTCACTTTTTGCTCGTACCATAAATTGAGCTGGCTTTTCTTGTTCCAAACGTCATCATACCTACAATACTAAACGTCAACAAAAACCCTACCTTTCAAGCTGTTTTAGCGTTTGTTTCCCACAAAAATCGTCCATTTCTTACACAAATTCCTAATTGTTAATACGTCACGTTTGATTTTCTTCTTTTTCTTCCTTGGATGAGTTCCTACGCTAAACATCTATTTGCTAGTCAAGTATCAACCCAATCTCCATTCCCATCGCAGACACGTGGCTTGATTTTCAATTTCAGGTGGCTAAATCTTTCAGACTTTCAGCACTACGCAGTATGTTTTATGGTTTCCTTTTTATTTCAAAACTGAGAGTGGATCGTGCAAGACAGATTATGTTTCGGGATCGTGGGAGTTTGGGACCTAATACGTACAAAAAGATGTCAGACAAGCAGACTAAAATAGCAACGAGAAGCCACTAATCAATTTCAGTACAGGTATTGAATTTTTTCAAGTTCAAAGTTCAATCTCTAGAATTGCCCATGATCTCAGACAGCAGAGCAAGAAAACGATTGTCTGGAATGTGAGCATGGATAGCGAAACCAATGAACTAAGCGAACAAAGCTGGTTCCATGTATAATAAAAACATCCATTAGGAAATTTTTAAGCAAATGAAATTGAAACAGAGAAAAATAAACTATGATATTAAGCATTTGCGTTTTGGCTTAACTTTGTTACTTGGCAGGGTCACATTCGTTAAAATAAACTATGATATTAATTACTTAACTTCAAATAGTTATAATATGCTGTATATCATTTTAAATAATTTAATATTTAAATATTAGTAAAAATAAACACTTGGAGTGAAGCAGAAGTCAAAGAGATGGCTTCATATTCTAGGTAGTAAAACCTTAAACAAGTCGACTTCAGTTGCGCAGCACTCCCTCGTCTTCGCCTTCCACCGTGCCCGCCACCTGTTCGAGTAAATAACTCAGAGAAGAAGGTAAATCCCGAAACGCAGAAATGGGGAAGAAGAGAGCGAAAAACTGGAAAAGTGGTATCTTCATAACAACCTAAAACATCTTCTTTGTCCGTATTTTCAGTTCTTTCTTTCATGGAGAGAAACTCACCGACGGTGGCTCAGGCTGTCGGCGATTGTTTTAACGGTGGCTCAGACTGTCGGAGATTGCTTTAAAGACAAGGTTTTTACGTTTAAAGCTAAAACAATCATGGCGGGAAGCCAGGATGTTTCAGTACAGAGTTAGAGGAAAACATGTGGGGCTGGGCTAGGGACCCTTATTTTTCTCGTGAAGATGAACAGCGGCCTCGTGAAAGGGAAATGTCTTCATTTGGGCATATTTGCTCTTCCCTTTGCATCGAGCATTTTAGCTCGACGACACATGAAACTACTGTTCATGACGACCTCGTCTTTGGGTCTTGAAATCCGTAAACTGAAACTGTACAAAGTCCTTTCGTCTGTTGTCGTTTGAATAGACGAAGCCTGTGGGAGAGAGAAAATGGTGGTTTGGTCAATACTTTCAATGATATTGTGGGCTGTCGTCGCTTTGTTTTCCTAGAGAGAGAAAGAGAGCACGTGGTGGCTGTGATTACAAACAGAGGTTCGTGAGTTTCTAATCATCCGAAATATTATAATATTTTATGTCTAATTTAATGACTTTTTTTATATAATAAACTATGAAACTTGTTTTTTATTTTTATTTAGGGTTGATAAGCGTGGAGAACGTGGACAAATACAGACAATCACCAAGACGTCGTCGTTTGAAGTAGAAATATTATATTAAAGCGTTACGTAAGCGTACTATATTCCATGATAATAATTCCTATACGGAGAAATATAAGAACAAGATGAACGTTTCTCATGATGGTATGTACAATTATTAAAAGAAACAACTCCATTATTCTTCTGTCTGCAAAGACCAAACAAGAAATGTGGGTCAAACTTTGTCAAGTTGTTTGATTGCGAGGATTTGGAGAGAAGGACACACTTAATCCCGCCTTCGATACGTACGAGGGTTTTTAAAACTGCGGTATAGTTTGAGTGTTTTAATTAGGAGGTTAACAAAAAGAATTAGTTAAAATCCGGTCCAATTTGAAATTGCTCAAAACCCGAATCAAAATTTTGGAAGAATAGACCAACATTTTGGTTCATTCGGAATGGGATTGGATAGAACCGGCTCTATCCAAAGCTTCCGCTTGAAAAGCTCCGACATAGAACCATGGCAGACCTAAAAGTTCATTTCATGCGTGGTTGAAGGCATGGGAAGAGTTTTTCGTTCTCTAACTCCGTGTGTTTGCAGATTAACTTTCTCAAATGATTTTCCTATATATTATGTTGCAGGATATAGTTGATTGAAAGAAACAAGCTCTGTCTTGGCCAGTATCATAAGAGAGAGAGAGAGAGAGAGAGAGAGAGAGTGTGAGAGAGATGGGATTAGATGAAGTTTCAGTCTCTCTGCGAAGAGAAGTTTGGGAGGACGAAATTCCCACAGAAATGGACGGTCTTTTCTTCCCTGACTGGCCCATGTATCAAAACGCAGCTGATTTTGTTCAACATTCTTCGTTCGAGCCTCTCTCCCAGACGTTCGAACGAAGCTTTACCTGCTTTCCTTTTGATCAATCCTGCTACTGCCCTTCTGCTAACGATTTATCTGGAACTGAGAACGCCAATTTCCCTTTCAATGGCTTTCAGACATCCCCTTTTAAGTTCCCCATTTCTTGTTTTAACGAAGAGGAACTCCGTGTGCTGCCGCCCTTGGAAGCCTCTTGCGAAATCAAGGAAGTTCGAACCGCGGAAGTGGACGTTCGAACGAAAAAATCGCAGAGGAAGCCATCGAAGAATTTGATGGCCGAGAGAAGACGAAGAAAGCGACTAAACGAGAGGCTCTTAATGCTACGATCTATAGTGCCTAAGATAAGCAAGGTAAACCACGAATTTTGAGTTTCTAATCAGAGTTTTTCCTTTTACTCTCTTAATCTTGGTCTCTAGAGAGAGTTTCTGGGTGGACTGTTATGAACAGATGGACAGAACTGCGATACTCGGAGACACCATAGATTACATGAAAGAACTGTCCGAGAAAATCAGCTTCTTGAAACGAGAATTCGAAGTGGGTCCTTGTAGGGACGTCAAATTAGACGAATCCTCGGGTAAAACTTCTCAAAAGGTACATAAACTCCATGAAATCTCGATCATAAATTACATAAGATCACAGATATTCATCAGCCATGGCTTTACAGGTGGAAGTGGAAGAAAGAAATGGCGAAACTTGGATCGAGATTCGCTGCCCTGGAAAGCCTGGATTATTGTCGCTAACAGTGAATGCTCTCGAAGCATTAGGCCTTGAGATAAAAGAGTGCGTTATTAGCTCGTTTAACGACTTTGCAATGCAAGCTTCTTGTTCCAAGGTAGAGAAACAGCCTCATTTTTCATGTTTTATTCGTTAAAAATGAAAGCTTTGATGAGCATTAATGGTGTGGCCCTAGGAATCCAAGCAAGGAACAATGGCGGATCCTGACGAAATAAAGAATGCTTTGTTCAGAACTGCAGGATATGAAGGTAGACGAAGCTAGCAAGCAGAGGCAGATTTGTAGTTTTGTACCGAAAGATTTCTGAAGCCCTATTCCTTTTCCTCTCTCTCATTTTCGAATTTAAAATAAATGGATATTTAAAAATAATTAAATAATATATAATATATTATTTTCCTAGTGGGGTGGATCCTGTCCCTTGTTGGGATGAATCTGCGATGAAATGAATAAGAAGTGTAAATTATATCAGATTTTATCTGACTAAGCCATTTGCAAACCCACCAAAAAAGGCCATATCGATAGATGGCCCAAATTCACAGCGTGAAGACACGCGCGACGCGTGCAAGCGGCGGGTGTCAGTTAATGACGTTTGTAATAAACTCAGCTCCATTATGTGCCTTAAAGCACCAGCCATTTAAAAGGATCAAGACCCTCTCATACACGCGCGTCTCGGCGAGTCAAAAGCACGGCGTTATGTCTAGGGCTTGAGAGCAGATTAGCAGAAGGAGGTAGTGATTGGATGGTGAGGCCGCGTGGGATTAAAAAGAAGGTAGGTTAAGATGTTGCTGTCAGAAGCCGGCAAGCGAAAATAAAAGGCCGCTTTCTTGTCCCCCGCTAAGATCATACAGAGCCTTTCCTCTGCTTTTTTATGTCTGGGCGCACTCTATTATTTCAACTAAACTTTATTAATTTATTTCATCAATAATTAATCCCAAACTAGTACAATACCATTTATCATATGATTTTTCGAAAAGTTATATTGCTCACTATTTTTGTTTTGTATTGCTCGCATAACGTAATAAATGCGGTCAATGTAAGTACTAAACCGTCTCTAATCTTTATTCACACAACATGAACCTTTTAAACCAATGCACCAATGAACCTGCATTTTTTGTTACAATAATACCCAAAATTTGGCTTTTTTATATCAGGTAAACTATGATATCAGTGAGTTTTGGGTTTGGTGGAGAGACGCAATTGCGATGTGGTGTTCAAGCATGCGAAAGTTGGCCCATGGTGAAGGTGAGTAATTTGGTCTGGGTGGGGGCATTCTGGGGATTGTAGAATCTGCGGTGTTCGGTGGTTCAGCTAGCTCGATCTGGTTTTTCTATTTTTCACTTCATTCGATCAGCTTTCAATTTTCTACTGCTGATGAGAGATTGAGAACTGCGGAGAGGATAGTGATGGGACTAGTATGAAGCTAAGTTAGCGAAAACGACACCGTATGGGGGACAAGATAAAGACGTGTCTTAGTTTTCTGATTGACGGGATATGTATGCAATGACAAGATTGCCACTGTGGGAATCAATCAAGTGCTGTGTTCAGTGTTGATAAGTTAGGCATCAAAATACAGTATAAATGCATGTGCTCTCTCTGCCCCACACCAACTCCACCTCCGCCTCTTTCCTTTTCCTAGTTTATCTTCATCATTTTTTTAAGCTATTTTTTCTTTAATTTTGTCACCATTTTAATCTCTCAAATGAATATTTAAATGAAGTATAATGATGTGAATTCTTTGACGATAATGCAGTTTCAATTTCATCCTCTGGTTGTTTAGTCATTTTGGCGAGATTGGCTAGCTTTTTGATCGAACCCGATGATGTTTGATTGGTTTAAAAACCTACGTGATGTTTTTGGTTAATCAAAATTAAAGGAAAGTTCACAGCTTTAGAAAGAATTTAGAGGAAAAATGAAAGAAAAAAGAGTAATTTTAGGGAGACAGAGTGTTTGGCCTTTTATCTGCAATTTCTTTTCTTGAAGGCTTTATTTTAGTGCCAATAGCCTCCCAGCGGCTCGAAGAAGCTTTTGTTACTTTGTGTAAAATGGAGGGTCCTTAGTCTCTTTCTCGCTCTCTCCTGCTCTCTCCTGCTACTGCAACAATCTAGAACCGCTATCAATCCTACCCTTCTTCCGTGCTCTACCGATTTGCAGATTTATTCAGGTAAACCATTGCAGGTTTCAAACATCTCAACTCTTGCTTCTGGGTTTTTTTTTTTTTTTTTTGTGTAAGATGTCTCGAAGGAGAAAGATTATTATTTTCTAGACGCTCTTGCTTGGTCTTGATTACTTTTCCTGCTTGGTTGTTGAGAAAATCGAAGGCAAAGAAGGTAATATGTTCATGTTGTTTTCTTGTTTAATTTCGGTGTCGGGTTTTCTAAATGTTGAGAAAACATACTAAAAACAATGATTTTGTTTTTCATTTACACTCTATTTCCATTTGGTTGATTACAAGTATGAATCTGTGATTCGCTTTCTTCATTTTTACTCTCCCCATCCTTTTTGGTGTGAATTTATTGGTTAGTTTAGTGGTATCTTTCTCATTTGATCTTTTCGGTCTGTGCGAAATTTGGTGTTTGTTCCATGCATTATAAAAAAAATTATAATTGGTGTTCGGAGTTGAAAGTTTCCTCATCTTGGATGAATAATGGACAAAAGATAGCTTAGATCTTGAATTTCTTAGTCTTCTGGTTTGGAAATACACTTTTTAACTTGGTCAAGAACTCAATTAATCCTTGGATCTATTGCTTTGCCTCCGCTTTGATCTTCCCTATTTGTTGAGAAGAAATAGAACGTTTACCCAAGCAAATATAAATGTTTGGAGCAATGAAATCTTGGCAGGTTAAAGACTAAATCGACCAAATTGACTTGTGCTTGTTTAATATTTTAGTTTTGAGGCTTATTGGTTTCAAGTAAGCCCAGATGAAAGCTCTGGAATAGTGCAGGTTTTTTGTGGAGCAACATGATATGTTTTGTTCTAATCATTTGTAAGGTCGAAAAGTGAATTCTCATGACTCCACCGCTGCTTAGTGTGGGTGAAGAAAATGGGAGCAATGGCCCAGGACTCAATGAGCACAACTATCTGGGATTATCTGATTGTTCTTCAATGGACAGCTCAACCATTATTACTGGTTCTGATGAGAGTAAAGCTCTTCTTAATCTGAAAGCTACGGAGCTTAGGCTAGGCCTTCCCGGGTCTCAGTCTCCTCCGAGAGATCAAGACTTGCATAGCTCTAATCCACCCAATGAGAAGCCCCTCTTCCCATTGCACCCGGCAAACGATGGGCACTACACTTCTCATCACAAGGCACTTGTTTTGGGCAATAAAAGAGGGTTTTCTGCTGCCATGGATGGGTTCTCTCAGGTTAAATTAGCTACTTGATTCTTCGAACTAGATTTTTTAAATTTCAGTCTTGAGTCTGTAATGTGGATGAGTAATGTTAAGTTTGACTTCTAGCATATATTCTTATTGTACATCATGTTAGCAGTGATTAATAAAATAAATATTATAAATAATTATTTTGAGTATAATACATTAAATGTATTTTATTAACAAGGGCGTATGCTAAGAAGAAATCTAGCATTACTTAATCTGGATTATGTTTGTTAACAGGAAAAAAATCATGCTCATATCGAGGATAATGTGATGCTATCTCCGAGGCTGAATTCTAACTTGGGACTTAAATCAGGCTCAGTTCTCGACAGCCTCGGGGCTCATGGTGGGACTGTGAAAGAGATAATTTTACATAGTAAAGTACAAGAAGGCTCTAGTATCGCCAATGAGGATGGACTAAACCAAAATGTTGCTACTATGACCAATAGCACTGCACCTGCTACGAAGTAAGTGGGATAAAATGTGTATTTTGAAACTATTCTAATGAATCAACATTGTGAATGATTCATAATCTTCGTTCTTGTAGGGCTCAAGTTGTGGGGTGGCCACCTATTAGAGCATTCAGGAAGAACTCCTTGACTACAGCTACAAAGAACAGCAATGAAGTTGATGGAAAAGCAGCAGCTGGTGCACTGTTTGTTAAAGTCTGCATGGATGGTGCTCCTTATCTGAGGAAGGTGGACTTGAGAAACTACTCTTCATACCAAGGGTTGTCTTCTGCTCTCGAGAAGATGTTTAGCTGTTTTACAATAGGTGAGCTTTCCAATTCGATTTCGAGATTCTAATATCTAATTGCTTAGCCTTTAAAGTGTAAGAATTCTCGATTCTTGGTTTGTGTTATTGTTTTCCATAATGGGTGGCAGGTCAATGTGGGTCTCATGGCGGTCTAGGCAGGGAAGTGATGAGCGAAAGCAAGATCAAAGATCTTCATGGGTCGGAATATGTTCTTACCTACGAGGATAAGGACAGTGACTGGATGCTTGTTGGTGATGTGCCATGGGAGTAAGTTCTATTTCAATTTTTTCTGCTTTTTTTATTCTTCATGAGCTTCATGATAGATCTTCATGAGCTTGAGTTAGATGCAGTAGAAGTCGTTGAATTTCTCAACTCATCGATTAACTTTCAATGAATTTTACCCTCCAAAAAATGCTTGTGTTCTAAACATTGAAATTGTGTCTTTCAGAATGTTCATCGAATCCTGTAAGAGGTTGAGGATTATGAAGAGCTCTGACGCCATTGGCCTCGGTGAGTAATTCATTCGAGCAATGCCACCTTATTTGGGTTGTTTTTTTAAGAACTCCAAACACTTTATAACTAAAGTTCTGATTTCTTGAGGTTTTGATTTTGGGTGCGGCTCCAATGGCTGCCAAAAAGTGCCAAAACTGAAACTAGAGGTATGCTTCTATGGTAGGCGTTGGACTGGGTAGAACAGAACATCATGTGTAGACGCTTTATGACGATTTTATGACACTAGTAGGATGCTTTGGAACATGTTTTTTCGTGAACTCGTGTTTTCTCTTATGCGTTTTTTGCTTATAGAATCAAAGTACCTGATCTGGGAGTTGTAAAATTTGTGAATCTGATTGTATATGGTGTTTTTTAGTGTGATGAAACTACTTCCTGGTAATCTTTTTCTTATGTTTTTCTACTTGAAACTATGGAAGCTATGGCCTGAAACTCAAGTCTGGTATATTACACAGATGGTAAACTTTGCTAAGTATGATGAATTTGGAGCAGGCTTTCTAAGAGAGCTTAATAGCGTTGGAAAATTATTGCCTCCTCGTAATGGTTAATATTTATACTACCCAACACTATCTACTTGGAAAATCAAAATGATGATTTAAAAGTTAATTTTTTTGTACACGTTGATACGTCGATGATGTTGATATGTCGAAGTGATTGATATAAAAAATTTAAGGGTAAAATGCTTTTAATGACCTGTACTCTGGGGTAAATTACGATATTAGAACGAACTAAAAAACGTTCAATCCAATACCTTGAACTATGAGGAAAATACGATTTTTATCTTCCGTCAATTATTTCGGTTAATTTTAACCTAAATCGACCACGTGCAAAGCACGTTTGTTATTGTTAAAGCATAAGCACGTTTGTTATTGCATAGTTTAAGGTATTTTCACGTTAAACGTGCTTTGCACGTGGTCGATTCACGTTAAAATTAACCTGAATAATTGACGGAAGATAAAAATCGTATTTTCCTCATAGTTCAAGGTATTGGATTGAACGTTTTTTAGTTCGTTCTAATATCTGTAATTTATCCCATAGTATAGGCCATTAAAAGCATTTTGCCCAAAATTTAATAAATAACTATTTAAATTTTAATATTTATTTGTATTTTAATAATATTAATTAATTTTTGACGTGTACATAATAATAATATATAATAAAAAAATAAACATAAATAATTATAAGATTAATTTTTTATTATATATTTTTATTTTACAACAGAACAAGTTGATGAAAATGTATAATTATTTTTTTATTAATACGTTAATTTTATTTTAATAGATTTAATTAATGTTTGATTGGTCTACGTGCAGAATAACAATCTAGAATAAGAACGTAACTTTAATGTAACTAAATCAAAATGCAACTTAGGTTTTTTTTTATTTTTTTGTTAACGATGACGAAATTGGCGCTTAGGTTTAAAGAGTTTGAGCTAAATAGGTGTTCTTCCTGTCATTGTTTGAAAAAGCCTCCCGTAATCAAAGTCTCTCTACTCGTGCTCTAGAGGGAAAGAGATTTTTTAATTTTTATTAGAATAAAAATAAATTTTGGGTTTGAGTTTTCGAAAAATAGGTCAAATCGGGTATGAGTTTTCGGAAAATAAAATTTGAGTTCGTCGGACGCAAGAATTCTTGTCTCATTCGTCTGATCATTGCTTCATTCGTCGTTTCTCACTCGGATGCATCATTCGTCTGAGTGAGGCAAGTTACGTGTTCGATAGCTCAAAAAAACTATAAATTCGTCCTTCTTTCTCATCGAAAATCATTTCTTCGAAAAAAAGTTATAAATTTGTTATAATGGCTGGTAGCTCGAGCAACTTGTGGTTAGTAGCGACGAATAACGAGGAAGATTAAACAGAAGACAGTAAAGCAAATATGGATTGACTTTACGAACCTAATACGTATGTCTCTCATTTGCAACATTTTGACGGTAGAAATGATGTAGAGGTTCAATTTTCCTCAGATAGGGCAAATATGATGGTTTTGACTACTCCACCTGAACTAGACGAGGAAGATACAACCAAAGTTTTGAGCTTGCCAGTGACGGCCGAGAGCGAGTTTTATCTCGGTAAAAGGTACTCATATGTTAAAGATTTGAAAGAATAAATAACGAAGAATGTATTATCAAATGGTTTGGATGTAGAGGGATGTTCATGGCATCCAAATAGAGGGATGTTCATGGCATCTTCATGCTTCAAAGATGCATGAAGAAGAAACAATCCAAATTAAAACTTTCGTTGATAATCATATTTGCGCTCGAGTATTGGAAAATCGACTTATATCGGCTAAATGGAGGCGGCCACATATCTTGAGAGGTTCAAGAGTCAGCCTATGTGAGAAATCTCATTTATAATGGAGACGGTACGTAAAGATCACAATGTTATCATAACTTCAGGTATTGCAATTAACAGTCGCCTAGAAGCGCGACGTTTGAATGAAGGATTTGGCAAAGAACAATTTCAATTTCTTCGACAATATGGAGATAAGCTCCTGAGGTCCAACCCTGCTAGCAGAATCGGCATCCAAGCCAAATTATTGTACGTCATAGGTGAAGGAGTTGTCTGTTAGTTTGAATGAATATATATATGTCTTGTTTGTATGCGTGAGGGCAATTGTCGAATTCGCAAGACCAGTCTTATGTTTGGATGGCTGCACTTGAAAGATGCGTGTCCCGGTCATCTTCTAACGGTCGTTGGTATTGACTATGACAATGAACTATATTCTATTGCATATGCAATAGTAGAGTCGGAGTGCAGAGATTCATGGAGTTAATTTCTCGAACACCTAAGACAAGATGTTAACAGTTCAAACGGGTTTGGGTGGACTGTAATATCAGACAGACATAAAGGACTTTTCAATGCGGTTCAAGAGAAGCTTGGTGATGCGGAGCATAGGTTTTGTCTCAGACATTTATGTGTCAATTTCTAAAAAAGCTTCCGTGGAGAAGTATACAAACAGTTTTATGGAACGCTTCACATGCCTCGACCGAGCCCGAGTTTGAACGCCATATGACACAGTTGCACTGTCATAACCCGTTGGCAGCTGAATATTTAAGAGTCATTCCGAAAGAAACATGGGCAGCACATGTCTTCTCGTCGAACTCAAAATGTGAAAAGACACGAGATGATGCTTCAAAGTTTAGATATGCTATGCCCAAGAATAAAGAAAATCTTAAAACAAGTGACTCGAGAGGCGAAGAATTAGAGTGTCGTGTTTTCAGGAAATGCCATGTATGAAGTTAGCAATGGTAGGAGGTAATTTATCGTCAATATGGGAAATTAAACTTGCAACTGTTATAGATATAGATGAGAACTGACAGAGATTTCATGTGTCTATGTTATTTCTGCTATGCATTGGATGCGCGCGCTAATCGATCAATATGTACACCAATACTATCATCTAGAGACGTACCTAAAGATGTATTCATACTACATTGTATTGATTGCTGAACGTGAGATGTGACCGTCAAATCCAATAAGATATTGTACATTGATACTACCAACAATTAGAAGCAGACTTGGTCGACCAAAGAATAAAAGAACAAAAGACGTCAATGAGACCTAACGTAGGAGGATATCCATAAGTCGAAGAACTGGCACCGTCCAATGTGGTACGTGTGGTAGGAGTGATCATAATAAGAAATCATGTCCCATAAGAGCCTTCATCTCAGACGCTCGACGATCTGCCGATGAGGAAGACATGTTCATGAGCTTCAACGTAGGCACACAAGAGTCACAAAATAATCCACATGAATTAGTGTCGGAACCCGCCCAAAATCCAGAACCTCGTAGAAGGTGGTCAGGCTCGCCGAGATGGATAAGTCGATAGTATACAAATGTATTATAATGTTAAAGAAAAAACATGTTCATTACAAATCGAAACATACAATAATAATATAATGGAAAAAAATACAATAACAATGAGAAAGCAACTAAAGATTGTCACAATCTGGTGGGGGCTGTGGAGTATCATGGTAACTGAGAGAAACTCGAAACATCCTAGCTGTGTCCAACGTGCGTTGCATCTCGTCTACTTGTGCTCAATCATGTCTATCATTTGTATCTGCTCGGCATGTTAATTATTCATCTGCTGCATTTGCATGGTATGAAACAGTTGCATCTGCTCTATCATAAAAGTCAACGTATGCTCATGGTACGAGGGCTGCGGCATCTGACTAACAGAATGGTCGGAAGGTCCTGGCATCTGACCCATCGAAGGTGCGGAAGGTCCTGGCATCCCACCAAAAGACGGTTCTGCCATGTCAGCATAGGAAGTAGTAGGCATCTGAGTAAAATCCAGTGATCATCCTGAGAGGGAAGATCAACGTCCGGATCTAATTGCATTCATGCGGCTACTGTGTCTCTCCTGGCGACCCAAGTATCGCCCAATTCTATCAAACTCATTCTCCCAAGTTGACGACGATCGAAAGCATCTTAGGCCCGGGGCGCCCTCATCACCTCACCACGAAGAATCGCTCCACATAGTATGAATATGAGTTTTGTAATCAAAACCACGTACAAAAGGTTTTTCTTAACCCCCTTATGAATCTCACTCATATGACGCCAAATTAAATATCTCAGGTTAAATCATGTTCCAGTGTAAAGACAATGCATAATATATAAGTCCATATGAGTTATCAGCTCGTGATGTACGTTCATGAGAAGAATCGTGTGAGATATCATGTTCTGGATCACCCGAGTTACCACGTTGAGCTCGTTCACTTTCAGCTTCATCAACGAATCTGTTCAACTATCTGACGACCGAATTTGTCTAAAAAATGATAATCTGGCCGTCTATACAATAAAAGGTGTGGGCTGAGCGGAGTTGTAATACATCTCGCCTTGCTCATCCTCAGACTCATCTGAATAATCGATAATTCGGTTGATGTGCTCCGGTGTAATCACCACATCTCGCCCAAACATAAATGTCCTTGAATTACTATTGTCCATAGATACCACGAGGTTCGCGTAAAACATCTGCACTAATCGCTCTGCTGATGAGCCTGATAACTCAAAAATACCGACCAACTCGAAGCCAGCAGCCACTTGCCGAATCTTCAAGCCTTTAAATGCTATGAATACAACTGGTTTATGAGGTATGACCAACCGTACCGAGAAGACTTCGTTAAACATCATCTCGTTTGCAATGGAACGAAATTCGCCACGACGTGCTTCTACCGACAACGGCGAATCAGGAACCCGAGAATGGTCTCCAATGTCCGAGGGCAGAGACGATCTTTCATCATTGTCGCGATGTTGTCCAAAGATTCTAATGTGTTTTCCAAGATCGAAATTTATTTTTGCAAAAAAATGAAAATTTTGACAGAGTTTTACTACGATTTCAAAAAGATAAAAAATAGGAAAAACAATGCAAATTTATAGTTTTTGGGCATATCGGACGCATACAATGCCTCACTCGGACGAAACAATGTTTCAATAAAGAATGATCGGACGAATCAATCAAGAAATTTATTTTTTGAAAATTCAGACGTAAAATTTAGTTTTACTATTTTTATTATAACTCATGCAGGAGGAGCATTAATGGCGGTCTCGGTGACCAAGAAAACGGATGAGTTATGGTCAAAGGATGCTGATTACAACTTAGGATCAAAAGACCCATTCCCTGCATGCAAATCTGTTCGCCCATTTCATCATCATCTTCCTCATTAAAGAGTAAAAGACAGTACCAATTCACTCAAATCCTCCAACAGCTCTCACAAAATGACCAGACATCGATGGATAAGCCTTGCCCACGACCGACGTACGAGAATTCATAATCTAAGACCTTGAACCAATCGAAATCGAAAGGTGCATGGAATGAGGTTGCGTCTCTCTCTTGTCTGGTTCAGCTTCTGGGAGGATCGATGAAGTAATACGGTGGACCACGACCCTAGTGGACATTCAACTCCCACATGCACTTCCCACTTCCCAGTCTTCGTTCATTTGCTTGGTTTGAATAGAGCAGCAATGGCGGAATCTTGAGGTTCATGCACTGCTCAAAAACATTGTGCTTTGTCTGCAACCATTAAATAAATCAAAATTCACGACATCACACGAAGAAAGTTGGAGTGGTTATACATGTTTGGTGGAATACGAAGAAAATCTGCGAGAAAAATCTTTCCGTCCTTTTTGAAAATTTGCTTGCTATACAAATTAACAACAGTTTAAAAGTTGAATTTATTATTATTTAATTATAATATATTAAATATACTTTAATACATTGTTATGTATAAATTAAAAGATATAATTAAAAAAAATAAACTTAAATTTACTCTTATTTAATTAATTATATTTTTTATGACATTTGAATTGTCAATCCTCGAACTTAATTACCAACAACCTCAACGTTCAACTCAGCGAGTTGAACATGATTTAATCGTTAAAGTTCTGGAAAGGCTATCAAAACAAAAGATGCAGAGTGACGAAATGAGCATAATATTCGCATTTAATCAATCTTGCTTTTGCATGGTTCCCACTTCTGCAAAATTTAACCTAATTTTGACGAGTAATGCCTGAAAGAGACGCTATAACTGTGCTTTTTCTGTTTTCATCGCCTTTTTCTTCCTTCACTTTTGAAATAATAACCCTACTCTGCAAGCCGCTGTTTAAACATGGATGCTGAATCTAGGGTTTCTACGCATGACCTCTTTTAAAGTTGAAGATGAATATCATTTTTTACAAGACTCTGTTTTCAAAGCCGAACCTACTCTCTTGCTATATCTTTTGACATGTTATCACGTGATTGGATCGATTAAAATATATTTAATAAATAAAAATAAAAATACTTATTTATTATTTGAATTAATTTAATCAAGCGGTGACACGTCAGAAAAATAAACCAACTAAAGAGCACAAAAGACTGGGAAACATTAACCCTCAAAAATTACTTGTGCAAGCAATAATTTATTTTAATTATTGATAATCTTTTACTTTTAATTGCATTAATCAGCACCTGACACGTTAAAAGATCAAAAGTAAGACATAAAATTAGATGATAAATAAAACATTATCTATTTTTATTTCAAGTGTACCATCGATGGATGGATTCTATCCTTGAAAAAAAACATTATCGATGGTGCGACATATCTTAGTGCATAAATCTTATATATTATTTACTATGTATTGATTTGCACGCGAATTTATTCTTGGGGATGAGCTCAAAACGCCTTATGCTTGCCGGTGAGAAAAACCTAACGTATAAGTCGCACCAAACTTCAATCAAGAACGATGTGAGTCTTAAAAATTTATAAATGTTTCTAAACTCTTAATCTCCGTTCAATCATAAACACGTTGGCCATGTTCATCGACAAATGAATGCAATTGCACCATGTATGTAATATTTTAAGTTATTTAGTTTCATCTAACATGGGTGCAACTTAGTTGATTGGTGTGTCATTATACGATTATTTTATGTCCTCGTTTTGCTTTAAAGAAACAACATATTTCTCAACGAAGATTCACAACCATTGTTAGTATAAATTATAAAAATATTACAATTTAAAATTGTTTCAAATTTTTCTTAGTATGTTACTAACATACTATATCGATGTTAGCAGCAAAATTTATTGGCTCGTTAGGCTCGAGGCTCGCGAACCGGCTTGAGTTGAAATTTTTTTAACAAAAGCTCGTTGGCTCGGCGAGTTAGACTTTTTCAGGTTCGGCTCGGCCGGCTCGGCTCGTTTGTCATCTCATATGTTAGCCGCAAAATTTATTGTACCGATTTCATTAAAGAATTCCCACATTTGCGATTATTTTTTTTATTTTGAATTTTCAATATAAATTCTAATGAACGCAAATTTCTGCATTTTGTTTGTAAATTCTAATTTATTTTTCTATAAAAATATTTAATAGGATAAACTTGAGTGTGTATAAATGACATGTTGATGTGGCAATGATTGAAACAATGAGTGGAAAACGCAAAGGAACATGGCTATTAGAGATTCTAGCAAGTGTTCTTTCGTAACATGTGCTCCAATTATGACAACACAACCAACTTCATATTTTTAAGTTGCTTGTTGTTTTAGAAAGTATTTAATTCATTAATTTCTCTATTATTTAATATTAATCCATGTGAGTTTCTCTAGCAAGTTTCTCAACTCACAAAGCCTTCAAAGTCAAAATTACATGTTAATTTATGCATTATATTAAATTACCCAAGATGATGTCATTCAACGTATTGTATTATAAATCAAACTTTCTATATCGATGTATCATACACAAATACAAGACGTAAATCTTGATGGTAATCACACAACAAATTATTATTCAGGATACATATCAATTACCTTCTGTATTATGGAAGTAGTTGCAGCATCTCAAAATTTAAAAGTTTTTGTGGTCAATTTGAATTTTATCATAATTTTAACGTACACATTGTCATTATAATTTGTGACATAAATGTGATAATAATTATTTTAATATATTAACTACATGTTTAATGAACTAATCTTGATTCAACATATCAATGTGTATAGTAAAAAAGTTAATCATAACATTAATATTTTAAACATGCAAAATAAGAATATAAAAAATAACATTGCTTTGAAAAGAAACAATGTTTTTGTTGTGGACGATGATTAGATGATTCGATTTAATATTTTCTTCTAACGTGACACAGGAGCCATGATAGATACTTCACGTAACTATTTGAGTGTCCATCAATGCAATACCCACATTCGATCATAAACAAAACTACATAAACCTCGTACGCGTAAAGATACGAAGATAATGTTCATAGAAACTTTAGGTTCAGTGCTTCAAAAACTAGACGTTGGATTCTCTTCGAGGATCGGATCGTTGTTTTTGCCACCACCAACTCCCGGATCGGGATGTTGACTTGGTCCTAAACCACTTAGATCATCTACATGGAGTGATGCGCTTGAGGTAGGGAAGGCTGTTTCATTTTTGTATTTTGGTGAAGAATGTTTGAACCGTGTTTCAGCGAAGTTCAACGGCGACAATAGAAACTGCCCTATACAAAGATTATCTCGTTCCTTATTTTTTACTCAGATTCAACAACTCTTCTTGACCAGAGAAAAAAATTGATCTTTAGTGCCACGTGGAGAAACGACATGGGATGACGATGATGACTCGGACATCCCACATGGTATGATTTTGCCACGTCACCACTTCTTGGGGTCCACCGAGAGGATGGTTTCCATAGTCGGTCAACACTATCCTCCAACTTCGATTGATGATCCAAATAATCCCAGTCACGTACATGCATCGGCATGTTTAAATATATATATATATATATTATAGGCATATATAAAGGTTTTATAAAATTGATCATGCAAAACATTTATTTAACACATGATGATATTACACACGATGATAACTCGTGAAGCTAGAATGAGCGTTTCCATGACTCTATATGCGGTTGATTTTGGTCGTTTAACGAGTTTTCTTGGGGAAGGTAATTAAAAATATAATTTATATATAATAATGCTGGGTTTATTTTTTAATTATATGTTAATTGATAAAATAATAGTTGATTTGATTAAATTGTTATTAAGGTAATAAAATATAAATAATTATTTTAGATATTTATTGTAATAAGATTTGGAAAAGATTAAATAATGATTTAGCAAGGACGAGAGAGGGAGCATACTTTATTCACGGAAGGAGTTGACAATATGCAAAGAAGTAGTTGTAGTCCCAAGGAATGAACACGTCAGCAGAAGCAAAGACTGTGATTGGTCGATGGAATTGGACATGACTGGGCTAGGAAGGAAGAAGGGGACCCACTTCAGCGTCCGAATTATTGACCAGTTGATTTAAAAGTGATTGTTTTTCACCCACTTAACCTAACCTCCTCCTCTGCTGTCAAAAAAACGAATCAACTGAGTCAGATGCTCTTTTCGGGAACCTGCCCTTCCCGGCCTTGGTTTCCTAGCTCAAGCAACCTCCTTCCATTGGTATTTGGTATCACTATCAGTCTCTCTCTCTCTCTCTAGAACACTCCTGAGTTAAGGGCTGGTCATGTTTCTAGCAAATGATCCTACGGCTAATATTAGCTGGATGAGTACAACTGACGCCCTCTGATTTCTCCGGCTGACGCTTGGATACGCATGATTGATGCCGGAGCCCATTGCCGTCGGTTTGAAATTAGTGTAACTGCATTTAGTCCATCATAAGACTATAATATAAACGTGATATTTCTAGTTTTAAGAAAGATAATTCTAACCAATCTCAATAATTGATTAATATAACAACTAATTAAAATTAAATTTAAATAAAAGATAGGAAATCATTGTTTATTCATTTGTTCGATCTATTAACTGGAAGTGGAGGTTAGTGGAGGAAGCCCTTGCTCCGGTGAATGCGAGTAACGTGGACGACCACCAGGTAGACAATGGTAGTGTTAAAGGCTATATAATAATAGTGAACAATGAAAATCGTTTTCTACTTCCTGTTTGGGGACGGTTCAGCGCCGCCTGCAAAGGTTGCCGGACGTTGACCGGAGACGGAAATTTGAACGAGCACGTGCCGGTTGAAAAACAGGTAATAAATTTCGTAGATTACCTTTTCCAATGAATAGTTATATTGGATTCAAGAAAAGGCCAAGCCATTGTAGCGTGCATCAAATAAACACAGAGAGAGAAGCCATAGATCTCAGACACCGTTTGGTTGCAGAGATTTTTGGGGTTTGTCGAGAGAGAGGCAGATCATCTTAGAGGGAGGAAACCAGAGCGAAGAGAGAGAGAGAGAGAGAGAGAAAGAGAGAGTCTTATTTCTGCAACTTTTTTTATCCGAATCTCTCTGGGTTTGTCTCATTCCATCTTTTTTTCGTTTGATCTCATTCTGAGAGTCTTCTTGTGCTTAATTGAGTTGGATTCTGAGCCTTGAAAGGCGGATTCAGATTTTTCAGAAAAAAGCTTTTTTTTTTCTTGATCTTCTTCTTCTTCTTCTTCTCTGCTGGTTGGTTCATTTCTTGTTCTTTCTGTAATGGGTACTGGCTGGCGAAGAGCATTTTGCACTTCTATTTCTCGAGACCCAGAGTCCGATGATTCAGAGAAGACCAAGAGAAGCTCTAGTCCTAACCCTAGTCCGAGAAGCTGCATGAGATTCCGCTTCTTCTCCGGCGGAAGCAACCCATCCACGCCACGCTCGCCGTCGTCTCCGCCGCTCTCGAGTACCACTATGCGCTGCCGAACAACGTCACGGGAAGCCACTCAAACGCCAAATGCTACTGCAAAGACCCAGAGAATAGCTATTGGCTCAAACCCGTCTTCTCCTCGATCTCCTCTCAAGCTGTCTCTTTTCAAAAGCAGCTTCAAGTTCAGAGTAAGAATTCGTACATTACTGAGAGTTCGAGAAAAGAAATAATGGAGGATTTTTGACTAATAATGGATCGTTTTATATTTTGTCAGAGTAGCTGCGGAATCTGTCTGAGCAGCGTGAAAACTGGCCAAGGGACAGCCATCTTCACGGCGGAATGCGCTCATGCCTTCCATTTTCCTTGCATAGCTTCTTATGTCGGAAAAAACAACACTCTCGTTTGCCCAGTTTGTAACATAAACTGGAAAGATGTTCCCTTGCTCTCCGTCCACAAAAACGCCGTCTTTAAATCGCCGGCAGACCAGTCGGAGGAAGTGATTGTTTATCCGAATGTCTCAGAGCCCAGAACAGAAGATAAAAACATCATAGATTCTTCTCCAAGAGCGTGCAAAATCAACCGCAACCAAGTGCAGAGGCAGCCAAGTAATCAGAGCTACGACGACGACGAGCCTCTTTTATCTCCGACCTCCGGTGGTCGGATAATCCCCATCCCGGAGGCTGACGAAAACGAAGACGAAGAGAATGTCGACGTGGAAGAGTTTCAGGGATTCTTCGTTAATCCCAACGCTTCTTGTTCTTCAATCAAATTAAATCGAGGTGATTCAGAAATTAGGCCGAGGGAATTGAGGAGCAATGTCCAAGTTAGATTTCTTCCGGAATCAGCTCTAATATCAACCTGCAATGGCAATGAAACTCACGTCGTCGCTTTAAAAGTGAAAGCACCTCCGCCGCCGTCTTCCCGCGGCGGCGCAACCTCTCCAATTCCAAATTCTTTGCACAGAGCCGCCATTGATTTAGTTGCGGTGCTTGATGTTAGTGGAAGCATGAGCGGCGCTAAGATGCTCATGCTGAAGCGCGCTATGCGCTTGGTTATATCATCTCTTTGCTCGTCCGACCGCCTATCCATCGTCGCTTTCTGTTCTACTGCGAAGCGTTTATTGCCTCTGAAAAAAATGAACTTCTCCGGCAAGTCGGCGGCGACAAAAATTGTCGAGAGGCTCGTTTGCGGACAAGGTACGAGCGTAGGCGAAGCATTAAGAAAGGCGGCCAAAGTGCTGGAAGATCGAAGGGATAGAAACCCAGTTGCCAGTATAATTCTTTTATCAGACGGCCAAGATGAAAGAGTAGACAACAAGGCAAGAAATCAACGGCGAGAGATGAGGTTGAATGAGCCTTCCACTCGATTCGCTCATATTGAGATTCCTATTCATGCGTTTGGGTTCGGCAAACACGGCCGGCGCCATACAAACCAGCCGGCGGAGGAAGCTTTCGCGAAATGCATTGGCGGGTTATTGAGTGTTGTGGTTCAGGATCTAAGAATTCAGCTGAGTTTTCAAGCCGGATCTTCGCCGACGGAGATCTCCGCTATTTATTCCGGCAGTGGACGACCCACAATCTGTAGCTCCGGTTCAGTCCGGCTCGGAGATTTGTACTCCGAGGAAGAAAGAGAGTTTCTGGTGGAGCTTAAACTTCCGTCCTACGCCGTTGACTCAAAACGCGTGATGTCCGTACAGTGCCTTTACAAAGACCCTTTGACGCAAGAGGTAGTTTACGGCAAAGAACAAGGCCTGCTCATACCTCGTCTCTACTCCGTCCGGTCATCGGCGCCGGAAGTCGAGCGCTTGAGACATTTCTTCATCACCACCCGTGCGGTGGCGGAAGCTCGGAGATCAATCGAGCACGACGACTACTCAAGCGCCCACCATCTCCTCGCGTCGGCCCGTGCTCTCCTCCTGCAGTCGAGCTCCATCTCCACCGACGAATACATTCGATCTTTAGAAGCCGAGCTTGCAGAGTTTCAATGGCGAAGACAGCAAATTACCGCCCACCGGAGAAGAGGCTCCGATCGGGACACAACCGGAAGTTTAACGGACCAAAACGATGATCAATTAACGCCTACATCGGCTTGGAAAGCGGCTGAGAAGCTTGCCAAAGTAGCCATGATGAAGAAGTCGTTAACCAGTAGAGTCAGCGACTTACACGGCTTCGAAAACGCCAGATTTTAATGGAGTTCTCTAATCTACTGGTTCCGGAAGAATCCAAACGTACAAACAGACGGGTCTTGGACACTACAGCATGACAACGACAAGAAGGTAACAGACAAAGCGGTCCTTCATCTTCAAACCAAGATTTTTACACTCTGCCCTCTACGTGTTTGTGTTTATGCCTCAAAGAGCGAGTTATCATTTGTAACTCACCACCACACATGGATCGAGCGCCTTCCATTTTTCTTTTCTTCTTCGTCTTCTGAATCAAAGTTCTGAAAATGCCATGGTGGGGTTCACCATCACCATCACCATCACCATCACCATCACCATCACCATTACCATCAACTGCAGCAGGAAGGTCCGATGTAAATGAATTTACTCGAAGCTTTTTTCTCTTTTTTCAGATGGTGGGCTATTAATTTTAGTATGTGGAGTTGATAGCACTCATGGGATTGCATGTCCTTTCTTTTCATTGTTTGAAGTTGAAATCCAATGATGAACATATCATTCCCCCTTTGCCAACGATAATTTTATAATAATGTGAACTGTTAATCGAAGTTTAGAGTATTTACAAAACAGACCCACTGTTTTTTTGTTGTGTTTTTTGATAGAGTATATTAGACATTTTTCATAAGTAAAGAAATGATTTAATTAAGTGTAAAAATTCATTTTAGACTTAAGTTTTAAATAAATAACTTAAAAAGACGTGACTTTTTAAAAACTCATTTAAAGTTTCTAATATTCTCTAATAAAACTGAATAAAATGTAAATCTACGTCATTGAGTGCTTCTCAATTGTCGCGGATTAATTCGGGTGTGCAATAATCCACGATAACGACTAAATAGTTGATGATCAGAACTCGATGTCACCCACGTGCTTATTTGCAGCGACGACTGTACGACGGCTCATGTCAGAAGTCGACCCATCAACATCACTCATCGGTCTCTACCCAAAACACGTGAATCCAGTGGCACCCCCCCCCTCGAATCTGCTATTTGCCCACTTTTGTTGAACCGGCCCCAGTTTTCCCGAACGTCAAATCTTCCGAACATGTTTTGACAATAATTCTTGGGAGGACAGGATCATTAGGCTAAAAAGAGCATCTCTCTCCAAAGTAAAGCAAGGTGGACGTGCAGTTTTGAATCCTCTACGGGACCAAATTCTGTTGTCGGAAAGTGAATTTCTTTCCATTTTACGGTTCCTCGGTTGAAAAGCTCCGACCGGTGGGAAGGTTTTGATCGTCCTCGAAGTAGGGCAAGATAGACGTGCATGTTTGTATTCTCTGTGGGGATCAGACGTGGTTGTCAGACGGTGAATTCTCTTCCATTTTACAGCTCACTCCAATCATCTATGGGGACAGAACCCTACTGTTGTAAAGTTAATTCCCTTCATTTATGGTAGGAGTGGATACTCGCCTTTCATTTATGAAAGGAGTGGATAAGTTTCTAACATGATTTTATTTTAAAATATAATTAAAATTTTATTAGATTTTATTTTAAAATATAATCAAAATTTAAATTTAATGTTCTAGATTTTTAAAAATTAGTACGAGAACAACGCTTCCAGTTCTGTTCCAGTATTAATTTGATTTTGTTTTAATTTTTGAAAAATAAAAATATAACAATAAAATATATTTTTATTATATGTAAGTCAGATTTTAAGTAATTGAGTAAGTTTACGATCAATTTTAAGATTTATATCGAATTTTATTAAGATTTAGATAAAATTTTACAACTTTTTTATCACGGTCTCGATTCTAGTTTCATAATTTTCTACTTCTAAAAATCGACATCGGCTCATAAATCAAGATTTTTAAAAATTAGAACCAAGATCAGATTCAATTCATCAATTCTGATATGATTTACAATTTTAACTAGGTTTTGCTCAATCTTAGTTTAGGGCTCCTCGGTCAAAAATTTTGACTGGTAGAAAGTTCTCACCGGTTGCTTGCTTAGTGAAACCTTGCGGCTCGATGATATTACGAGCACTGAGTAATGTATATAGAGGAAAGCATCTCCATTTGCATGGTTGCGAAAATTGGGGACAAGAGAGTCAATACAACAAAACAAAAACTCAAAAGGTCCCCAAGGGGAGGGACCAACATCATTTTACAATTAAATCGACCAAACTAGCAAAACAGGAGGAGCTTTATTCGAATTTGAAGTAAAAAAAAAAGTGTAGAAGATCAATGGGTTTCAAGGCCGCTTACTTATTGTTGGCTCTGTTCAACTTTGGCTCGAATCTTCTGTTCCAACACGGCTATATCAGTCTCGAGACTAAACATTCTATTTAAGGCATGCATGTTTTCGAGCGTCTCGCTCAACGTTCGGCTATCGCTTCCGTCGCATCTCAAGTGCTGCATCGGACCGTGGAGGAGCTTGTTCACAATTCCACGGCTGAGATCGTCCACGGCTCTTCGGCTTTTCTTTGGAATATCATCGCCCATCTTCGACAAGCATTTGTCTAGCTCGGCTGCCCTGATTCTTTCCGCATAGGCTCTAAGTTTCTTGATAGTTGGAACAGTCTCCAAAGAATCTCTCCATGCTTCGAATTGCTTCGACTCCTCCATAATAATCGCTTGAGCTTCCATTGCTTTACGAAGACGATCCTCTTTATTAGCAGCCACTACTTCCTTGAGATCATCTACGTTGTAAACCCGAGCATGATCGAGATCATTGACGCATGCTCCAACATTTCTAGGAACAGAGATATCTACAAACAATCTCCGACCACCAATTTCGTGACCAACCGGGGGTAGTTCTTTAACTTGCTCCTTAGAAAATAGAAGACTTTCCGATGCTGTGCTTGTAAAAACTACATCTGCTTCGGCCGCACAGGGAAACATTTCAGAGAGCGGTTTGTAGATAATCTCGACATCTTTAAACTCCTCTTTGATGGCTGCGACTCTCTCTTCAGACCTATTCACAACCACCATTTTTGTGCACCCTTTCGAGACTAAATGTTTAATCACGAGCTTTCCCATCTTCCCTGCTCCAATCACGAGCATTCTGGCAGTTGCATGTGATTGTTCCGGAACCTTCATCAAGGCTAATTCGACAGCAGCGGAACTCACAGACACTGCCCCAGCAGCAATGTTAGTCTCGGTCCTAACCCGCTTCCCAACTGTGATTGCATGCTTGAACAATCCACTTATGTTCCTTCCAAATCCCACAACGCCTTGCCCCACTTTGACAACTTGCTTAACCTGGGCAAGAATCTGCCCCTCTCCAAGAACAAGAGAGTCGAGCCCTGCCGACACCTCAAAGATATGCCTGGTGGCATCGTGGTTGTATAATAGAAATCGGTGCTGGCAAATATCCGAGACTGGGATGCCACTAGTCTGCCAATATAAACAAAAATCATTCAATGCTGAATTGCTTAACCAATAATCACACAACAGGATGCTAAAAATTGAACCCTTTTGGTGCATATCAGATAGAGTAATACTATGTTTTTACCTTCTTATTATACTGACGTGTCGAATTGTGATTAATTTAGTTAAGATATATTTAATATATTTTAATTAAAATAATTATTTATTAAATTTATTGAACTAATCACATCTTGACACATTGTAAATAAAAAAAGTATGCAAAAAAAGTTAATCTAGTATTACTCATATTAGATTATATCCATTTTTTTTTGTTTTGCGAAGATCATATTGGATTATACACTGGCAAGCCATAGATAAAATTGACCACGAAACAAAAGAGAAAGGGTATAAAGAAAAGTCTTAAATGATTCGAAACATGGAATGGAAGAAAGAGAAGAGCCAACCTTCGACATCCATTCAGTCACTTCTTTCACACCACGATGCTGAGATAAAGCCACAACATATATCTCCATTCTGTTGCAGGTGCTGAGGACAGCAGCCTCTTCAATGTGATTTAGGTTGCATAGCTCCCCGATTGCACGAGGCCACTCTGCCTCTGGAATTGCAAGTTTTTCGCGCATTTCTACAGGTGTTGAGTGAATACTAAGGCCAATGACTACAATGCTGCTCCTTTCCTTAGTATATCCTAACACAAGATCAATCGAAAGCTTCAAAACTCATGTAGTTCAGCAATTTTTAGTGCATACTGCCAATAAATCGGAGCAGTGGAGATCAAAACAATACCCATATTAAATTTGGCCCATATACATGGATATATCTTAAACACAGAGAAATCACAGAACCACAAAATGTTCAAGTTCTCGAGGAAAATAGTAGGACTGAATCGTTGATCTGATCTATGAATTGGTCTGTGTGAGCGTGACGTGCTGTTTGGAAACATACAACAACTAAAGGCATCATTGGAAAACATATGAACAAAAGCATGTGTGTCCCTCCATTGAATTCAACCATAGAAAATCCTTTACCTTCAAATGAATATGCTATATTCACCATCGAATGGTTGATGGCTGAATTATAATGGAAATAACTAAATTGAGAGACAGGCAAACATACCTATAGCAAAATTATGCCCTATATAAAGGAGAAAAGTGATCGAAACCATCACAGCAAGAGAAAAATTCACCAACTTAAAGAAATTGACATCAATGGAGAAGCACATTTGCAAGGAAAACAAAACACATGAAATACTAAAGCAGGGGAAAATAAGAACATACTGTCGGCAGCAGATGTCTTGAGCTGCTCAAGCGCAGAGATATTAGGCGAAATGCTCTGGTCCACTCCATCCTGTTGAACCACCACATCAGAAACAGTTACCTCGCACCTCAATGGATACAACGAAGACCCCCCTCCTCTCTGAGCTAGGCTCCTTCTGCTCCGAATCTGTTTAAAAATCGCCGGCAGCTGCGACGAAGGAGACGATGTCGACGTCGATTTCAACAAAAGAGCCACCAATTTAGCACCTCCGAAGCTGGTAGACACCGCCATCGCCTCCAAGAAACTCTGCGTAGACGCCTTACAATCAAGCAAACGTTGCCGGAGGCTGCGAGTTGGGGCAATCCGAGAAAACAGTTAGCTCAAGGAAAGGAAAAGGGATAGAAGAACAGGATCGTGGGTCTGATTGATTTCTGAGAAAAGTAGTGGTTGTGGCTGGAAAAAATTGACCTTTTCTTGGGACAGCTTCGGAATGTATTGGGGGTTTGGCTTTTAGAGAGAGAGAGAGAGGAAGGGATTGTTGATTTCTCTGCTTTCTGATTGGTGGGTTGGGATAAAGGAACTCGTTTTATCCACACTCTCTTTCCCACAAAAATCTTGAACGTTGCTTCATAAAATTGCCCTCACTAGTTGAATTAACCATCTTGTGAGATCGATTCGGCAAGACCAATATCTAGAGATGACGTGGCTATCTCTTGTCCCTCGGATGAAAAAGGGGATCTTTGTGTTGAAAGAGATAAGCTTGGTAGGTCTGGGGAGTGAAAATATGTGATGGGGATTGGTATTGAGGATTTCCTGGCCTCTATTTGCCACAAATTTCTCGAGAATATGACCTCAAATTATCAAACCCTGTTTCCTTCTTTTTCAATCTCTGCTAAAAGGTATATAAAAATCCTCCTAGTTTTTGTTATAATCTGTTTACAGAGATAAAGCTGACAAAAACTGAGGCATGGTAGTGATCCATCACACGTTTCCACCCGAGGACCCTGCAAAATTCAAGCTCATATCTGCATTTTTCTTACTCTTAAATCCACCAATTCTCTTACTTGATCTGGAAAACAAATCTTAGAAACAGGAGAGAAAACCCGACAGAGTTTTCCTTAAAGCTCAAAATTAGGCTTCAAAAGAGAATCATTCAAAGCTTATGATCCAAGTACCTGCACTCAACCTTCCATTATCATTATACCAAGAAGAATTCATGTCTATTGCCTAAACAGAGTTTCTTTAGCTTCATAATATTCTAGTACATCGAATTGGTATGCATAAAAACTTGCCAAAGTGGATAAACATCGATCCCAAACATACGGGAAATTTATCTGAAATTAATACGAAAAAAAGAATGAAAAATGACAACTACAATAGACTTACCAACAACAATCTAAGCAATGTTATATGACATTTGAAAAAAAAAAATTGAATGGAAATATATTGAATATCATATCACAAAAAGGACGGTCCAGCAAGGAAAGGATATAAGTTCATAGTCCAGACATGCCTTCTAAGTAAACATAAAGATTGTCTTCCAAGCTGTTCTCTACTCGGAACCAATCTTGGTTTGCCATATGGATCCTCGTTTTTTTTCTCCTCAAGTACCATGTTTTGAGGACTCCTTCACAATCCAGATTGTCAGGTAGTTGAAATGTAACTAAGGCTGAGTATTTGTGCTAGCTTTTTAACAGCTTAAATCAAAGTATTCCACCAAATATTTTTGCGTACTCAAGAGTGATTGACAGAATATAATATTATTCAATATAATGGTTAATGTAATTAAAGCCCAAAACAAATATAGCATTTAAGAAACATTTTGTACTAATACTTTCAATAACCAAATGAAAAGTATCAAATACTATGCTAAGTTAAAGCAGCTCAAACCCAATCAAAGTGGATTTGCATTCATCCCCTAAACTCTATTCATAAGAAAATAAAGACACATCTATTCTATATTTCCTTTAAAAATCTCCAATTTCAGGAATAAATAACACATGAAGTGTACACATAATACATCTTTTAAAGGACTACTCCTATAACCTTGGAGTTAATTGCCATTGACAGAAATTTAACTGTAGAAAGATTGAATTTTGAGTTAACAATACAGGGTCATTCAAAGATACTATAGTTCAGAGGATGACGCTGCATCATCTTTGTGCTTAATCATACCAGAATCCACAAGAACAGGAATCTCTGCTGCTAGCCATGGTGCAAGACCCAAACATAATGCATGTGCTATGCCGAATCTGGGACTGAAAAACAAAAGCAAATCCCAAGAGAATTAATTGCAAAGACATAATGCGGCCAGATTGCTAGTTATTTATCTATAATGAAAGGAGTAGAGAGGAGCTATCTAACAAAAAAAATCACTGTTAATTCCAAATGCATCTTATGTGATAGGAATTTGCAAAGAAATTATAGTCAATTTTTTCAATAGATAGAACCTTGTTTATAAACAGTTAATGATTACTAGCATTAACAGCAAAATGAAATAATATTTCACACAACGTTTCTTGTCCTTAGAAGCAAGATGGATCTTGGTCTATCGTTGGTTAGAGATTTCTCAATGAATAACACACATCAAGAGTTTGAAGAACGGGAAGGAGAAGTTCTCAAACCGCAACACAGGAGGATTTATTCAATCACAATGTTTGGGCTCCTAGAATATGGCCCCAAAAAATGGGGAAGTAAAATTCCTTAGATTTGTAAGTGCTCGCAGCAGATACTTGGGAATATTGACCCAATACAATATCTCACCTGCAAATCACAATATATCTTTTGGAGTTTTCTTATTGTTATTTGCCTAGCTAATAGAAAACTTAATTAGAGTATAGGTATCCACAAATGAAAAAGAGCATAAAAATATTGCCCAAGCAGTATCCTTCTATTCCCTATATACACAACTTGATGTGCCTAGGATTCGTGCCTCCACTACGTCTCCACAAAGATTTTATATCATATTTTCAAATTTCTATTTTGTAGGATGATGTCCTGACAAAGACATTAAATCATGCGAAAAAGATGCTATCTTGGTGAAGCATATATAGATGACGCTCATAACAAGATGCAATCGTTACTTTTCAACCTCATTGATTCAAATCTCCATTTTTTCACACAACTATCTTTACTCGTAAATCTTTATTTTAACTCAAGGAAGACATCATTTTGCATTTCAAACGAGGGAGTTACGCCTCTGTGAAATTGATCCATTGTTCTCAACCAAAGAAGAAAATCAAAAGCCAGTGATCTCCACTCATTTCAACATAACTCTCGTTCTCCATTGATTTTTATGTGAAATTTTGAAGGTCAGCTTTCAATAACTAGGGTTAGAAGGTGTATAATTTCAACTCAAAAATAGTAGCACAGCAGGAGTTATTGTTGATTGAAGTTGCAGAAAGTTAAAAAAAAGCACAAGCAGAGACAATTTGTGTTAAATTTGCCCAATGGCTCGTGGCAAGTCACAATTCCTCCGATCTCATTTGTTAACAATATCTGCTTTGGGAGAATCCATGAAATGCCATAAGAAACATCATAACATAAGTCAAGAAATGTGATTGGTTCTGTTACCTAAGCTATTACTATTCTGTCCCATGGTTCAGTTGGAGCTGTTGGTTATAATGATAAACTTAGCAGATAGAGCTGAGACTCGAATGCATTTTCTTATGCATTCTTCAGTATAAGTTATTTTCTGTTCTAATTATCAAAAGCAAAATTATAACAAAAATGATAAAAACGCTTACAATTACTCTCAATTTTTCATGTACCAAAAACGTTCTAATAATATTCCACGTTAAACAAAATTTACCAATTTTTAGCCCAGAGTGGCTTAAAATGTACGGTCAGACATATCTTCCCTCCTCTATACATCTGAAAGAACCAAAATAAACAATTAAACAGCAGAGAAATCAACGAAGATTAGAAAGGAAGAAGTTTCAATCACAAAATAAAAACACTAACCTTCTGGGTCTTTCCCTCGAGCTGCGGGAGCTCGAGCTCCGGCGCAGTAGAAGGGTAAGTAACAGGAATATCAAACTGGAGAGCGAACTCGTATTTCAGAAGATTGTGAATGTACCAGCACTTTCCAGTCCAACGAGTCCCTTCTGCATTAGCAGCAGAGATCCGAAACCAATCGTTGTCATTGGACTTGTTCATTTGCGTATAAGCGATCAAGGCCTTGTACTCCTCCTTCAGCCTCTGCGTCCATGCCGCTCCGTCTCTCGGACCAGATTTCGTCGTCAGCAAAGGAATTTGGGTGAGCGTCGACTTCGTATTCGGTTCCCACCCTTCCATTTTCGTCTCTCTTAACCCTAACCCTAATCCCCGGATCGATTTTCCTCCCGCGGGAACAAATTCACTGTCCCCTGATCGTTTCTCTTCTCCAAGGGAAAACTGCGGCTCGTTATTACGCCAACAAGATGAAGGCTTAAGCGTCATTTCCTTTACTCTAGGAGACGACAAAAAGAGCCCGATGTGCCTCTTTAATCATTCATGGGCCGGCCCAAAAGAGAACATTTAACCTTTGCAATAAAATGAGTTTTATTTTCTCATACTAAATATAAAAAAATTAATTCAAATAAAAAATAATAAAATGACCCATAAATAATTTAATTAATCATATATTTAAAAAAAAAGACATTGAGTGTGACACGTCACCTTGGTAACGACGCTGTGGTTGTCATCATCAGCCAACCAATAGGCCAAGAAATGGCTAATCAAGTGGATCATAAGATCCCTTTGGTCAAATTTTCGTTAGTTAACTGTTTGAAATTCCTACAACTTTACTTGATTGAGAATATTCTTGGCTTAAAATTACAAACTTTGACTCCTTTATCTGTGTCCGTCTCGAATTGAATGACAACGATTATTGCACAATATAATGGAGATAACTTTCTTTCCAATTGACGCAACAAACATTGACTTTGGTGTCGTATATTTGAAGCTTTCATGCCATCAGGAATCAAATGTCCATTCGATGACGAGATTTTCTCTTGTTATATGTTTTTTTAAGGCTGAATCATCGTTGACAATTCATTCGGTAACGCCATTCCATGCTACTAATAAAATATTATATGTTTGTTCTTTAATTTACAGTCTAAAACGTATCGTACTTGATAGAGATATGGACTTTACTTACATAATAAATTTTACCCTCGCAAACGATGCAGGATTGTGTACATATACTTGGATGGACTAAGTCATCACCATCGATAATAAACTGGGACGTCATTATCTTCAAAAGACATGACGCTACAACTTCTCTACACAATATCACGACGATAATTTTTTTATGATATTTTCTTCGCCAAAGTTGAGTTATATAATTTGCCAAGGTAGAGGTGGACATATACAATTATCGGGTACAGCTGTGGTGCCTTGTAAAATCTAAGATATCTCGAAACTTTATTGTTTATTAGGGTTTAGTTCATATGGGTTGAGGTGCATAATTTTACGTCACTTAAGAGAGTAGAATCTAAGTGCTTTATAAGTATAGTCAATCTGAACAACTTGTTTTAATTTAATTTCAACAAATTCGAATGGATTCCAATTCTCAAAATGCACTCTGTAAACAAACTATTGTTCGCTTTAGGCGAATTCCAACAAATTCGTATTGATTATGATCCTCGAGATACAATATTTTACACCAGTGACTACAAAAGCAGCCCCAATTAGAAAAGTTTGATTTCAAAAAAGCAATTGAAACGAGTCTACTACTTTGCATCAAATAAAATAAAAGAGTGAAAATGTCAACCCACTAACTAGAATTTCACTTGTTTTTAATTGCATACTTCAAGAGAAACACGATTGAACTTTTAGACCGACTAATTGTAATTAAGTTCAAGTTAAGTACACCCTTTTTCATCTGTCGTCCACGTGTTTTGCATTAGGAATGAATGGTTTTAAGCATTCAATTGTTCTTCCCACTAGAACTAAACAACCATACGTCTCTCTCTCTCTCTCTCAGAAATGCACTTTCTCTGGGTAGAATAAGCAATGAATAGTGGGAAAAATGGTGGGTTAGGCTGGATTTAAACCAATTCACATCACTGTATGTTGAATATGGACTTACACGAGATTATGGATTCATTTAAGAATCTGAAACCCTAGATTGGGATAAGTAATGTGAAAGAGAAAACTCAAAGTGGTCCAACTCCAACAACAATTTCATCTTAAACCTATTTTAAAATTTCTTTCTCGCTGACTTTCAAGCATTCATTAATGGTGAAGTTGGATTCTCAAACTTTAAAAAAAAAAAGCCAAAATCGTAGCGTAAAAGATAAGGGTTCGCTCTTAATTCGTCAAAACCTACTTAATACTATCCTCTATTGCCCTAGAAATGACTGGCCTTGTTCCCTATAAGTGCGACTTACTACGTGTTTGTCTCTTATTGGATCGTCTCAATATAAATGTTTTTTTTTTTGCTAAATGCATGGAAAAATAATATAAAATAAGAAAAAAAATAAGCAAGAAATGGTCCAACACAGCAGCCTACAACGAAATTTGGGAACCCTAATGGAAGGCATTACGGCAGAAGTGTCTTTTGCGGGAGCTGCGAATTGCCCACACGATTAGCATCTTTGAAGTTTGAACTTCTCTTGTCTGTGTCAGCTCCACTGTTTGTGTCGTTAACCCTCTCTGTCTTCTTCCTGAAACTTCTCTTCTTCTTCTTCTTCTTCTTCTTCTTCTTCTTCTTCTTCTTCTTCTTCTTCTTCTTCTTCTTCGTTTCATATCTATCTTTCGTAATACATTCTGATTATTATATGTGTTTCTCAGTATTTTCCGACACTTTTGTCTGCCCATCTGGGCTTTAATCATCTAATTTACTCGAGGGTTTCTGCAACGTGTCGAAAAATGAGTTTTTTTTTGGATAAGGATGGATTTTAGTAGACTTTGCTGGATGGATTTTCATCGAAGCATCAGTGATGGAAAAAGAAATACGTACTAAAACAGTTCTACTCGAAGAGATGACTCAGAGCTTTTCAAACATTGTTGATAACTCAAACTGAGTTGAATATAAGTGTAGAAGCCTCTTGATATGTCTGTGGAAATCGAAAAAAAAAAGAGAAACAGTTGTTCGTCCATTCTGTCATCTTTCCCTTATGTTTGAATAAAATCAATATGGAATCGGCCAAAAACTAGGCTTTCATGGTGGTGAAATGGATGGTAAAGCAGGAGGGGTCATATTTTCAGAGAGAGAGAGTTTTATTTTTTATTTATTTGTTCAGTTTTTAGACTTTGAAAACCATAGACAGAAACGAAACAAGGAACTAGGATTTACTTTCGGCTTGTAACCAATTTTTAATATGAGCTAAGAAATTGAATGATTGACGTTAATGAGTTTGATTTTTCTTCGCTTGGAATCCAAGCTCTTCGAAACCTCTTTAAAATAAAGCTGCTGCCTTATTGTGGCCTCTCTTTCCTCCTCCCCCATCACTGCATGTTGCAGGAAACGTCCTCTCTCTCTCTCTCTCTCTCTCTCTCTCTCTCTCNCGGTAATTAAAGTATGTTCTCGAACAAATAACGAGATTTTAATTAATTAATGCGATGTTTATAAAAATAAACATCTAAATTAAAGAGGAATTAGAGATGGAGTAAGAAAGGGTGGGGAGGAGAAGATGCCCTCTGTCCTATCAGCCATTGAAGATGATTGAAGGTATCTGTGCTTATCCAGATTCGCACGAGCACTGCCAGCATACTTTTCCATCTATTTCAACACTAAAATTTTGAACGTTTATTGAAAGTACAGATCTTCATAAGTAATAGAATCAATATATTATTTTAAATTACAAATGGAAAACACCAGTCAACGCTCATTTTGTTATGTTATCCATAATTTAAGCTGCTGAAAATAATGAAATTTCTACCATTATTTTAGGTTTGTTTTCATCTCCCACTACACTTAAGGCTAGAGAGAGAGAGAGAAGATTCACAGGAAAGCTCGAAAGAGAAGAAGTAAAGAAAGAAAAAGAAGAGGGAAAATTGGTTGGCCTTACGTGTACCACTGACAGAAGCACTTAGATAGGGACCTCTCCTCTCGATATTATCCGCTGAAGTTGATTTCTTTTTTGAAGAAACAAGAAGTAAAGCAGTTAAAAGTGAACGTGTGTTTTTTATTTAGTTAATGTTGTGGGAAAATGTGTGTCGAGCTTCGTACTGGCATGAATGGCGATGAGTGGTGGGGTGGGAAAGGGAGGCAGAGCCATTGCTACTAGCTTTTGTTAGCTTAGAAGTCGACACACACAATAATGGAATTTGTTTCTTCACTCACCTTCTCTGTATCTCTCTCTCTCTCTCTCTCTCTCTCTACAAGCGCATGTCTCTCTCTACGAACGCATATATACTGGGTCGCCCTTGTTTTACTGATTTGTTCCCCACAATCATGATGGCTAATGAGAAAAAAGGTGAAATTTTTAACTTGGAAACTAAAGCCTTAAACTATCAAAAACCTAAAAGGGCGATCTAGGAAGAGCTTAACTTGTGAAATTCGGACAATGGATGATGGAAACTAATAGGAATGGAAATATAATCAGAAATCATGGTTTGAGAGAGAAATTATCTGGTTAAGATTTTAGTTGCTAGGGTTTTTCGCGGCGAAGAGATTTAAACCAACAATTCACTGTTAGAGACTTCATTTTTTGTACACCATGTCATAAATTTTAGATGAAACATCAGTGGCAGACACCCGAAGTCTAAATTATAGATTCCTGCAATAACAAAACCAAGAACACGATTCTCGTTGGTGGAAAACTTACAAACCCTAGCAGTATAAACCCAACTTTTTCTTTGAATTTTACAAACCCTACTGAAGCCAAAGCTAGGAGCTTATTCAGCTCAGGCGTAGAAAAGATGGAGAGATGGGTGCGTTTCAAAAGTAGACACACGATCGAATTGATCAATCAGAAAAAAATGAAGTGAGAGAAAGTAGAGAGAGAAGTATTTTTGATGAGCTATGAGAAGGAATTATAGCGTTAATTTTCCATTTTAAGGTTTCAAGATCGTTGCCTAATATGGAAGGGAACAGCCAGAAAGTCAAGCCCAGACTCAGATATCCTTTCTCCACATGATCCTCCTGAACAACCGACAACCATAGCCACCCTCTCTCTGTCCTCTCTATCTCTCTCATTCTCTCTCTAAGATGAACATAATAAGCAGTTAAGCACACGTCGTGAGAGAATGGACAAGTTACTTACGTATCTAGTTTCCGTTCCACTTGCTGATAAACTTGTAAAAAAGAAAGTAAATGAAAATAAATGATGAATAAGTAGGGTCTGAAATTCTGATGAAATTATAAATTATACACATGAACGTTCTGAAACAGTGAGATTCAAAAATGGAGAAGATGATGAAGAAGAAGAAGAAGAAGAAAGTCTGCGATTTAATGCAGTACAGCGAGTGAAGTGGATAAAAGAGGGTCCGTTTCGTGAGAGTAGGCTGTATTTGAATCATCGCCATTAATGCAGACAATCTCTTTCAGATCGCTCTTCGAACGCCGCTCCGGCGAAGCTCCGGATAGAACTACCGGCAATGGAGGATTTGCAGATGAGCCTTGGTTTGTTAAAGCTCGCGCTCTCTCTGCTTCCACAGCCCAATCCGTCGTCGAAAGAACGTAAATCATTAGCACAGCGCACGAAGTTTGAGCTGCAAGTAATCCGATCCACAGGCCGGAAAATCCCATCTTCGCCGGAAAGCCCAAGAAAATGGCCAACGGCATACCGATCAAGTAAAAAGACCCCAGATTTATGTTGGCTCCGATAGTTGGCCTCGCGCTTCCTCTCAAAACCCCACAGCTCGTCGTCTGAGGGCAGTTTCCGAGCTCGCAAAGCCCGGCGATCGGCAATGCGACGGCGGTGAGCTCCAGTATCTCGGCGTCTCCGGTGAAAAACCTCGCCCATTGCCGCCGCATCAGCGTGTTGAAGCACATGGCGGCGACGCCGACTGCGGCGGCGAGGCCTATAGATACAATCATGGAAATGCGAGCTTTTGCTGGGCGATTTGCGCCTAATTCGTTTCCAACTCTGGTTGAAACCCCAAGGCTTAAAGATGAAGGAAAAACGTAAACAAAAGCTGTAGTTTGAATCAAAATCCCCATTGAAGCAATGGTTGTTTTGGGATTAACGAGGAGGCCACAGAGCAAAATCATGAACTCATACCACCACCATTCCAGACAAACAGAAACACAACTAGGAATGGCAAGCGCCAGCAAAGAAGACCACCCTTTTACACAGTCGATGCTCGGAGAAACCCATGAATCCTTATAAACCCCGGAGAAGTAAACGAAGCTGGAGAGAAAGAGGAACAGATTGAGGTTTGTCCACACCATGGCTATGGCGACACCTGCAACTCCCATCTTGAAATGAACGACGAGGAGGAAATTCAGAGGGACGTGGAGGAGAACGGAGACGGCGGAGCAGTAGGTCAACGGCAGCGTAATGTTCTGAGTTCTCAGATAGATTCGTAGAGGGTGAAGAAGAGAGAGAAAGAAAAGATCAGGAATGGAGAAGATGATGAAAGTATGAGCCATTGATGAGATTTCTTCGTCTTGACCACACCTTAAGAGAATTCTCTTCATGTTAAGCCACATGAAAGAGATGGGAACACAGAAAGAAAGAAGGAGAAGGACTGTTCTTTGAAGGGTTAAGCCTAGGAGCTTCCATTGTTTTGCTCCATAAGCTTGGCCACAAATGGGCTCCATGCCCATGGCCAAGCCGGAGATTACAGAGTAGCCGGTGATGTTAGCAAAGCCAATAGAAAGAGAGCCTCCGGCGAGCTCAAGCTCTCCGAGATAACCAAGAAAAAGCATGGAAATCATGGCTCTTGAATACCAAAGCAAGCCGGTGGCGGCTGTCGGACCGGAGATCTTCCCCAAGGCTTTGATTTCTTCTAATACCTGAAATAAAAAGACCAATTCACCGTTAAAAAACATAAACACACACAAAGAAAAACATTCGAAAAAGATACAAACTCCGGCTTTCATTTCACCTCCGACGAAGTAGGCCATCGGTGAAGAACTTCTTGCTGATCATTCCGGCCAGGATCTAAATCTTTTCTGCAACTAACGAAATGGGTTTTCTGAGAAGACATAAACGAAGAAGGACCATCAGATAGCTTAGGGTTACACATGGCTAGAACAAGGAGAAGCTCGCTGGGTACAACAATGGCAGAAATAACGAAATTATTCAATAGATTGAGATATTGTAGGAGATACAAGACCCTGTTTATGGCTTTTGTGCTTTTCCAGTTCCTTGTGGGCGCTTTAGAACACTGGTTAGGGGAGAGGGGAGCTCTTATAGACATGTAAATCTTTGGACCCTACTGTGTTTTCAGACAAAATGTGTCATCATACGAAGGCAAAATGGTGAACGAAATTAAGGAACTTAATTATTTTAATCACAGACCCACTACTGTTTCAACCTATTTAATTAATTAATTATAAATTTTGCGTTACAAAATTAGAAAAAGTATTCGGGATGGAGCCCTCCAAAGGGAAGAAGAAGAGCCCTCGCACTAACTATGCTACTAGAAGAGAGGGATTATAAGAAGAGAAATTCCAAAGCTTGACATTTGTCAAGATTTTACTAAAATTAGTGCATTTATTTTTAATTATTTTACTGTTTAAATCTAGGAAGAGTCTTTAGTGGTGCAAACTATTAGGGCATTCTCTGGTTACATGGTAAAATTAGTCTCTCGGATCTTATCTTTAGCGATAATCGCTTACATAAGTTGCACATGAACACATGAAAATTTTACCACGATTTTGTTTGTTTTTAATATTTCAATATTTATAATCTATTCATTTGCTTATTGTACTTAAATTTAAAGGGTTCTTTTTTCGACTATCGTTTGATTTCTAGCAGGTTTAAATGGAGAGCTTCCAACCGGTATGCGGTTGAATAAGTGGGATGTTCATGCTTTTGGTAACCGAACACGAATAGAAATGGAGAAGAGGTGTATTTTTCTGCATAATTTTATATGAATTATGACTAAGTGGATAATCTATTCTTTCAACTTCGTCCTTGAATTTGGATAAAGAAATTTATCTTGGGACACCTAGTGGGAGAGGATGGAGAAGCAAATGCTCTCAGATGAGGCTGGATAAATATGTATTTATTTTATTTTATTTTATTTTATTTATTTATTTATTCATGGTTTTGAGTTTCTAAAAAATGGGTAGATAAAATAAAACGTCTGCATGTTCTTCGGTAGCCATGCATGTTATGATTCTCGCACACCCATAACCCATTTCCTCCATAACTTGTCCTGTCTCGTCCGCCATTGAAGAACCTCGAGCTCACGCTAGACAAGCTTCTGTAAATGTGCCATTTTTGTTCTGGAAAATGGGGTTTTCTAGCGCATAAAGAATGTCTAACGACAGCAGTGGATAAGACTCTCTTCGAAAAACCGAGTTATTACTCGTAAGAAAAAGATGGCCAGCCCACTAGGTCATCTGTGGTTAGGTTATGTGGGACACTTCAGCTCCTTTTCGTTGTATAGTTCATCCCTTTTTCAGACCAAACTCCATGCTCGCCCATCGTTTTCAGTTGGTTGACTCTCCAGATTCTTCCTATCTATCCTACCATGGGGTGGAAATTCTGTCCACGTCACTTGATCGCCGGCGGCGACAACCATCCGCCGGAGACGTTCCGACGGCGTAGTTCTTTTCACGAACTGGGATGAGATTAAAAACATGTCTACGGTGGAGATTTGGCGATCTATAGAAGATATTTCTCAAGATCCGAATCGTATAATAAATGGCAGTAATCAAAGGGGAAATTTACTTGAACTAAGGCTCCTATTTTATTATAATTGGAGATTAAAAAGCAATTAACACGTCGAAAAGCTAAGCAGTAAGAAAGTGGGGGTGACAGAAGAAGATCCAACGCATACATATTCTGTTCTTGTTTGGAGAAAAAGGAAATAACTCAGTTGGGATTGCAAAAGGGTGGAGCTCGGGATCACCAGAGGTGAGCGTTAATGGCGATGCCTGCAAAATGGCTTATGGAGTTATGGGTCTGTATAATTCGGAAGAAGCAGCTGGAAAAAGGGGGACACAGAGAGAGAGACGTGCTACGTGTTTGAATTACAACCGTTAGATATGTAACCCTTGAAGTAGAACAAATATAGACGGTGTCGATCTGCCTCTGTCAATCCATCATCGTCGGCATCATTGCCAACATTAAACAGAAACAGCAAGTTTCCGAGCTTTTTCCCTTTTTTATATATTTATTTATTCATTTGTTTGATTGAAAAAGATTTTTCACTGAAATTCACAACACACGCACAGAAACGGCGAGTCAGGTTCTGAGCTGCTTGCTGTGTAGGGGAGAGATATGTGTCAAGCAACAGAAACCAACGGGCAAAAAGCTTAAATTTATAGATAATTCTAATACCCATTTCCATTTTTTGCTTCTATTTTTTTAAAAAATTGACGTGTTATCAGAAAAGAGAACTAGAATTTGATGCCAATTTGCCCATCCATTTGTGCATTGATCAATCTGAAAATCCAATGAACACCAACTAGTTTATGTGTAGTGTCATCATCCGCCGTCTCCTAGATAAAAATTGAATCAACATTATCGGCTCAGCCGTGTTTCTCAAACAAGATAACGAGAATAAACGAACAAATTCAACCCGAAAGTTTGATGCTATCTGAAGAAGATTCAGTAATAAAAGGCTAGCGATTGGAACATGTACCAGGCGTTCTGGGAATGCTTCTTCGTGAAAATTGTTTCTTGCAAGTTCATTGAATTGCGACTCATCCCCAGCCTCTGCTTCCACTAGATGGATGAACTTCCTTGCCCAGTTTGCATAAACTGCCATTGCACATTCTACGATGTGTAACAAAAAAAAATTATTTTTGGGATTAATAAAAAAAACATGATAATTATAAGCGGAGGGTCTTTTTATCGAAAAAGTGTAAAAGGACGGGTCTCGATCAAGGTTTCAATCAGCATAATTCAAAAAAAAAATGCTCAGCGTTGGCCACCAAAGCACATTTCACCATTTTACACAGCAAAATTCACACACAGGAGAGATTCCAAATGCCCATTGCAGTTGAACCTCCAAAGCACAATCAACTCTGCCTTTAAGAGAAAACGATACTTGATAAAGGAATAATTCTAAATTACCTGCAACTTAACTTGGTTGGAAAGGAAGTAGCCATGGCTGTAATTTGGGAATCCACAGCTCACACTTCACCTACTTTTCAATAGCAATTAGCCAAAAAGCAACACTTACAGGAGGTGGGACTCCTATTCATTTGAGAAAAATTCCCCCACTCATTGCAGATAACTTGTCTCCCTCAGCATCTGGTGACAGCTACGATATTATTGCAATTTAGAAGCCACCCCATGTGTGATCAATCAGTAGCTTGCTTTTGGTCACTCTATTGCATACATAGAGCACAACTATTTCACTGGAAAATGGAGGCCCATGGCTTAGGTCCCCAGCTTCCCCACAATTCTGACCAAATTTTGTATTGGTTCCCTATCGCCGGTCTAATCAATGTCAGATCAAGAACACATTATAAATTTATGCATTTACTTCCGAATTGGCTTCCACAGGCGTTCTTCTTTACTGCAAGTACACTACTTGCAAAAAAATAATCAAGTTAGGAACGAGATATGAGCAACAAGTAGCACTGAAATATTTAGAAAATCTCTTATTACTTGACAAATTATAAACCATCCCAAAAGTCTGAATTTATAAGTGAATAATAATTTAATTATTTATATTTTGTCTTAATATTCTCTTTCACATGTAAACTAACTTTTTTTAATTTTTACACGTAAGTATTAATTAATGGAATTTTTTGTCTTAGTTGAAGATTGAACTTGAGACCTTCAACTTTGATACCATGATAAATTATTAATTATCTAAAAAACTCAAGATTAACATTATTCTCAAACATTTTGTTACTCGCTTCAAGTTTGGGTTCGATGAGGGCGAAAAAGTTAAGTCACATTTGAACAAATACCTCATGTAAGAGCTCTGAGTTTCTGAGAGCCGGAGAGGGGGATGGCCAAGATGGAAACAAGTCCACTTGCAAAGCCTGCAACTGCTGCCACAAGAAAGGCTGTGGAATTTCCACTACTAAACAGTTGATCCCATTGTCCACTTCCAAGGGACGCTACAACCTGCAATCAAAGACCATACGCTTCATTACCGAAATAACTTTAACACGAATGACAAAAAATGGATGACTAGCTTATTGATTTCCCACTCAACATATAAAATTATATGCAGAAGTTCAGCAGTCACTTGAATATCAAGGACAAAACAACAGTAGACACAGTTAGATGGATGTGGATAGAATCTAAAAGTCATATTAACAACTAACAAGTAAAATAACAGGGCCAAAAGCATGATATTTCCCTATTGATGGATAGAAGACGAAAGAAGCTAAAATCATGGTATTTCTCATGAGTAGGTAGCAAAAATCTCCCCATTAGGAAAATAAATTTGGAAACATTGTCGATAGACAGATATATGAATTATAATTATTTCAGATATTAAGGCTTAAACATTCAATTGTATTAATGAGCTCACAGATGACCCCATGATATCTAAAATATTCATGCCTCTTTTCTTGCTGTGGCAGACAGTCCCACCCTCGTTTTCTCTCTGTAGAAACAGAGGCACTTTTGTGATCTTTGTGGGGCAATGAAAACTAATTGCTTTGGGAAAATGATCGTGTTCAGTGTTGTGTTGTGTGTGAGGAGGGCATTAAATGTTGAAGTTATCCCACTGTCAAGATTTGTATACTTTATCATTTACAGTAAAAATTTCTACAAATTAGACTGAAAGATTGCGATTTCAGTAAAGATGATTTTAGTTCTATGAATACCAAGAATGTAAACAAGAATACAAATGTCATACAATAAACGCAAAGGAACTGATATGCGTGTACTTATTCTCCAGACTATCCTACGTACTTACAAGTACTTCTCAATTTTCATCCGAACACTGTTAAATTGAAGAGTTTGTTTAAATTTATCAAAACAGGGCAGATTCCTATTATTTTCAAGTAGACAGAGCAGTACAAGTAGAATAGAGAAATCACAGCAACAAGTGCGCCAAGTTTGGCTCACCAAAGAACTTTGCTTTTCCTTTTTCAGACAACATTATTTCCCACTTTCTAGCGGCATCGATGTCTTTTTGTCTTTTTTATCACCTTCTATTCCATGGTTATTGTTTACTCGTCACAATCACCTATATTTTAGGCCAGCTACATAGCATGTGACCAAAAAGGTATCTAAAGCGGGTGTTGCATTTATGCTCCTACAACCAAACAATGGGTTTTGACAAATATAACACCTTTGGAAAATAAAAAAGTGACTTGGAAGACGCAAATCTAAGTTTACCTGAAGATCACCATTGTCGGACTCAGGATGCCCACAGAAAACCTTGCAAAGATCAAGAGCCAAATATGCAACCTGAAGCCAATGTAAAAGAATTTATGTCACAGCCATGAGCAAGAAAAAGCAACCTTAATCAAGTCCCAAAGATTCAATGCACGTGAATATCAATGTCATGGAGCACTGGGTAGTCTGAAGAAGCATATTGACACAACAATCACATTCATACACAGGTATCGCATACTATTCACTAATCAAGGCCCTGAAATTTACATTTTTTTGTCTTATTCTCTTCTCGTTTCTAAAATAAGAAAGAACGTAGGATGCCAGGTCAGTTTCTCTTGAAAAAATAAATTTTCATTGGAATTTTCAGAAGTAATGTAGCCATTACATATCTGGAAGTAGCTTATAATCTACACAGCCAAATCTCTAGGCCACAAATGATATGATAAACATCAGTATAAAGCAAAGAGTCATGCATTTAACCACCACAAAAAATACCCTCATTTTCCAAGGAGCTTCAAAACGAGCACAAATTGAAGAGCCAAGCAAGATCACTTAATGCTAATCTTTCCAACAGCCACAGCACAAATTTAGCAAATCGTACAACTTTAAAAATAAATTAAATGAGATTGAAGAATATAATTAAAAAGGAAATGTTTTAGTTTTATGGAATTTACCGGTCAGCATTGAACATCGATTGTTGGTCTTAGAATTGACCCACTTCCTGAAATGGAAAATAAATGGAAGCATTAGCTATTCGTTAAATTGATAGCAAATCGCGAAATGAGAGCAAATACCATTTCGTCCACCGGCATGGAGAGGGTGATAAGCAGAACTAAATGATGACATATATTTTATTTGAGACTAGCGAGTGCATGTAACAGTTCAGAAATTAGTGATGTGCTCNAGAAAATGTTTTGGTTTTATGGAATTTACCGGTCAGCATTGAACATCGATTGTTGGTCTTAGAATTGGCCCACTTCCTGAAATGGAAAATAAATGGAAGCATTAGCTATTCGTTAAATTGATAGCAAATCGCGAAATGAGAGCAAATACCATTTCGTCCACCGGCATGGAGAGGGTGATAAGCAGAACTAAATGATGACATATATTTTATTTGAGCGAGTGCATGTAACAGTTCAGAAATTAGTGATGTGCTCAAGAGAAAGTTCGCTTCATGGTGCTGGGAATTGTCATAGAATAAATCAAAACTTAAATACAATCGATAATCAGAACAAAAACTTAAATTTGGGGTTTCTTCACGAGAGGAGCGGTAATAGGAGCAAAAGATACAATGAAATGTCTCAAAAATTTCTAACGAACAATAGTGAAAAACGTAGACGTATTAAATTGTCAGCCATCAATCTATTGTTGGACGACAAATGAATGTCGTAAACCAATGACGTATTAAATTGTCAACCATCCTTCATAAGTTCTCCCTAGGTCACACAAATTAAGACACGAAAAAGTTTTTACTTACCATCGATGCAACGCAGCCGTGTCAGGACTCTCTGAGGTTCATTCAAAACGCAACCAACATAAGGTCAGAAACTCGCAGAACCCAGCGCGTAGATAGATATAGGCTACTCTATTCTAGTGGCAAAAACAGCTACATACAGCGATTTAAAATCTGTGCGGCCGATGAGTGTGATTAGAGATGGAAATGTTGCAGAATGAAGAGTCGAAGTCGGGCTTTCCTTTCATAAATGGCTGTCTAGTGATAAGTGAAGGATGATGCGTCCAATAAATGACCTCAACAATGCCGGACATTGCATCGGGTATTGTGATACCGCTTCAGACCATATCAAATAAATTTTCGAACATAGGAGACTGAAAATGGATTCGAAAGTTTCAATCTCTCACGATGAACAAATAGCGGGAGAAATTGCAAATCGAAGAAAAGAAGAATTGCAAGACGAGAGGAGTAGCTGAGATAGCGAACTTTCCGTTGCTCTTTCTACTTCCATTATCGAAACCCTAGAGCTTTGCAGCTTCTAGAACCTGCCATTTACATTAATGGGCTAAAAATAGGAAGCCTTTGACTTAACCCTTTAACTGAGATATGCCGGTGCGGCTCTCGCCATCTCCCTCTCCCTCTCCCTCTCCCTGGCTGGGGCAGGCTACTGTTTAAACATATATAATAAGGTTCAATTGGTAACCGCTTAGTTAGTAGGAGTCTAATTTGAGAAAATTATTCTTTATTATCTACATTTATATAAAAATTATAATGAATAGCTTATTTAAAATAATTATTAATTAATTTTGTATAATAATCTTCCAACATCATATCTATTAAGAGTGAGCAAAAACAAACGAAAATCGTTAATTTAATTTGAATGGTCAGTTTTAATTCAGTNCCTCGTTAAATATTAATGTTTCTTTTATTAGTTTATTTAATAGCCGTTTGTTATTTTGTTGGGTATAGTTGTTGTGATTTATTGTACTATTAAATTACTAGGATAATTCTGGCTATGTAAAATTTGATTTTTAAGTGGTCCGTTGTGACCCATATCTCTTACCTGAGAATCTATCTAATGTGATTTTTAGTACAATAGCTTACATGCTATTTGAAATTGTCCGAGCTTCCGCAACAATAATATCGAATCTCATATGTTGAGTAGATAAATGACTAAAATACAAAATTACGTGTCAAGTGACCGAATTAAAAGTTCAATGTATCAGTTTCAAACGCACTCTATACACTTAAGGGATAATTTAACTTTTAATATCAGTGATTATTTATTTTAGTTTTTTTAAATAAATTTCAAAATTTTAATCACAGATAAAACTTGTGACGCAATTATTGATGAAATTAATGTGTTTTAATCTTCCATATGTATTTTATTCTTGGATTAAAGATAAAAAAATATAAAACTCTCAGTTAACCATAACAAATGAACCTCGGAATAATCAAAAGGACCAAGTCTTGTTAAATCTCTTGTTTTTTTCTGTAATTAACAAAGAGAGACAAAACGGGGAGTGTATGTACAGCAAAATGGAACAAAGAGAAAAGCTGAAAATGGCTTTTCACCGGCCTTCCCCAAATCCAGAAAATATTCAGACCTGCCATTTCTACGATCCTCCCCCAATCGAAGTCTCCTTTATAAACAAACCATCTCTCTCTCTCTCTCTCTGTCCCATCTCTTTCTCTCTCTAGTTTATAGGGTTTTTTTCAGTTCTCAAAAAGCGAGAGAGTTCTGGCCTTCTAGGTAAGCGACCTTACCTTCTGATATCTCCTCCAATGGCAGAAGCGTTCACGGTGGTTTATCCAGCTCCGGCCGCCGGCCGAGCTCCATTTGGTTCTAAAATGGCTGCCTCGCAGTGGGTATGTGCCAAAGGCTGGTCTTTGTGCGGCTTTTAAGAATAGAATCAGCGCAATGTCGGAAACGGCAGACAGAACGGAGCCAGGCAAAGACGAGATACAAAAGAAAGAACATCTTCTCTCTCTCTCTCTCTCTCTCTCTCTCTCTCTCTCTCTTTGTTTTTTATTTGATTTTCATCTTTTCAAGAATTTTATGTTTTCCCCAAAGTTTGATAGGAGGATGAGTTAATGTTCTTCATCGATCATTATTCTTTATTCGTTTATGACAATGTAAGTGCCAGCAGCTCTCTAATGTCTGTATGTTCCTCGTACTGTTGGACTGTTGAATTTCATTATTTTCTCCATGGATGTTCCTCGAGTTCACTCTCGCGGTAGTGGCTGATCTAAATATGGAGTCTTTCTTGCATTTTAAGGCGATGGTTTCAAGTGTTTTTGGTCCAACTCTCCAGCCAGTTCTCAAGCTCTAGCCTTGACCGATCGATCTAGATTACCTTCGTTCATGGAAAAGCTTTCTCCAGATTCATCACGCTGGGTGTTGATAAAACGAAGAAAATGGACGATGAGCTATGAAAATAGGCTCTTACAGTGTGCTTCTGCAACCTACATGAGAGCAAGATAGGGAGGGCAATGACCGATCGGCGATACCGCCGGTTTGGGTTTGGATTTGGGTCCGGTCCAGATTATTACAAATTATAATTTAACCGAGATGAAACATCGTGTAACCCTCCATATAAATTTAAAATTTTACCTTAAACCAGTTTAATCTCTTAAAATTTCACATAAATATAATAAACAATATTATATATTTTTTATTATATAGAACCAGAGCGGGTTGGGTTCAAATTTGTTATGGGTTTTACAACTTTAGTTCAAAACTTCTAAAACTATAGTCACTTGTTTCAATTTGCTCAAAATGAAATCAGACCGGACCGAATCCATGTCTAGTTGATTCTCATTAAAGTCCATATAGAGCGTTTGGGAGGTTTCCTCTGGACCGGGGGCTTGATTTGGACTGGACATACCTGTGAAACAGGTCCGTTTTGCCCTCGTAGGTCCATGGGCCCAGCGTGGGGTTTCGTTGTCAAAATCAGAGTTGGGTTCAAATGGGGTTTCAACGATCATCACATGTTATAAATTAATTAAGATAAATAAAAAAATTGTCCATTTAGAATTTAATTTAGGAAAATTTAAAGAATAATAAATATTTATTGAATTATGATTTGATCAATTTAAATAATAAATAATTATTTGAATTAATTTCCGACTAATCTTAAAGTAAATTTAGAGATTTTGAAGGTTTGGGATAAAAATTAAAAATTAAACTTATGTAATAGGGGAAGCAGTAAGTAATATCTGGTTAAAAACTATTTACAGCGGTAAAGATTTTGGATCTACTTTATCAAAAAAGGAGACAGCCCACCTATCGAGGGCCCCACCATAATACTTAAAAGTTAAAACACCACATGCATGCAGATATTTATGTCCACACTGACCATACTACCCTTTCCAATCCCTTTGTTTTCGGATTAACATCAATACGAAACGATGGCAACCTCGTAAACTCTTTTCATTTTCGGAACCGGAGCGGGGGAGTTTTAACCATAGTCATGAAATGATTAGGGGGAAACCAGGTTGTTATGCCCAACCGCGGTTAGCTAACCATGGTTTAGAAAATAACTTTTTATTTTCTTTTTGAAATTTGAATCTCCTCGTTCCGCTATATATAGATGCTTCTTCTTTGCTGAAGGCTCTCCCATTGGGAAAGACGTCTTGATAAACGTCGCTAGTTTTCCGATTCTAGTTTCTCCGATCTTCTTTTAGCGTCTATTTCTTTGTTGCGTGTGAGAAGAATGAGAGAGTGCATCTCGATTCACATCGGTCAGGCCGGCATTCAGGTCGGAAATGCTTGCTGGGAGCTGTACTGCCTCGAGCATGGAATTCAGGTATCATCTCATTTAGTACTGCATTCGCACCTAATTTATGCATCCTTGAATTTTATTTTTACTTCAGATCTATAGCTTTCTTGAATGCTGCGTCAGTTATGGCATCAATATTCGAATCATGTTCCGAATAACCGATTCCTTCGTAGTGAAGAGTTTTTTCTTCGAGTAATCTATGAGATCTGCTTCCTTCATACTTAGACTTTCGTTTTTAATTCATAGTTCTTATTGCTGGTCTTGGATAAATTATAGATCTGTTAATTTGCTGTTGATGTTTTCATTGAATCTGATTTTCTGCATTTTAACTAATGAAATCTGCTTAGGCATGGTAGATTTGTCGAAGAATTCCAACGTAGAGTTTGTACACGGTGCTTCTGTTCTCTTGGTCCGTACATCTAATGTCTGTGATAGATCTAACTGCTGTGGCTGTTGGCTATCATGTTATGTGATGTATTTTTAATTTTGTTCTATCCTGTTTCTTCGTTGTGGCTGTTGGCTATTGTGATCTCTGATAGTCTGATTTGTTTTACATTTCGTTTTATCCATGTTTCTTCGCTATGGCGACTTGTTCCTGTTTCTTTAGTAAGTGTGATAGAGTTTCTTTCTACGCTCTCTTTCATGGTTTTATTGTCGGGTCTTTTTTTTTAATCAATCATTTATTTTGGGCCTAACATGTCTCATGTTTGCGTTATTTTTATAGCCTGATGGCCAAATGCCAAGTGACAAAACAGTAGGCGGAGGAGACGATGCCTTCAACACTTTCTTCAGTGAAACTGGAGCTGGGAAGCATGTCCCTCGTGCCATTTTTGTTGATCTGGAACCCACTGTCATCGATGAAGTGAGGACTGGAGCGTACCGCCAACTATTTCATCCTGAACAACTCATCAGCGGCAAGGAAGATGCTGCCAACAACTTCGCCCGTGGACATTATACTAGTAACTATTCGAAGCCATCATTCCTTATTACAATCTCTCATTATTTCTCAATGACATTGATCTCAGCGCTGTGTTATGTATTTTGGCAGTTGGGAAAGAAATTGTTGACCTCTGCTTGGACCGGATCAGAAAGCTTGCCGATAACTGTACTGGCCTCCAGGGTTTCTTGGTTTTCAATGCAGTTGGTGGTGGTACCGGATCGGGACTTGGGTCACTTCTCCTGGAGCGACTCTCTGTTGATTATGGGAAAAAATCAAAGCTTGGGTTCACTGTCTATCCTTCACCCCAGGTTTCGACTTCTGTTGTAGAACCCTACAATAGCGTCCTTTCAACCCACTCTCTTCTTGAGCATACAGATGTGGCCGTGCTTCTTGACAATGAGGCCATCTATGACATATGTAGGCGCTCCCTTGACATTGAACGCCCCACTTACACCAATCTTAATCGTCTGGTTTCTCAAGTAAATCACTTAACTCTCCTCCAGGATCACTGCAATGCATTTTTTATTTTCTAATAAATTCCATGGTTTGTTTATCAGGTGATTTCATCCCTTACTGCCTCGTTAAGGTTTGATGGCGCTCTCAATGTTGACGTTACTGAGTTCCAGACCAACTTGGTCCCCTACCCTAGAATCCATTTCATGCTGTCCTCATACGCCCCTGTCATTTCCGCTGAGAAGGCATACCATGAGCAGCTATCCGTCGCTGAAATTACTAACAGCGCTTTCGAACCTGCTTCCATGATGGCCAAATGTGACCCCCGCCATGGTAAGTACATGGCATGTTGCTTGATGTACCGTGGTGACGTTGTCCCCAAGGATGTCAACGCTGCAGTAGCCACCATTAAGACCAAGCGAACCATACAGTTTGTGGATTGGTGCCCTACTGGATTCAAGTGTGGTATCAATTACCAACCACCGACTGTGGTACCAGGTGGTGACCTTGCTAGGGTTCAGAGAGCTATATGCATGATCTCCAACTCAACCAGTGTTGCAGAAGTATTCTCCCGCATTGACATCAAGTTCGATCTCATGTATGCCAAGCGTGCTTTTGTGCACTGGTACGTTGGTGAGGGGATGGAGGAAGGGGAGTTCTCAGAGGCTCGTGAGGATCTTGCTGCTCTCGAGAAGGATTATGAGGAGGTTGGTCTAGAGTCTCCAGACGGAGACGAAGGGGACGAACCAGAGGACTACTAAGAATGCTCGTAACCCCCTCATTTACGGTTTGATTGTACTCCGTTTGTCAGAATGTTTCTGCTTGTTTTTTCGGTTGATTTCTTACTGTCCTGTGTTTACTAAGTGTTTTAAATGGTATTTGTATTTTCTTTAAATTGCCAGCATAATCTATTTATTTTCTTAGTTAGATCAGGTTAGAGTTACCGAAGCATGAAAACGTTGCGCTTGCATAGTGGTTGGTAAAAGTTCACTTTCAATTGTCTCAAATGGGATCCGAGGATCTGTTTGATTATTGAAAAAATGCTGCCAATTATCGTACAAATTCATTTATTGATGCTGAAAATAATCAAGCGAAATTCGTATGAATAAACTCTTCCACTGAACTCCAGCACAACCCCAAATTACAGCCAATAGCTAATCTTTCGTTAAGCACCACATAACAGCTACGAAAATTGATAGGAAATCCCAAAATTCAACTAAAAATATTCCCAAAATGCATAATGAAGGACATGATACCTGATCTAGACTTGAGGATAAAATGTGGAATTTGAAGCTCTTCCTCGAGGGATTTTCACATCTTGATGTTGCATTGAATCTCCAAAGTCAACGAGAAGCTTGATGATTTCTTCATTAGCTTCTAAAAAAAAGAATGGATATCGAATAGAAGGAGGAAAGTTTACCATCATCTAAATAACTCAGGAAAAGACCACATGATGAACCTCACAAATAAGTCGGACTCCAGAAACTCAATGTGAGCAGCTCGACCAATGAACGTGTTCAAATTCTTGCCATAGGAAGACGTATCAAAGTTGACATCGCATCGCATGAACACCCGATGGTCAAACGACGGGGCTCGGATTTGGTCCAGACAATCATTCAGCATTTCAAGAAACACTTTACCCTTTTTTGAATAGTCCATAGCAGCTGCCTGGCACAGCTCAATCCTGGCTGAATGGTAAGGGACATACCCATCCTGAGATACACAGCAATCATGAAAAGAAAAACTACTTTCAATATATTACGAAAGAAATAGGATATATGAAAGAAGAAAATACAGACAGATAATGGTTACAACGAGGGAAAAAAAGTACTGTCAAGAACTGCCCATCCCTCTGTCTCGAATTTAAAAAAAAAATGAATGCTTTCACAAACTTGTTGTAGTTTGATAAAAACTCATGTTTTGTTGAATTGGAAGTGACTTTAAAACTGGATGGTTTATAAATCAGTACGATAAGTAATAGTTCATGGGAGAAAATTGAGTTATTTAGGCCCCGGAGGATTAACAGGTCGAACCGCTAGTTTTCGGATACGAGATATCCATCCTAGTCATTATGGTGAAGGAATTCATGTTGGACTCATTGGATCATTAGCAATTCACGCAAAGATTGGTTATTGGGGATCTCTAGAAAGCCCATTTTATAAAATTTCTAAGAGATAAAAAAAGTGCGGATGCTTTATTTATACGTTCAACGTTCAATCCAGAGTGTGGAGAGGACTGTTTCTTTCTTTGACGAGGGCCACACCAGGAAAAGTATGGTATTTTAAAAAGTAACTATTGACCAGAGATACCTGGGGTGAAGAGAATAGAATTATATGCTTGAAGTTGTCCAATGTCCTTTGCTGAAAGATAAACAAATAAGTAATTTGAGCGAGGAAACTTGCATATTGTGTTCACTTTTACAAATAAGTAATAAAAAAAATATGGACGTCATAATCTTCGCGGACCTTCATTATTTACAATGAAAGAGTTTTTGCTGATGATAGGGACCACGCAGTTATCAAGCATGCAGCAAAGATGAGCTTTATGATTTAGAAACAGATGAAATAAAATATTAAAAAAAAAACAGAACCACTCACTTTGAAGTACACACTAACCAAGACTAATAGTCCGCCTCTACGAAATAGAATATCTCATAACGTATAAGTTGATGAGTAATTACTGCTCAAAGAATGAAAAATAGGGAACCAAAGACCGAGAAAAAGTGAAGAGAAGGATAATAACACCCAGAGGGGAAGTGAACCAATGTTTCATCGAAGTACCTTGCATAGTTTGTAAAAGAATGTACTTTGAAGATCTGGATTATCAGTGAAAGTAAGTTGATGAATGCATTGCGTGCCCTTCAGCTTTTTCAGAAGCCACAGACCCGAGTTAAACAAAGAGTTCGAACTGTAGAGATATCCCAGATGTGGCCCAGAAATAGAAACATATGTATGAAGATGTCGAACGAATGGCTTCATAATACTTTCTGCAAGACAGAAGCCAAATTCTAACTCCAAGCTAAAGCAATACTGAACCCAAGGAAACTGCCTATAAAACTACCTGCTAATGCTGTTCTGATGATAACATTTCCAATAGAATGTCCCACGAAACTAAGCTTAATACCTCCTAAGCTTCCGTATTTTGAAACCTTATCTACCTTCATTTTCACAAAAGAAACTACTTCCTGTGCCAGCCTTTGTCCCATTTCTTTGAAATCTCCAGATGTCTTGTCCTCGTTGGCCTCCGACATAAGAAACTCAATCTTTGGATCTATCAAAAGCCATTGATTCCGAACAAGCCGCAAATCGAGATGGTGTCCCTGTAGTGTTATCATTCGAAGAGGTAACATTTTGAACGTTCGTCAAACAATAATGCAGTGCAAGAAAAAAATGTTAAAAACTTCATCATGCTTGCCTGGAAACCATGCACAAAGACAACAATCTTTAACACCCGACCACTATTGTGTGTGGTATTGCTTGATGTTTTGACTCCTGATTCAGAGCTTGATGGAGTTTGCAAGCCAAGAGTATCTATCAAATCCAGACGTCGCAAATATGAATTTTCACTATTTGTACGGCGTAGAACGTTCATGATGCGCTCCACAATTACAACAGGAATACGTGACACATCTCCAAATATGTGCATGTCTTGGATTGATCGGTTGTTGATCTAAACATACTTTATCATAATCAATTCATAATACAAAGGACATTGCATCCACCTATCACTATAACTATTATATGACAAACCTTCATCTTTGCTATACCACGGCAATGAACATCAGCACGTATAGCTGCTGTCCGAGAGGGCTGAAAGCACAAAAAAGGAGCCAAAATTATCCAGAAGCATGCCATTTTTTAACTGTAATTAGTACTAGAGCGTCCATACTGAGATAGTTCAATAATTTACGGCTTACATCGTCTGCTAATTTCCAAAGACTTGCATTTCTTTTATGAACACCATGGTGTGAAGGCTCATCATTTACACCAATTATGTAATGATGAGGCATTTCAACCTTGGAGTGCACCATCCATATTGAGGACTCAGCTCTACGGTCCTTGGTCCATGCATCACACAAATATTCTAGAATCTTTTTTTTGTTAGCCCTGAAATGAAGTTAAATCGGAGTAGAGAATTGTGTAAGTATGAGTCAAAAACCTCACACAGATATAATTAAGAACCTAGTGCTCAAAATTTATATTATACGTGCCTATTTGGACAAACTTTCTTCACACTCAAAATACAAGACAATCTAATGCTAAAAAGAAACATTATCAAGCAATAGCACACCTGTGAAACTTCAGAAAAGTGTTCCATAAATATAGGAGATGATCACCCAGTAAGAGAAAAAAATTCAATAAATGAACTCCAGAAAGTGATTGAAGCAATTCCTCCCTTTGAAAATCTAGGCCACCCTTAAGGTTCTGTTCAAAGACATTAAAAACTGAATCAATTATTGAATTGTGACGAGCGAAAAAAAAACAAAAAAATTAAAATTCTCCTTGAATTGAAGTGAAAACCTGAAGACTATTTTGTTGCTTGTCTTCTCCAAAGATATTGCCATCTGCGTGTATGTTAGCTTGAAATACAGAATTGAACAGCTTCAAATCATTCATTCTTGACATAAAATCACTTAAATCAATCGCTTTGTCAGCTGCTTTACTTAGTCTCAGGATCTCCTCAAGCAAAATGTCACGTGCTGACATCAATGCTTTAACAAGCATGACTTCCTTCACATCACCAGAAGCCAATTTCCCCGACGCCTACTCAAAATATATTCCACAATTAATAAAGGAAATGTAAATATTTGGTTAGCCAACCATTTGGTCAGGACTATTTATACCCAGAATAGTCAGAAGAAACCCATGTATTTTGCCTGGCTTAAGTCAATCGGTTTTTTACTTAAGCTTCCTTTTCATTCATCATGCACGTAGAAAAATGTAAATCGCATGACCAATCTCGATTTTACATAGTCATACCTTAAGAATATTATCTCTTCCTTGGTTTTTAAATATGTAATTCGTGAAATTTCAATCAAATGCCAGTGACAACAAGTAAAGATGTAAAAGAAAAACCTTTCCCATTATTCTAAGATGGAAAATATCTAATCAGCAAGTATACATATTGTTCAAATGGTTGGAAAGAAAAAAGGAGAAAAGACTCACAACATTAACATGTTGACCAGCGTTTGATAAAGGTACAGTAAAAGAAGAAACAAAATAGAGTAAAACATACTTGATTTGGCCAATCCAAAGGCTCTCTGGCAACATTTTCAGCAGTTTCCGAATCACTGAAAAATCATTTAGCTCATTATTTACTATTACAAGATTAGGAGAAACTGTCCGTCCCAGCTCCCAAAATAAAACCAAGAAAATGAAAGCCAGATTCTTACAAGGTCATCTGTTGTGAAATCAAGAATTTGAAACTGACCTGGATATCTTAGCCTGAGAAGTGTATGTATTTAGCAGGCATATGTGTATGGTTACATCAATAAGAACAGTATGGAATGCATCAAAATGAACCGGGAAATATGAATGCAATCCCAAAAGAGCCTTAGGAGGGATTCGAAATACATGGAATGCAACAGAAGAAGCATCCAAAGATGCCTCTATGTCCAGTCTGCATGTGTTAAATATGAATTATCTGTCACCGTATCTAAATTACACAGAGTGATCATTATTGAGTAAATTTTTGTTATTAGGAGGAAAGAATATAAATCTCCAAAGATAAAAAAATTTCCAGGCAGAGGAAAATGAGTAAGGGTTAGTAAAACAGTCAGCTCGAGGGCTCCAAGGAATTATTTTCCAGTATTGACCAGAGGAAAATTTTGAAGTTACCTATTCTCCATAATGGGAGCATACATTAGCTCAAACTTTAAAATAATGGCAGATGTAGATGGGCCCTGGAAGTAGAATAGATTTTTTATTATGTGAACAACATCTGCCTAAAAAGGACTAAAAGAAAATATACTGAAAAGATATGAAAGGCATACAATTACTGGAAGCTTTTTTACAAAATAGTTTAGTAATAAGTATTTGACGAAAGTGAAGTTTCTTATACAATGTTGAGCTTCAGAAATATCTTGCAGCACCCATCAGGATGACCAAACGGTTCAGAGGTACGGATACGACCATTTAATAATAAATCAGAATAGTTGACAAAATATCTAACTTTTTAAAAGAAATGAAAATCTCTTTTTTCAAGACAATCACCATTCAGTATTCAAAATTTACCTACTAAAATATAATCATATCTTCCGTAGCTATAAATTCAGGAAAAGAAAGAGAGAGATCACTACCTCATATATATTGAGGGGAAGATTAAAGGAGATCATGATCGATAGAAGAACATCTTGCCTTGCATACTTGATCCTAAAAGGCTGTGTTGAGAAACTATTGTCCATATCATCAATCTTCCATACTCCATAAGTATCATCCAAACCTAAATCAGGTGCTGCATGTCAATCATAATTCAATCAAATTAGTTATACTTTATGAGCAAAAAAACAAACAAATCCAATTTCATCAGAAAATCAATTTCTTTCCAAAAGGACATTGAATCAACATAAAAAATACTATGGTATGGCAGATGAGAATCCAAGTTAAAAGAAACTGAAAAGTCAAGTCATGAATGCCTTCTCAAAATCTAAGCATTAATAATGTTGAATAAATAGTTCACAATGGAAAAAAAAACATATAAATACCACCAAATTACACTTCACACAATTTTGGACACTTCCTAATCTTCAAGTACTCTATTGATGGGGGTTTTAAGCAAGTGTGTGCTACCTACACCACTCAAAATTCATGGATACTGTAACAAAATACTTTGTTAAGAAAAAATAAATGTGCTACATTGCCCAAGGAAAAAGAAAAATCACTGTGGTTGATTTGCTACATCAAAATTGCATGGTAAACTAAATATTGCAAAATTTCATACCCTAGAAGTCACTGCTAGTATTTGTAAGTCTTATAAGAAGTAAACGGGGTTTGAACAGGAAGAATAAGTCAAAATTCAAAATTATCTTTTTGATAAACCACTGTAAATGATATATTTTATTTTTACAATTAAAAAAAGAAGGTGATATAAGAGAAATAATCCTTTTATTTACTTCATATCCTATGCATTATGCTTGATGCCTAAAAAAATAGAATTTTGACAAAAAAAACTATTTATTTTTTAACACAATTGAATAAATGCATCTAAATTTTGATTGCATGTTGGCAAGATGGCTAAATTCAGAATTAGTGCAAAATGTTGGCAACATTCTCTCAAAGACCCAAGTTCAAATAGATTTATTACAGCAATTTTTATTATATAAGCAATCATACAAAAATTTTAATGGAAAATCAACAATAAAGTAATGCATACAATAAAAATAAGGAAAAACATAGCCATTAGAGCCTCCATTAAGGTACCTTCGTATTGAACAACTCTTGCAGGCGTTCCTACTATAGTAAATTCATCATTGTCCTCCCACCACATAGTAATCTTGATTTGATACCATCTGAAAAAGTATAATCCACCGGAATTGTTTAACAAAAATATCCTGAGGGAAAAAATAAAGAAATGTGGTCAGGATCGAACCCTTGCTGGAAGAGGTCAAGATTGTGGAACCTATGGATGTAAAGTGCAATCTCCTGCACAGTATCCAACATAGCCAGTGGCTTAACCATAGCCTGACGTGGCTTGGCATCAGGCTCTCTCTTAGCAGGACTTTCTTTAAGACGTGGACCAATGAACCATCCTAAATGAGTAAACATGTGTCGCTTGCATTCGCAAAACTTGCATCCCTCCCTTGTTAACTATGACAAGTGTAACAACTTCTTATATTGTTCTTCTTCACATGTATCTCCCTCTTTTCTCTTGTAGGTTCTCCCTCTATGGTGATCAATGCGTAAAGATGGTCAAGAAAAGCGATAAATAAATTAAAGCTAACAGAATAATACAGTTTTGACAAAATAAATGTTAGAACAGTTTCAGAAAACCGAATCCATGGATAATGAGAGAATTCTAACTTGAAAAATCCAAAGCCAATACTATGATGCTAAAATCCAAACACTGCAATAGCTAATGCCATTCTATTACAACCACGCTTTAAAAAATAGCACTACAAAAAGGCAGAAGATAAAAAATGTTCTAGATAGATACCTATACGTCAGATAAATGATAACGAATGAATTCTATCATCTCGCAGTAGAATAGACATAAACAACAAGGACAAACCAATTTTGAACTCATTCATTCAAGATGGCAAGCTAAACAAAAGAAAAAACGCGAAGCACGGAAACAATCTAGTTCACTAATAGGATGCGCAGGAAAATTATATCATCTCCGACCTGTGTTGTCGCCGCGCGAATTGTTAATTGCGATTCGCGAAAATCACGAGCAAATCACTGTGGATGACGCCAACACAGCTCAAATGCGTCGAAAGTCAGGAGAAAAATAGTTCCTCACAATGTGAAGAGATAAAGCAACAAAGAAAGACGAAAATGGCGGAAAAAACAGACGAAATTGGCGGAAGAACACGGACAAAAAATGGCGGAAAAAAATTTGAGCAAGACGACAGAGAAGGATGCGAGGTGAAATCGGAAACGTTAAAGGGCTAAAAGGAGATTTCCTAATTTTAGAACCGCATCGTTACGGCGTCGTTTGATTAGTCCAAATAAACCCGACAGCGTAGAAAAAATCATATGCCCTCCAACAATATCGGGTGCTGACGTGTCCATTTGTATATTTAAAATAAAACTAATTACTACCGAATTTATAATTTTTCCACGTTACAACCATTTAGGACAAGAAACTATATATTATATAAATTTAATTAATATAAATGATAATAATTACATCGAATATTATTACTCTACTTCTATTTTAATTCAAATGAGTTGACTACAAAAAAATATGACGATCGTTATTTCAAGCTTAGATCATCTTTTAAATTTAGCATGTTATTTAATTGAATCTAATTTGATCGTTTAAATACTTGACAACTTGACTTCGTATGAAATTTTTATAATTGCGTCGGGAAATCTCCCTTATTATTGTTTTTTGTGCACTTGTAGTACTTTAAGCGAGAAAATCGTGTGCGAGCATGTGATGTGATTGTCATGTTCTTCTAAGGGGTAGGCACCAGTCGATTTGATATAGTTTTATCTCGAAATATAATCTGAATCGAAACTCGTTTTTTAACTTATTATGTGAGTTTATAACTAGTTTTTTAATTTATATCAGATTTTATTAGGATTTGAGTTTGGTTTTTCTCAATTTTAGAACTTTTTTTACTCACGGTCTCAGTTTCAGTTTCACGATTTTTATTTCTAAAGACCGAAATTGGGCTATAAATCCCAATTTTTTAAAAATTAAAACCAAAACTGCATTAAAGCTGCGGTTCCAGTCTTGTTTGCTATTCTAGTATTTTTTTGCCCACCTCTAATTCTTCCTACGTGGATGTAAATATTTTGTACTAAGGACAAAAAAAAATGTCATAAAGATTTTGAAAGAGTAGGGTTCATTCAAACATCGAGAGGCCCCTATTAAACGTTGAATATCAACCGTTCATCTTGTAGGCACGACTTTAGAACAAATACAAACTTGATTTATCATTATTTGAAAAAAAAAATCTCGTGTTTGTGTGCTTATCGAATGAGTTGTCCTAATAGATATTATGAATTTTGATTCCTGAGTCGACTCGTATAAACCATCACAAAGTTCTTGTTGTAGCCAATCACGACCTTGTTAGAAGTTTGTGGCTTGAAAATATTACGATCAGTTGATAAAAATTTTTCTTTTCAAATGTTCGCTTAGTGTTAGCACTTCGTGAAATGGTACATTGACACCAATTTAAAAATGTAGAGAGGATTCGAGATGGGAAAATTATAGGTTGCCAGAATCAGATCATGCATGTAGTTTGGATCGAACTTCCCATCCATCCCAAAATTACGATTCAAGCTTTGCTCATAGTTTTGAGGGTCAAAAGTCGAAAAAACCAATTCTCTTGAACCAATTCTAACCGTGCGTCGAATCATTGATCCAAACCTTATTCGAATCTGACCAAAAAATTGAAACGAGCTCTTCAATCAAAACTGAGACGTGGAATAAGAATAGGTGTGGGTCAATTCCCGAACTCCAACTTGATGGGTTTGGTTGGGATCGAAATGGAACACGACCGAATTAGTCTGTACCATTTATCTGTTAGATGGCTCAAAAACTACACTAAAAGGCCACTGTCCCTGGGCAAATTTCGGATCGACATTGGCCTAATTCACGTGGAGCTGACCAGGTCGGATAGATGCTAGGACTGAAGACAACGATAAACTAGAACCTAATTTGAAGCAACATGGCCAATAATTATCGTCTAGAAGGGAGACAGATGAAGGCGTGGGGAGATTGTTGGGTACGTGGGAAGGCAACTATTTGAGCACGTGAAAAAGGTTAGGCAGGCAAGAGCACTAATTCTTATATAATAATTGAGACGACACCTCATTCTCCACACTCTTATTTTCGTTGATCTATCAAGATATAGACTATATATTCCAAATTTGAATCTAGATAAAAAAAGATCTCGTCGCTAAATCCACATGCAATGAATTAAAAAAATTAGTCCACACATGAAAATAAATATATAAATAATAAAATTATTGTCAACTAAATAAATTACCTGTAATTGTTGTCAGAGTAATATTAAAATTAATTATATAATTAACATATTAAATAATAAATAATATTTATTATTTTTATTACAATAATCAAAATACGATAGTCAAATATATACAATAAGAAAATACAATCAGGATTTAATCCTAGAATTACCCTTGTTGATTATACAACAATTAATGACAAGAAAAACACGTAATTATTTAGAAAAATGACGTTAAATAATTATTGGTAGTAAATTAACTCTTTACTTTTTTATTCTATCATATTAAATACCAAATAATAATTGATAAAAATAAATGATGAATAATTAATTTCTTAGTATAATTAAATTAATTTTTGTACTTGAAAATAATAGAATAAGAGAATAAAAAAGGTATTATACTCGTGATTTAAAGTGATTAAGAAATTAACTTGAGCAAGGAAGGGATAACGAGTGAGAGAAGAGATAAGAATTTTGTAAAGGAAAATAGGAAATGCGTGTATTGGTAGGCACCACCACTCCACCCAGCATTAATGCTTCATTTTATTGGGTTGTATAAATACCCAAACGCGGCCTTGGCGTTACCGTTACTACGCGTCGCACAACTGTTTCTCGCTCCCGATTTATCTGACTGCCTTTTCTTCGATTCCTCTCCGCGCTTCTCGCCTTCGCCGGATTGTTTGTCTGCTCTCTCCGATTCTCCTCTTCCTCTTGATTTGCTTTTGCTTCCATCAATCGAGAGCGTTTCTGGCGGTTTGTGTTGCTGAAATCAGGTCTTCAGGTTTTGGAAAGTTTCCAGGGGGGAGGAGAGGAGGATGAGGTTGATGGAAGAGTTTTCGTATAGAAATGAAGGCGCTGAGACGGAGGAGGAACCTGCGTCGCTTCGAACGAGTTGTTCGATTGGGGTCGGTATTCCTCCTCAGCGGAATGTGGTGGTTGTTGGTTATGCTCTTACGTCCAAGAAAATTAAGAGCTTCATGCAGCCGAAGCTTGAAGGTTTAGCTAGGTAATTTTTCGATTCGTTGATTTTAGTAGCAACGTGTGTCTATTGTCTAGATTTCTTCGTGATATTGATTCGCTTATTTTGATTTTGATTATAATTGGTAGTAAATTTCATGTGGTGTAGTTTTCATTTTGGACCAAGTTACCCTACGACCACATGTGTCACCATCATTACGTCGTCAGAAAGCGAAAGAAAAACCAATGATATTTTTCGACAATATTAACTTGAATTAATTTTAAAGATATCTCTCATAGCTGTTGAGCCTCTCCTACAGCCCTAATATCAACTGGATTTAAAAGTAAAAAGAATTCATTCGAAGAGCTTCTCTGCCTTCCTCAACCAAATATTATTAGATACTTCCTGCTATTTTTAATTAATTGTTGCTGGGAACAATATGTTGTTCGTTTTGGATTTCAACTTAGCTCGCAATGGGAGTGAACATGGAGTTATAATTCATAGAGGCGTCTTCCTGTTTCATCCCTGTTTGTTTATGATTACTTATCTTTCTCTTGAAATAACTCTCTACTTGATCTCTGAATCCTTTTGAGATCCGATCTCTTATTTTATGCATTACTAATTACGTGAAATGGTGCTTGTAAAATTCAGGAATAAAGGAATTTCTTTTGTTGCAATTGATCAAGATAGGCCGCTTTCAGATCAAGGTCCATTTGACATTGTGTTGCATAAGGTTAGTTGTATTCAGCGTCTTTTGCTGCAATTTCCTCCCTTCTCGGTAGGTTGAACTTTGAGAACTAAATCCATCTCATTATAACTCTTGGCACTATCTGGGTCAGTTTCTTACAGTATTGACAGCATTCATTTTTAAGAGATGGAGCTTTTACGATAGTTAATTGTGTGTTCCATTTGCAATGCAGCTATCAGGTAAAGAGTGGCGCCAGATTCTTGAGGTTAGTTCTCTTAACTGGTCATTTATATTTTTTTAGTAGAACTCCGGTCATCTTGTGCGTATTGCAACAGTAAATGTCGTGGACCATATCAGATGTAATTTGAAGTCTTTCTCTTAAAGTTTTTTTGCTTGGCTATATAGGACTACAGGCTAACCCATCCAGAAGTTACTGTTCTCGATCCACCAGATGCCATACAACATTTACATAACCGCCAGTACATGCTTCAAGCTGTTGCAGATATGGATTTATCCGATTCCTACGGTAAATGCTGGTTTTTTCTCGACTCAAGTTGGATTTCATAGAGAATAATGTAGTTTTCAATAAAATTAAAACTAAGATTTTCTACAGAGAAATTTGATGTTTGATTTTAATGGTGATTCAGGTCAAGTAGGTGTTCCAAGGCAGTTAGTCATTAAGAAAGATGCATCTTCCATTCCTGATGTGGTTGCCAAAGCTGGTCTAATGTTACCTATTGGTAAGTAAACTTGCTTACATGCGCAGTTTGGAGATCTCTATGGAATTGAATAGGAACTAACACAAGTGGACATTATATAGAATGTGGACGTTTAAAATATTTTATTTTTTATTTCTTACAGTTATAATTTTGGAAACATTTTACTGCATGAGATTTTATTTTTATCCTTTTATTTTGTGATTATTGCTTGTTGATTTTGGTTAATTTTTCATTTATTTCAGTAGCGAAGCCATTGGTTGCTGATGGCAGTGAAAAATCACATGAATTATCTTTGGCTTATGATCAGAACTCCCTCCGGAAACTTGAACCTCCACTTGTACTTCAGGAGTTTGTCAACCATGGTGTGTAATCGTTGTCCATAGGCTTTGATGATATTGCTATTATTCATAACACGACTCTAAATTTTAAAGTTTTAATTTTTCATGATTGTAGGGGGTGTTATGTTTAAGGTTTTTATCGTTGGAGAAGCCATAAAAGTGGTCAGGCGTTTCTCTTTGCCCAACGTTAGCAAACGAGAAGTCTCAAAGAGTGCTGGTGTCCATCCATTTCCAAGAATATCCGGTGCTGCTGCTTCTGCAGATGATGCTGATCTGGATCCTCATGTTGCTGGTAAGTGTCTTTAAGCCAATTTTGAAGAAATTGAAATCACTCCCATTATTTTTTACAAGTTAAAGAAGCTTATTCTGGCATTTCTTTTTTACTTTTAATTCCATTGTCTTCCCACAGAGCTTCCTCCTCGACCTCTGCTGGAGCGACTTGCTAAGGAACTCCGCCGTCGACTTGTAAGTTTTATTTTTTATTTTTTTCACATCTCATTGCAAAGATCATGGCTGTAACAGCTTTCTTTGCAGGGTCTTCGATTGTTCAACATGGATATTATTCGAGAGTATGGAACCGGTGATCAGTACTATGTCATCGACATCAACTACTTTCCCGGTAAATGAGTAACTCTTTCCTGCAGTAAATTTGATTTTGTTGGTCGATTTGCTCATCTGGCCTCTACTTCAGATTGAAGATTTAAACATATTTTTTTAAATTGATGCAGGGTATGGGAAAGTTCCAGAATACGAGCATATATTCACAGACTTCCTATTGAGTCTGGTGCAGGCCAAGTACAAAAAAATGTCATATTAGAAGCTATGGCCGGCTACTGCCATCTGGTGATTTGCAGTTTAATAATATCTGGTGTAAATAAGATACATCATTGTTGTTATCTTTTGATGTTACTAAAGTAATGTAAATCCTTTTCCTTAGCTAAAATTTCAAATTGCATTTCACCTACTTCAAACAGCAAGCTTGCATCAATTTAATGTTCAGATGACTTAAAAACTGGCAGTGGCAGCTGAAATTAGACGCAGAAACGTGGTTTTGAAAGCACTTTTGAGCAGAATTTGGCGCATCACTTTGTTCCAAAGCCTAGAAATTACTGCAGGCGAAGAAGCTCAAAAAGGTTAGAGGCTTTTACTTTCTGAAGAAGAGTAATAATTAGGTTGATACTTTGGATAAAAGCATGCATTTTGAGCAGACAACAATGATTCCCTTCATTTTTGGTGTCAATTACAGCAGTGGCTATAAAAAAACAGACGTGAAATCAATGAAAACGATGATGACACTGACCCCCTTTTTGCCTGAATTTCTTCTGTCATATAATCCATCTACCCTTTAATGCCACCCCCACAACCCTTCAGATCCACCTATAAACTCCCACTATCACAATAATAACAAAAAAAATTTGTCCCATTTAGGTTCTAACATAAACTTCAACATCAAATTCTTCCCTGACTTTGACTTAGGTAAACTCTCTGGCCACTCTAGAGGCGTTTTTTTTATCGAGTTTGCTAATTGGATTGGCTAGTAAGGATAGGTTTATGTCACGACAAGTATTAAGATGTCATTTTTATCTCACAATTACTAGACCTGGAATCGGACGGGAATTAGATTGCTTACATCTATGTTTTCGGGCTAGTGTCAATATGATATTTTTATCTCACTTGAGCCTTAACTGCAACCCTGTTTTGTTTCTTGGTTGGGAGGTTTGTTTTTAGAACTAATGTCCAAATCTGGTTTGGTGGAGTTTTTTGAGAAGAAAATCAGGTTTTGTTAGTATTTAATGGAAGACATTCATTCCACTTTTGAGGACGTTGATTATATGATTGATTATGGTGATCTTAAATTAGGGCTTTTTTTTTAAGTCTGGTATGAGCTGTCAAGCCATGCAGGGAGAGAAGAGGGTTTGTCTGACGTACAAATCTTGTATGATACGAAAACACAACTGTCTGAAACTACTTTCCTGCCATCTCATATCGTTGTCGCATTTAATGTTTACCCCTTTGTCGTCACTCTCTGTTCATCTTCATTTTACTATTTTACTGATTTTTTAGGATAAAATGTTTAAAAATGCAAATTTGGATTCAGGGATTGAAAATGAAATCTCCACACTTGCATTTCCAGCTCAAAGGTTTGTAGTAGGAGACATCGTCTCCTCTCGAGTAATCCATGGCTTTCTCTGGTCTTTCTGCTCTTCCTCTTCTTCTTCGTTCCTTCTCCGATTCTTGAGGTACAATGGGCACCTGAACTGCTTCACAATGCCCGCATTCTCTGCACCTTTTCTCGCACCTCGGCGGCCTCGACCCTATCAGTTTCCTCTTGGTCGCCGGGAACTGTTCGTCTGCTTCCTCCAGATCGCCGGCGCCGTCGTTGACCGGAGCTGGCTTCTCTATAGCTCTACCTGTAAACAATAGCGCATCTTTTGAGCTTCTTCTGAGGAAACATGAGATTCAACCTATGGTCAACTTGGTTTACCTTCTGCCATGAATGATCTTCCGTTGTTTATGGTTGAGACCAGAAGAAAGAGCATGAGAATGATCGGATTTCTCCGCCGGCTACTTGGATTCTTTGAATTGCCCATAATTCCGTCAACTGAGGGGCCGGAGAAGCTCTACGGTTTGGAGAGATAAGAAGAAGATTGTGAATGGAAGTACAACTGGGTGAAGAACTGGCAAAAGTGAACGGAGACGAGTTTCAGAGACTGAATCCACCTCCATAATGCCAAACGATTGCCCCACTTTTTATATCATTTCATGTGTATTTCCCAATCAACAACGCTACGTGGAAGAGGAGAGAGAGAGGTGTACTGTGTTTTCAGGCTAGGCTGAATCTTAGAGAGAGAGAAAAGGGAAAACAGCCTTTCAACCTCGACGAAAGAGCCTCCATAAAAACCGAAGCAAAACCAAAGCATTAAGCAAAGCTAGATCAGATCAGAGTTAATTTATTCCTTCTCCAAAAATGACGAACGTTCTTCGATAACGTGTGCGATAAACATAAAACAAAGAACAAAATATCATTTCGAGATCATTTTTGGGATTATGTTATTGATGCTTAAAATAATCTAAAATATACAACCTAATCATTGCATCCATATTAAACCTTTAATACATAGACTTAATGCATTCGAATGAGGTTAGTGCATCCATGGGACGATCGATGTAAGGAATTACTGTGTCCGAATGACAGTTAGTGCTTTTGTATTGGATATTTGAAGAGTTAAAAATTGATTTTTTTTTAATACTGAGTCTCCAATAGAATTATTTACCTAAACTCGAATTTAAATTGTGTTTTAACCCTAATCTTTTTTTATGGCTTCACTCATTTTGTTCCCCCTAGATTATGGGTTCGTCCATTCGCCACTTTTCTCCTGCAAATTTCTTGCTTTTATTGGTAACCTGGGAAACTCCATTTTCACACGCCAAGCTTCTGCACTCAACCCGTGAGAGAACGGTTTGGAAGTTTGGGGAGTTTTTCCGTCGGAGGACAGAGCTTCCATTGGAGGGAAACTAAGCTCTGCAAGACAGTTTGAGAAGCAATATCTCCGAAAAGGGTGCTTTGGTTGAATTACCCATTTTCATATTTCATCGCTTGAAATGGTTAAAAAAAAGTGGGTAAAATAAAACCGCCATTAAAGACCTGGTACTTGAGGCTTTCAATTTTCTCCGCCGTACTCCGAGGCTCCGGCTAGAAGAATTCGGGGCCGGCCCGGTGATAAGAAAGTCCATTACCGGAGCCACCCATCGGAGCTCTTGCTTTTAACTGAGTATAAATTATTGAAATAATTTCTTATTGCTTTTTCAATCTGTGTTAAAAAAAATTGACTGTTGTGTTTAGGCAACATTTACGAATTTGTAATTGGTTGATAAATGTCAATGAAATTAATTCGTTTAATTTCTTTATTAAAAAATAAATTCTTTTAATTATAAAAAAGTAAATATATTTCATAATTCATAGTTGAACTATATAAGTCTTAAGAAATACAATTATCCACTATTAATTAATAATTAATGTTTATAATCACAATCATCTTATACAGCTGATCCCAAAATTAGAGGAAGGCATTAAAACCATAAATCATGAAGGATTAATATATGCATAAATGGTTGAAAAATACTATTAATTAATGTGTTGTTGACTTTATTATGTTAATTAAAACCCCTAATTGGTGAAGGATTATCTTTTTTTTTTTTATTTCGATTCGTGTAGTCGAGATTAGTAAAATATGGTAAAAATACGATACGATTATTTAAAATAAAATGAGTTTTGAAATACATATGTTTTAGATTAAATATACTTTGAAATACGAGCCATATAATACTAATAGATACATGTATAACCAAATACACGAGCTTCGTAAATATGTGCGCGTAAACATATATAAATCACCTAAGTTGTGTGGTTTCACATTACTTAAAAGATATAATTATGTAATTAATTTTATCACACGGAAATTAGTTCTCTTATTAACTATCTCTAAGGATTTGAATATAGACAGCACATATGTTGATTAAATTTTTGTTATTATATAAGAAACCAAGCTAGATGTAGAGAGACAATGTTTAATCTATAATTTGATTTGAAATGTTAATTATTTCAAATTTCACGTTGTCCCTAAAACCCAGTATCAAAGCAACAATGATCTTACTCTGGTAGTACTAAGAGTATATACGAGTGAGAGTGCACAATCTCATATCACTCAATAGCATAAAATTTGTACTGTATATTAGTAGAATTTTCATATTTACTAATTACAATACGTTTTAGACGGTAAACTCAAAAGAAAAATTATAAAAGTTTTAATTAAAAAATAACAATATTATACTATGAATATCAGACGTTACAGTTTAAGAGAATAAAAAGTAAATAGCCGATAATAAGATTTCTTGCTTTTTCTACTAATCCTAACCCTAACCCTAATTGTAGATGTGAGTAGGATTCGCCTAACTTACGATGCCCGTGTACGTTATTAAATACAAGTGGAAGCTATGTATAAGAACGAAGTGCTCTACTGATTCAAGGCAAAACTAAGCACACCCAAGAGTTCAATTCTTTCAAATTTAACATCTCTAGTTTTCAAGGCAAAAAACCAACAGCAGTTTCGAACATGTCAATGGCTGAGCTTTGTGAGACATCAGGGACTGAGAAGAGAGAGAGAGAGAGAGAGAACTATTGAGAGAGAATGATGGGGTTCTTCTTTTGTGGGTGTACGTATATGAAAGAGTGGAGAGAGGGAGAAAAAGTTAAATGGTTTGTGGGTTGGTTGGTAGCCTCTTTGTGTGGCTATGGAAGAAGCTTGGATGACTTGTGCTTTCTTTTTTAACCTATATTTATCATTTCAACTCTGCCCTACTCTTTCAGTATTTTGGTTCTTTTTTTTGTTCATTTTCCTGAAAATTTAGCCTTGATTTGATTTGTCGTTCTTTGTTCTTATCTTGGCTGGCCTTTTTTGTTTGTGGGTACCTCGAATTCTTCGTGGAAATTCATGTATTTCTTCCCTAGTTCTAGCTGGATATCATGCACCGAATTATGGGATTGTTCTTAGTACATGCATGGTTTTATTATTTGGTTTTTATCTCTTAATTTAAAAAAAAAGGTTATAAGTCTCTTCGACATTATGCAGGCACGATCTTTATAATTAGGATAATGTTAGAGTTATCTTATTAACATACATTTTTAATACACATTTTGATTTGTAGATCTGTGATTGATATAATTAATATTATAACTAATTAAATGTAATTTAATTATACCAATCACAACTATATGCGTCAGCTTGTACAATAATAAATTACGCTAAGAAGGTGAACCTAACATTACTTTATAATTACTGTCAAGATGACTATTTTCTCTAGGAAATAAAAAGAAGAGTAATTTTTTCATGCGTTAGTGAGAAAACGAAGATATTTTCTTCGTTATAGATGTGGAAATGCTCGGATGTGTTCGATTCATGAACTTCATTATTGTGGACCTTCCATTTTTGATCCCAAATATCTAAATTTGTGAGTCACGATTTGGTCCGGGTTCGGTTTGGAATGGGGTGGCATCTAGACTTGTGAGTCATGGTTCGATTCCAGTTGTCAAAACTTGTGAGTCACGGTTCGGTTTCGGGTTTTGGTTAGGAATAGAACGGCTTCTAGCCTTGAAAAATATAAGAAAAAATATATATTTTTTTTAAAGGAGTGAAATTTCTAGGGTTAGCTTGAAGTTGAAACAAAACCCTACCTCATCAGTCATCGCCCCGGCCAAAGAAAGCTAGGGTTTCAAAAGTGAAAACCATCCTTACTCGCCTGTTATGTTCGTGGAAGATACGCACCAATCACATCTTCTATTAATGCCTCGGCATCTTTCGTTTTGTCCGATACGACAGGTACTCTCCGGGTTACTACCACCACTCGCAAATGAGCGTGAGATGCACGCGTTTTAACTCGAATCTACATTATTTTTACCTGACAAGTGTCGTCTTCTAATAGGATCTTTTAATTTACTTTCTTTCCCTCTTTTAAAACCTTAATTAACTGGACTTAATTAAGTATGATTAGCATGTATGGCATAGCATGGCATGGATGTATGATGGTATGCTTACATGGGGTTCGACATGGATCATGGATGAGTTTAATACAAGAGAAACCTACTTTCAAGGGAATAAAGAAATATACTCATCGGCTCTCTCTCTCTCTCTACAATGGAAAAGCTTTTCTCTCTCTACCTGTGATTTTTTTCATCCGGCTTCGCTCACTCTGATTTCAGCTCTATCGGATTCGAATCCTCTTCCTCGCTTGGGCTTATCACCACCGTCTTCTCACGCTCTCTTTATCGGGACTCGGTTATGGCTTCCCTTCGAGTATAGGAATCCAGCTGGGACTCTCCGTCGCGATAGACCCTCGAGTTCGTCCAACTAAGGTGTGCTTCTGGCCCTAATTTTTCTCTTCTGGTTTCGGTTTGAGAGTCGTCTATTTGTTCTCGGCCATGGATGTGTGTTTTTTTTGCTCAGTTTGAGCATGCTTATTCCAGTTTTTCAGCTCATTTCACTGTTTTTTAGCACGGTAAGTTGGGTCTTTATGGTGTCTTTTTACTCTTGCATCGTTCGATCAGTGAATTCATTGAATTTCGCTGTATTTTATGTATTATTTGCGGATTTGATGCGTTAAATTGGTTGGGGTTTACTGTTTATTTTTCGAGGATTTTGAAAGCTTACAACCCTAGAAATGTTCGAGCAATTGGCGTGTTTGATTCATATTCTGATTAGGCCTTTTTGAATTCTTTTTTATTTGGTTTTCGGGTTTATTTTGATCTTCTGTATTCTTCCTGGAAATTTTTTCTCGTGGGAGGGTAGATCTCACTTCCACTAAAGAAACCCTAATCCACAACTGTGTGGAGTGTTAAACTAGAAGATAGTTTGGATCGTAAATCATATGTTCAGTCCTTTCTCTCTATTTCTCTCACCTCAGTACGTGTTTCATTAGTGTTCAATCTTAATCTCAATTAGGGTTTACTAGAAGCAAGTGTTCGTAAAAGGTGTTATTTTATGTGATATAATGCTACATACCTAGTCGCGAATAGTTTCTTTACTCATGAGGAACATTGCCTCATTATTTATCCACTAATATCTCTTCGTTATGCCAAACGCATTCAAACTATACTATAAGTAAGAATAGATAGTTACTGAACTGTCAGGCATATATATATATATACAGTATTAAATATATTTATATGTTTATCAAAGAATTACAGTGCTTGTACCATTCAGAATATTGAGATGGACGGGAATTGTCAAAAGACTGATGCCAGAATTGTTTCAAGGTCTTCTGAACCGTTTGTTCAAATTGACTCAATTACCATAGATTTAATCAGTTCTGATGATAAAATTGACTGCGGTGAATGTGAACATTTCTCAATCCGGTAAGCTTTTCTTTTGGTTATTCAGCCGTTGCTGATTTCCTTTTTTCGAAATCTTTTTGTCATCCTCATAGAACACCACTTAAGCCCTTCTTTCTGCTGAAAATTATAGTTATGTAAATATTTTTGGAACATAACCAGTTACCAATCATTTTGAAAATATGTTATCAATTGACAAATTAGATATTTTTATTACTAGTTCAAAAATTTCTAGTAGTTTTCCTCTTATCAGTAAATAGAGAATTTGATTTCATGTTCATTGAGTGCTTCGTTTTATCAGTTTTAAATATTTTTCAGTCAATTTGTTTCCGAAACACGCACAAAGGATTGGAAGATGTGTTGGCCATTTCCTCTAGACGATGACCAAGAGTTTGGAGACCGAAAATCCTTACTCCCACATTTAGAGATTCCAAATTTCAGTTGGTGGCGTTGTCCAAATTGTCAACATGAGATTTCTTCTAAAGGTTCTGCAACATTCAATTGAATGTAATTGTTTTGTCTATGCAATGTTGCATCTTCTGATGCATGCTCTTATGGCTTAGAATTTCATCCAGTTTCAAAGCTGGGCACAATGGAGAAAAGACCAATTGATACATGTAGTTCTACATCTTTGAATGAATACCACAATCCTTCTTCATATGCTGGTGTGAGAGGAAAGAAGGCTGAAGTTGAAGGTAGTTTATCACTTAGATTGTTTTTTTGTTTGTTTTATATTTCTTAATTTCTGATAATTGGGAAGAATAAATATGATTGGCTCAGAAGACGGTGGGAACATGGAAATGCATAGGTTTTTGAGTTTAGCCCCAAATATTATACCAAATGTGGTGCTTGAAAGATGCATTAATGATAATGGTATATTGATGTTGACTAACTATTTGGTATTTAACAAGCTTTCTTAAAATAGCATCTCCATAAAAGTATTTTTCTGCAGTGGTACAACTTTTTTTTTGGGTTTATGAAACAGTTGGACCTAAACCAGAAATCATTGGTTCAAGAGAATCTTGTCGATCATGCCATGAAAGTCGTAAAGTTGGAGCAGTAGAACTTGGTGTTGCAAATCTTAAAGTGAACCAGAAAAATCACATTGGAAGCAATCAGACTGGAAAGCACGTTTCTAAAAATGATGAATGCAGATTATTGTGCCAGGCATCAGAGATTTGTAGAGTGGTAGACAAGGGTTGTGATAGTGTAGTTATGGATCCATCAAAGGGAGATCCATCGATCAAAGCTAACAAAAGAATCGTTTTAGAATCCGAATTTCCTGAAAGTTCGGTTGGAAAGAATATTCCAGATGGTTGTTTGAATAAGTCAAGTGGATCTCTTCGTAGAAAAAGTCGTAAACTTCGTCTACTGACTGAATTGCTGGGTGAGAATAGAAGCGTGCAAAAGAAACTAGTGGTAACAGCTAATTCTCCATTCAATGGGACTCCTCGTGAATCTAAGATGACAGATACTCCTTCTCTTGTTGTTGTCAGAGGAAGTAATGGCGAAGGACCATGTCAGAGCAAGAAAAGAACCTTAATTCAGGATGAAGAGAAGATACCTCATGAGATTTCCTCTCGCAATGAAAATAAAACCGTGAAGGCATTAAAGAAAGATGTGAAAACAAATGAGTTTAGAATTGGATATAAACCTGAAAATCGCTTTAGTCAAGCAGGTATAAAAACAATGAAAAGCCGTTTCTGCAAGAGTAGGTTAAATAGAGACAATATACTGGACAGGAAGAAATATAAAAAACCAAAGGTTCTTAATCCTGGCTTTCCTTTGATGCAGCCCAGAGTTAGAGTTCTGCAAGAAACTAGGGAGAAACATGCATCTGTATGCAGTTGGATGGACTCATTTCCTCTTACAGGTCAAGAAATTGAATCAAAATCTAGTTTTTGTGCAAAAAAAGACAACATGCAATTTGAAGAAGTGGTGGAGACCCCATTTTTTTGGGACAATGACTTGCTTAGGCCAGGATCAACTGCAAGGGGGGATGTGGAAACAATGAGAAATCAATTGGTAGCCACGCCTTTTCAATCAAAAAATGATGAATTTAGTGATAGAGGATTGCATCTTTCTCTTAGTAGCTACGTGGCTGCACAAAGATTGGACACAAATTGTGTTCCTCAAGGAGGAGACATACTACCTTCATTCAGACCTCATCAAGGAGGCACCTCGGGATTAAGTCAATTTTTTAGGAGCGCAAATGTGAACAAGACACCATTGGATTTAATGTCTCATTTTATATCTTCGGATGCTTTAGACACTCAAGGGGTGCAAGGTGAACTCAATAAAAAGGGGAGGACATATGGTATACCATTTCCAGTCGAGCGACAACAATTAACTCCTCAATGTGAAGATAGCGTTTGTTCTCATTTGCAGCGAATGGTAAGTTTGATCTTATAGATGTTTAAAAGAATGATTCTTCTAATATAATATGTTTGGGACAAGAAATTCAGGGATACAATTCTATTCTTATAATCTGCAATTATATTGTTTTTTTTGAATTAGATGGTATTAAAAGGTTACTTATTTAAATCTTAGTAGTCACACGAGGACAAGTTAAATGAAAATAATTGGGTTGGGTTTAGCTATGAAAATAGATAGACCTATTACAATATTGAAAATGGTAATGTTAAGTTTACCTTCTTAGCAAACTTTTTTATTATGCACGCTGATGTGTGAGATATGATTAGTGTACTAAATATTATAAATAATTATTTTAATTGTAATATATTAAATGTACATTAATCAGACCAATTGTAATCCAACACGTCAGCGTGTACAATAATAATATATGATAAGAATGTATACATAATATTATGCATAAATCTAGCATAAATCGATTTTGTTGTTTGAGTTGAAGCTGATATATAGTCACCTTCGGTTACTTGTTCTGCAGCCAAATGGCTCAAGTTCTATCACTTGTATGCATAATGCATTTTAAGTAGCAGCACTGACTATCTAGAAACCTATTTAATCTGGAGATTAAACTAAAGAAAGAGTGTCAGAATTGACTATGTAACAGTTCTAGTAAAATTGGGTAGTTTTGTGTTTCTCTACTCCACACTTGCGTGTGGTTTCCCTTATGGCTAGTGTTAATCCTCATATGATGTTTTTTTCTGGTTTAATTTTTTCTTCATTGTTCAGTAGATAACAGCTTCTTCTAAGTTTCTTCATCTTGTGTAAGTCTATGGCTCTTGTTTTGCAGGCTATTGCTGGTCCAAGTAGTGGCATGAAAAATACTGAAGATCGGGAATGTCTGGGAGTAAAAAAGAAACAGAAGGATAAAAGAGTTGACCATGCATGTGAGAAAGGAGCTGCAGATGACATTCCAATGGAAATTATTGAGCTCATGGCCAAGAATCAGTTTGAAAGGAAACTTTATGATGCTGAGAATAAAAAGCACATAGAGACCGAAAATAGTACAAGCAAGGCTCCAATGGCTTACTATGGTAACTCATTTAGCAACGAGAGTTCAAGATTTTTACTTATGCGAGAGCATAAAAAACCAAAACCTCAAGCTAGGAACAAAATCAATGGCGAAGTTGTGGGACCAAAGCAACAAAGTTCGGTCGATTACCTCTCACATATTTCTGGATGTCATTTCACCCAATCTTCACAAGGCTATGGTCCACCAATTCAGTCTCAAATGGAAACATCTAGAGAAATCCGATATTCGGCTGTTGGCTCGAGTAAAATGGGAAAGGCTCTACATCAAAAATATTGGGAGAATGCATTTGAAGAACGAGCTGGTATGTGTTCACAAATGATGTTGAATCCCTCTTCATTTGGAGGTAATAATCAAAAGGAACCCATTGATGGTAATGTCCAAATAGAGAAGTCTAGAAAGGCAGATGAATTTTCAAATGGTCATACTTCAATTGATAAGACCAATTTCAGTGCTTTCAGTTTGCAAGCTCTCAGCAGGACAAATGCAGAGATTCCTCAAAAGCCAATGAATTCATTGGATTTATATTCAAATGAAACCATACCAGCAATGCATTTGCTAAGCCTAATGGATGCAGGAACCTCAAAGTTTCCAAAGAAGTCACCCTTTTCCCTCAAACCGAAACCAGATGAGTTCTCTCGATTCGCTAGTTTGTCAGCTAAAACGACCGATGGTGTACGATTTCCATTACCTGACTATTACAGTAGAACTCACCTGTCAGAGAAATCTATCGACTGCTTACCCGTCAGAAATTCTAACTTTTTGGACATATTTAGCTCGAGATCGACGAAGAAAGAGACCACAACAAGTTTGGCTTTATCCCCGCCATGGAAGAGTAGTCAAAAATCACAAAAGGGCTTAGTTACAAGTGATGGCATGGGCAATGATAATAATGGAGCACCTGGCTTCTTTCATCCAGCTGATTCAGCATTTAGAAGGGTGGAAAATCATTGTTCTAATGCAATGTTAACGTCTTCGAAGAGATCTATCGATACTAATCTCTGCACGGTTAATAAAAATCCTTCTGATTTTAGCTTACCAGAAGCAGGAAATATATACACGATCGGACCCGATGATCTGAAATTCACACAAAATATATCAAATCCAATCCAGTCTTGCTCTATTGTACCAGATGGACGCAAAAAAAGGAGGAATGCAAAGCATAATGTCGTGAACGAATATGCGCATCATCTGAATCCTTCATATTATGTAAGTAATTTATTCGTTCTTAAAATCGCAACTGGTCGATAGAATGGCAACATTCTAATCTCATTTAACCTGTTTTTTAATTTCTATTGATGGGTTTCAGTTTGGTTCTTTTCAGCTCAAGAAATCTAAAACATCATGCACAGATGCTTCTTGAACATCATTAATAACTCCAAATGCCTGTTTTTTTTTCGATATGATCGTACAATGTTTCACAAGCAGGTTTGAATATCATCGCCGATATCATTTCCTGCTCGAATTGCATCCGGGGAGAAAACAAAAGCAATAACTAGCAGAATACTTGAAAGAACTGTATTTAGAAACTCTAATGAGGCTGATTTTGCCGTCTTGTTTATTATACTCTGGAGTTATAATCTGTTAAGGGCTTAATTATACAGTCTGTAAGATATACTTGTATTTCTCCTGAATAATGTACTGTGTTGGAGGGGCAAAAAAAGAATATTATATTTACATTTTTTTTATTTATTTTTTTGCCAAACATTAATTGATTTATTTTATCTATTTACAATTAGCGAGACAAAACCATACCGATATGCTTAACCGAAAAGGCGATAAGTTCGGTTTGGGAATTTAAACAAGACCATTTTGGTGGTTTTCGATTTCATATTCATTTCCTTGTATGGATTTTATGTTTTTTGGTTGACTAAAAACCTAATTGAAAATCATAAATTAGAAAATAAAAAATTTTTTATTTTAATTTTATTATTTTTTAAAAAAATCGAACCAACTCGAAACTAAATTTAAGTTCAGTTCTAACAACTGGAGCGTGATTATGTTTCCACGACCGAAAGCTGATCGGTTTGGTTCTGGTCGATTTCAAATCCAACCTAAACTGAGCCGGACCAAGACCTATTTACAATGTATAATGCATAGTAATTAGCGGGCCCGTCACTGGGAGTGAGTAGAGAGCTGCCTTTCGCTACATTATCTACGATCTACCTCAGCAATTAGCGGCGCTATGATATAACACGCGAATTTCACGTTTTTTTTTCGAGGATGATGCGCCTTCCCTTGTCTTAATCTGGGTGTTTTTGAGCGGAGAAAGAGGATGTGCTTCTAATGGAAAGTGGGTTGTTTTCTCGTTTACCCATGTACCAGCCTACCAACTCATCATGGTCTCTTTATAGCCCTGGAGTAAAAAAAAATGGGTCTATTTGGTCTGTCTGGGAAGAACAATCTCCGACGGCGGAAGATACCGATCGCCTCCGTCTGAGCTCCGGTGATTTCTGGTTTTTTCGCTCTTTTGCGGGTGTTTGTTGAACAATGGCGACTCAATCGCGGGCTCGACGGTGACCCTTTTTGCCAATTAGATTACATAGCGATCCGAGTCACAGATTTTGCAGTTTCTGGTATTCAAGTGGGATATTGAGCAAATTCGCTTGAATTTCTTTTATTTTGCCTTTTTAATTGCAAATAGAGTTGTTTTTTTTTTCGTCTTTTCTAGTCGATTAGGGATCAGAACCTCATTTTCACTTCACAGATTCTTTGAAAATTCTCTGGAGCAAAACATTGAGTTTGGATCTGGCTTAAGTTGAAGACGTTGTAATGTTTTTGGTGATATGAAGAGGAAACTCAGCTACTTTCCTCCTAAAATATGCAGAGAATAACTATATCTATGCATTTGTATTTGGGAACTATCTTGTTCTGTAATTAATTTGGTAGAAAAGCTTCTTACTGGCTGTGCTGTTTCATAGAAGCTGGGTATTTAGGTTAGCCTAGAGTATTTTGACCCTTCAATGGCTTCTATTAGACGAACTTTCTCTCCACTTCCTCGTCCTGGAGCTTCATTGAATGGAGAAGTGAGTTTAGGGGGCTCGCCTTTATCCAAATCATCACCTTCTCCTCTATCAAAGTCATCATCTTTTCCTCAAAATCATTCACTATCAAGTGGAGTATCTTCTCTGCTTACTTCATTGGACACACGTGCACTTTTTGGCCGTGTTTTGCTCTCAAGGCCATCTAGATTCCTGGAGAAGGCTAAACCAAAAGGCCAACCATGGAGAAGGATGCTCTTTCATTTCTTAATTTCTTTTACAATCGGTGTCTTATTCGGGTTCACCCCTTTTGGTTCGACAAGTTTTTCGATGAATCAAATTTTGCATTTTGAGGAGATATCATGGGTTGAAAACTTCACTTTTCGTGAAAATATTGCACGAAAGTTGGTTCTCTTAGAGAATGAAAATTTCACAGATAACCAGTCGATTGTTCAAGATCCAAATCTCGAGTTTCAAGAATTGTTGATTATTGTAACTCCAACATCGGATCATCCTTTTCAAGCTTATTATCTAAATCGTTTGGCAGATACGATTGAACTTGTCGGGCCTCCAATATTATGGATTGTTGTTGAAATGAATGCGCAATCTGAAGAAACGGCCGATATCTTGAGGAAAAGTGGAGTTATATATAGACATCTTGTTTGCAGTGAAAATCTTACAGGTGTCGTGGATGAGAAAATTCATCAAAGAAATGTTGCATTGTCGCACATCGAAACTCACTGCCTAGATGGCATTGTTTACTTTGCCGATGAGAGTAACATTTACTCGGCCGATCTTTTTGAGCATATGAGGCATATCAGGTATTTTTTAGTTTTTTCTTATTATATTCGTAGACAATGGATATTCATACAAATAAGTTCTTATCATTTTTCGTGCAGAAAAGTGCTTTCCATATCGTATTAATGCAAACCGTGTTCTTGGCTCGGTTTTGATTATCCTGTTTTATGGAAGAGCATGAAATCACAAAATATATAGACTTTTTATTGGTTACTTATTCTCAACTTTTCATTTATGCTTTTCACGGACCAAATGTTTTGATCATTTGTTGGTAATTATCAAAAATAGATGTCATTTCGTTCAATGCATATGGTTTTCATGGTACTATTTTTGACTTCCAGGAGATTTGGAACATGGAAAGTGGCGAAACTGAGTGAAAATAATGATAGAACTATAATAGAGGGACCTATCTGTAATGGGACACAAGTGATAGGGTGGAAAATCGATGATCCGAGAATGAAATTCTGCAGATTCCATGTTGAAATATCGGGATTTGCTTTTAACAGTACGATACTCTGGGATCCAAAGAGGTGGCACAGACCCACCATTGAACCGATTCGACTACTTGATTTGATCGATGATGGGTTCCGTGTATGTCTCTTTTCTGGATATTTTTCTAGTTTTGATAGTTATAATGGCCTAACAATTATGATTTTATTGCCAGGTAAGTAGATTTATTGAACAAATTGTAGAGGATGAAAGTCAGATGGAAAGTCTCACACCTGATTGTTCGGAAATCCTAGTTTGGATTCTTGATCTTGAGTCGTCGAATATGATCTATCCGAAGAAATGGATCATGGCCGATTAATTGAGATGAGATATCTTTGCTTGCGTAAAATTAAATTCCGGGTGTTGGATCCATTTCGATGCTGGAGATCTCTTGTATGAAGATTTTGGCAGGTCCGTTTATGGTGTTTCGATTTTTAATGGTTGAGTTATCTTCATTGGTTATAAATGTAATTGCTTGATCTGATGTTGTCTGGAAAAAAGAACTCATTTTGCCATTGCTTTCCGTTGATTTCTTCAAGGTTTTTAGCTTCTTCTAGACTAGTCCATAGAAAATATAAAGAGTAATTTCAGATGCCGTCTCAATCAGATCTTTCGAATTTGCTTTCTTTGACATTGTTCTTGAGCAGAATCTTTATTGCATACCCAAAATTTCTATGATTTGTTGTTTCTGTTTGCCACCATTTTACAAGTTGTAAGAAGAACTGTCGAAGATGATGGATCTTCGTTCAGCTGGCTCTTGATCTCTTGCTCGAATCTCCTGAGCTTCAAAGCTTGTTCTTCCTTTCTGGTTTCAAATTTTGTGGAATTCATGTTTCATATAAGATCAACTTCACTTTTGTGCCTATATATTGTAGCAAATGGTCGATCGAGCTTAAATTTCTTCAACCAGGAATGGATAGATATTAGATTTGGTTCGATGCAGAGGTTTTATCTGGGTTCAGGCCGATTTTTGCAATCTTCGAGAAGAACTATGATTATAATAATATTGACTGAGATTTGTTCCGTTTTCTTTCGGTTTGGAATATGCCGATCCCTGCATCAGTTCCTTTAGTTCTGAAATGTAAGCTTGCAGAAGTTTCAGAGTGATTCGATGACGTTTAACGAATGAGTGCAGCAGACTCCATTCCCGTACCGCCATTGAAGCTTTCCCATTCTTTCTCAAACGTCGAAATCAGAATCCAAGATTGCAGAGATGATTCCCAATCTAGACCTAATTCTACTTGGATTCCTCCATGGTTCTTTCATAGCTTTTCTTCTTCTTCTATTCGTCTTCATCGTTTTGATCGCCCTCTTGTTAGCCTCCTCCCTGGCTTTCTTCGCCATTGCCGCAAATGATTTGGTCTGTGTTTTCGGCCTCGCCACTGAATATTCTCAAGAACCGGTCGCTTGCATTCATCAGGGATTTGTTCTGATAATCATCGCAATCGCTCATTATGTAGTTGAAATCCTTTTGTCTGCGAAACGTTTCTACGAAGTGAAGATTTCGAAGTTCATACTAAGAATTCGAAGAATTCAGGGAGCTTTGAAGATCTCTCCGCCTCCGGGAATCTAAATCGCCTTTCTCGTCCAATTATAGATTGTTCAGGGGTTTTATAATAATTAATCTGTTTTAATTTTGTGATATGTATATATCTTCGTGTTGCAAAGAGTGAACGGAGAGTTGCCACACCACCGTCGCATACGGCAGCGTGTGTCGTCGGCGCCGGTTTGCTTCCGTGCAAAGTCGACGGATTCTCGCTGAATAGACGATAAATTGGAGGCGCAGAGCATGCATAGAGCAGAAAGCTGAAGAACTGAATCTCCTACCATTGCAATGGAAGCCAAGTTAAGATTTGAGTCCGTTCATTTCACTCCGTTTCTTTTACGATTCCGATATCCGATACCTAGTTCTCCTTTCTTGCTTCCTCTATCTTCAAAATCCGGTTCGTTTGGTAGTCCGAGGAGTGGTTCTCTCAAGCTATGCCGTCGCAAATACTCAGTTGCGCCGCAAATACTAGTTCTCCATTGCGGTCGGATATTATCTGTTATAACTTTAGGTCGAATTAGTTCTTGTAAGTGTCTTTGGGTTCATTGGCTCGTGGGGATTGACGTTGGATGGATGTATGGGTTTTTCGCTGTCGTGGTTGATCGAGAGTGAGTGGAGAACATCATGAGCTAAACGACAACGTGCGATGAACACTGCGACCTTTTTTGTCTGCATTAAATAATTGACCGACTTTCCAGCAATAAATATTAAAATAATCAATAATTTCATTTTCAATAACGAAACACTAACAACCATCGTAGTCAATGGTTTTTAAAAGTCAACATAGTTTTATGGGATCGTGGCCGTCCATTTCGTGACTGTTAATCGTTACGACTAATTCAATCCAAGTCTGATCCGACATCGTTTATTAGATAGTTTAAAAATAACTTATAATTATGAAGCAACCAGACTAAAATTTCACTTAAAAGTCTTGATTTACGCATTAAATTTTATTATAATTTTAACAAAAATAATATAATTATGTTTCGTTAATTTTAATAATAGTTGTTAATAGATAATTAACAACTATTCAAGGTGAGTTTAAACCCAAATGGAAACTCAACTGTTCTACTGAACCAGACATCGTCAAAAAGTTAGAACGAGCAAGAGATTCCTCTGTGAAGGAATCTTTTTTACAGGAAAACGACAGCAGAAATCAACGAATGAGCTTGCTCGTGAAGCTTTAGCAGAAGTGGAGAGACTGTAGGGCGTGGATGCCTGAGCCTGGATGCATGATTGATGATATTCACTGAAGCAAAAATACAGTATTTTTTGTTCTTATACGTATTTTTTAATCTGTTCTTCCCTGTATTTTCTTCGAATTTCGTTGCAATTAATGAATATCTCCACTTGAAATATGGACCCATCTACAGATCACCCTCTTTTTTTTTCTGAAATTTGACTCTGTGTTTGTAGTTTTCTTCTTCATCCTCTGTGATCTTTCTGTAAAAAGCAGCAGAAGCTCGAGAGATAATTCTTCTTAATAAACCTTGTCTGTTGCTCATCAATGGCGTCTTCCATTTGAACGTGCAGGCGGCTTTAACTAAGCTTTTTCCTTTTCTTTTTAACAATATTTTAGCCAAATAATTGAAGTCCATTCATTTGCTCAACTAATAAGAACAAACCTATCTCTATCTGAGCTCTATATATATGTCCGCCATAGGAGACTGAAGAGATAGCCACTGTCGAAGTCTAGCAGTAGCTTGTAGTTTCTTGTTTGTTGCAGAAGATTTCTTGGAGAAGATAGACATGGCGAAAATAGCACTCGGAAATACCCGAGAAGCAACTCAGCCTGACTGTATTAAAGCCCTCGTTGTCGAATTCATCACCACCTTTTTCTTCGTCTTCGCCGGAGTTGGGACGGCCATGGCCGCCGGTACGATTTCCCGACTGTTAATTTTTGGAAATCTTTCGTTCTTGAGTTGTTTTTCAACAAAAAAAATTAAAATTGTTCTCTCTTTCGTTGAGCAGATAAGCTCGAAGGACCTCCACTCTTGGGGCTGTTTGCAGTGGCCATGGCCCACGCGCTGGTGGTGGCTGTAATGATCTCCGGCGGCCACATTTCCGGCGGCCATCTCAATCCCGCCGTCACTCTCGGCCTCCTCGTCGGTGGCCATATAACCTTCTTCAGATCCGTTCTCTACTGGATCGATCAGTTGCTAGCATCTGCCGCCGCCTGTTATCTCCTTTCTTATCTCACCGGAGGACTGGTTCGCAGCCATAATCAAACCTCTTTCATAGTAAAAAAATAAAGATTAATTAATATTTTTTTACGGGTTTTTTTCCAGACAACTCCGATCCATTCACTGGCGGCCGGAGTAGACTACTTCCAGGGTATAATATGGGAAGTAGTTTTAACGTTTTCGTTGCTGTTCACCGTGTATGGAACAATAGTGGACCCGAAAAAAGGAGCCATTGACGGGCTAGGGCCAACGCTGACTGGGTTCGTGGTCGGAGCCAATATCTTGGCCGGAGGAGCATTTTCCGGCGCGTCGATGAATCCGGCGAGGTCGTTCGGGCCGGCGTTGGTGAGCTGGAACTGGACAGACCACTGGGTTTACTGGGTTGGCCCCCTCATCGGCGGAGGTCTTGCTGGGTTTGTCTATGAAACTTTCTTCATTCCTAGGTCTACTCATCTCCCTCTTGCCAGAGGAGACGATGACATCTACTGAAACCCTAGCTCCGATCTTCTCTTCGATCGTCGTTTGTGTTTGATTTCTTGTAATTTCTACTTTCCACTGTCAATTATGATATTGCATGTAATATTTTTCGTCCACCTGTTTTTATTAACTTATCGTCGAATCGATCTAAATTAAGGTTGAGTATGAATCGAGTTTTACCCTCTTAAATATCGATCTCTCGTCTATCTAAAACGATTGTTATGATCCGAGTTTTACCCATTTCGTCGATCTAAAGTTTGGTATAGTTCCGAGTTTACCCACATGTATATTTATCATGTTAAACTGTGATTCGAATTTCATTGAGAATGGGATCGAGTGATTGGTTATCTTTTGATCATTCACTTTTGAATTTTTCTCTTTCTATTATCTCGCTCTAGATCAAAATTCTAATCTATGATCGATTGTAATCAAGAGCAAGAAAATAGATCGAAGAAAAATCGAAAGTGAGGGGTAAATACAAGACTCGATTAAGAAAATTTAATACTAGAACGTCTATTTATAATAATGCTATGAAATTCACGTTTTAGTTAATAAGTTTGAGATGTTATTGTTCGTTAAATAAATATTCATATATTGACGTGTGAAAATAATTATCTTTTTTGGGTTATCCTCCAATTTCTAA